>CM029019.1:57190344-57790344 GCA_016801055.1 Panax notoginseng | reverse complement strand
TCACATTCATCATTTTTGAGAGAAATCCTCATAATTATAAACATATTTCATACCAAGAAGCTCAAAAGTCAAAACTATCCATATTAAAATGAACCATGAATATAAGGAAATCACGGGAAAGCTAGAACATCCAAGAATAACATAAATTTACCTTCAAATTATTAATGGTGCAGTGATAGATGTACCGAGAAGTATAATTGTAGTATTTATAGGTTGTAACCTTGCCCTGTGCCTTTTTGCTGTGATAGCTAAGATTTGAAATTTCCCCATTCTATGCTAATAACCTGAAAGTTAAAACAGTCGTTAATCATTAGTAATTAGATCTTATTTCTTGTACGAGATAACTAGGAATTAGTACTACTATCAAATTACTGACCATTTCTCCAAATTTAGGGGATGTACCTTGCTATTTGGGAACTTCTTGAGGTGGTTCTATGTAAGCAACATTGGTGGTCATACCTAGAGTAATTGTTGTTATGCTCTCATTGTTGTAGTAACTACCTCCAGCAAATTTGCGGTGGTATCATCAACCTGCATGAGCGCACAGCTGTATGAACATTTTTCAATGAAGTTAGTTAGTTAGTTTGATGAACTTGTTTCAATAAGTTGAAAAAAACTATTTGGATTAAACTAATTAGAGATTAATTACCAGTGCTAAAGCGCACAAATCAACACCATATTTCTCCAAAGCCTGATTGATTTATTTGCCAATTCCTTTCCGACCCGATCAGGAATGGAAGTGAATTGGCCTTAATTTGGTGGTGAAGGCTTGAAAACCAGTATACATTTATTCACCATGAAGTTAATTTATGTTCGTGCAGTCCAACAATAAATCATAATCATGCTATTTTTTTCTAACATTAGGTAGACAATATGATTAAGCAAAGTGTAATTTAGTATAGTCAACCATGTCACCGGCAGAGAAACTCTTCCATTTGATGGTTGAGGCTGCATCTTGATCCACCGGGTAAGATATGCTTCCATTTAGTGACCAACATGTTCATGTGTTAAAAATTGACAAGTCATAGCCCATAACTTACTGTAATAAACAATGTGAAACTTTCTGTATAAGTTAAAATTGAAACTATCCAAATTCTTCAGTTAAAAACAAGCACTTGATTATTATTTAACATGATGCAACTTCAAATGCAACCAAACAAATTAGAGAACTACAAAATTTGATGCTTAGTAAATACTCCTAAGAATAAAATTCAAAACAACATTAAAGGTCATCTGGTCAATAAGATAGGATAATTTCAGGTGAAGTTCTAGGTCAATTTAAATATAAACACGTTCATCTATTTTAAAATAATACTAGTAATGTGCAGCCAAGTTGAACTGGGTAGCTCTTTTTTTGGACGAGAGATAAACAAGGTATTGGGAATGATGGAGCTATACACAAACGATACAACTTTTTGATTCGTTTAAAAGTGTAACGTGTTGGTGGTATCAATTTTTTCAAAAATAAATTCAAATTCCAAAAAAATATGTCACTACCACATTGGCGGATAGCATCACTTCATCTATTTATTTGTTCAACAGATAAAAGTATACTACCAAAATAATTAGTTGAAGACTTGTCTACACCAGTTTACCATGTTAAATTCGCTGCAATGAGAGGCCAGTTTTGACCAAGTATATTTATATAGCATAACACCATCTAAATTTATATAGCTTCCACATGGTAATCACTTCCGTGTCATGAGAAAGGAAAAAGTAGAGCAAGAGAAACGAACCTCAACAAAAATTTTAGCAGGAAATATTCCAGTTTCTTCTCGCAATTCTATAATTGCATCATATGTTGGCTCCTCACCATCTTCAATTCCTCCTTAAAATAAAAGCTCAAAAATGAGCGGATACAATTACTTGGAAAAATTTATAAAAATATGAGATTCTATGAGATGCTATAATCAAAATGCATCTTTCAAGAATTACCCAAGTGAGGTCATGAAGAACTGCATGTCTAGGTGTTAACCCTCTCAGCAACTAAGAATCAAGAAGGCACCAAGCCTCAACAATATTTAGGTGTACCATATGGAAATTATATGCTCAAATCCGAAAGAAATGCATACATAACACATCACCTGAGGCATCTGCCATACTCCTGGAACTTTCAATCTAGAAGCCACAAAGACCTGCAAGTTAATCATATAAAGGTTATTGTTCTTCCTTGCTAATAACTAAGAATAGATAACTAACTCCTTTGGATTGCTATTTCTTCACCGATCTAACCTCTCATTGACTAAAATGAGGTCATGATGCCCAAACTCAATCAGAACATAAAAGTAAATATAATGCACATCTAAAGATAAACTATTATCAACAACATAAAACCCAGATTTAGAAACATAGTTACCCCAAATTCAGATAATCAAGACCAACAATTAATGTGTAATTGACAGTTTTACATGTCCAAGAAAATCTTACAATAGTATAATTCAATAAAGACAAACCATTCTAGAAGCAGAAAGACAAAAAGAAATACTGATGTGAGTACTAAATGCTATTGTTCCTGCACATACAAATAGTGATGTGAGTACTAAATTTTTATTTCTTCAATTCAAGAACTTATATTATGAGTATGAGGAAATGCATGATTCTGCTAATGCAGTAGTACTATTTAGTACCATGTTAATTTGAATCAACATGCTTTCAGAATTTTATCCCATGGAGGGAGGCATTAGAAATATTTGAGAGCGCGCTAAACATTGCCAACCATGGTATCAGCTTGATTTCGTGTTCCATTATCTAAGGCATCTAAACCAAGTGGTTGAGCTTCACATATAAATAAATGTCTGATGAGTAATAAAGCTCGGCGAAAAGAAGGTGCAACATGTCATCTTTTGGCCAGGAGGGCTATTAATTTTCTTTGTAATAGTTGATTTTGTTTATGTACTTTAAGTTCCAGTATATGGTTTTATTTCTGGGTGTAATCCTCTATGTAAGACTTGGCTTTGCTATATTTATATATGTTCATGCATATTCTAAAAAAAACCATGACCCAAAGCAAATCAAAATTTTACACACCTTACACAATCTTCATAGATGCCCATATCAATTCTGTCTGGAGTAATTGATTCTGGAGATTTGGTTGTCCAATGGCTTTCTCTTCTTATCCGTCGTTCAAACTGAAGTGGAACAACATTTAGTTGATAGCATGCAGTACCTTCAGTATTTGTCGCAACAAATATAGAAACAAGATATATTCAATTTCAAACATCCTGAATGCCGAGTACAGAATTTTACTTGTGGACTAAATGAAATAAACAAATATGCCCCAGAAATTTAGTAATTTACAACTTGTACATCATCTTTGCAACTATATTTGACAATAAGGTTACAATGTGTTTGGGAGCATAGATCAAGTTCTGGAAATGGAGAAAATTGGCTTAAAATTTTCAATTATGGTGCCATCATTATTAATTCTAGCCCATATTCACACATACCATTAATAACCAAAATATAATATTAATCAATTGAAATAGACAGGAAAAGAATTTGCAGACCAACCTTTAATGCTTTCTCCACTCGAGTAGAAAGTCTAATTGATAAACACAGCTGGACCTTGCTAAGATTGGAAATGCCTTGCACCAAGATATAGTGCCTATGTTGCAGGTTCAAAGTTATCTGACTGTGTCGCCATAATCTTGCACACGGGCATGATCTCATTTTTACTTAGAAGCTTCAAAGATGGATGAACCTGTACGTCACGCACGGACACTCCATCTCCAATATCAACAATTAATGAACTAACAAATTTGAGGTATAGATAATATATACCATCCTTAATAAAGTCTAGTTATTACATAGGATAGCATAAAACTTATTCAGCAATCTTTCCTTTCCCTTGTTCCTGGCAGAGCTTTCTGGTTGATCACTCTTAACTGAAAACATTTAAATTAAGCAAGAATGAGCATTTGGGTGCCCAGCAATTAATAACAACAATAAATATTAGCGGAAGGGATAAATGTTTTCTTAAAATGACACTTCTACAACGAATCAACAGTTGTGAAGTAAACTGAACTAATAAACAAATATGCCCCAGAAATTTAGTAATTTACAACTTGTACATCATCTTTGCAACTATATTTGACAATAAGGTTACAATGTGTTTGGGAGCATAGATCAAGTTCTGGAAATGGAGAAAATTGGCTTAAAATTTTCAATTATGGTGCCATCATTATTAATTCTAGCCCATATTCACACATACCATTAATAACCAAAATATAATATTAATCAATTGAAATAGACAGGAAAAGAATTTGCAGACCAACCTTTAATGCTTTCTCCACTCGAGTAGAAAGTCTAATTGATAAACACAGCTGGACCTTGCTAAGATTGGAAATGCCTTGCACCAAGATATAGTGCCTATGTTGCAGGTTCAAAGTTATCTGACTGTGTCGCCATAATCTTGCACACGGGCATGATCTCATTTTTACTTAGAAGCTTCAAAGATGGATGAACCTGTACGTCACGCACGGACACTCCATCTCCAATATCAAGATTGCTCACATCGACTTCAATTTTTGAAGGAATGTGCTCAGAAGGGCAGAGATACTTTAGACTAGTTCTTATCTTATTTATATAACCTCCTGATTTCACACAGAACAACATCAATCAGCCTAGATGAAAATAATAGAAATCTTCTCATCAACAATTAATGAACTAACAAATTTGAGGACCAATGGTCATTTCGGTCTGCCTAGAAATGGCAGCACAGCTCAAAAGCACTTGTAATGATTCATCTTAAAAAATCAAAAGAATAAAAACACAACAGATATTAGCATTTACTCTTGTAGGAATACGGTGACAAACGCAACATAGATTTAACAAATATAGAGGAAACTAGGTCAAATTTTTAGCATTGACTGGTTTATTTGATTAAAATTAGGATAACATGTGGATATAAATGTTGTACAAGAGATATGTTAAGAAAATGTAATTTTGACAACATATACATCTCTATCTGTCAGTTCTATTGTTTTTAGATCTGGTACTACGTTTTCCAATATCACCACCTCATCAAGGTTGCTTGCACTGTGAGCCTCTATTTCAGCTATTGACTTTGATATTGTCTCATTCTTTACGATCTGAGGGTATCCTAATCCTTTTTCACCTGACATCTTCACAAATAAATTATCCTGATTAGCATATAGTATACACACACAGCAAATAATAGTTTTATATAAGTTAGCTTTTATTTTGTTTGACGATGAATTTATTCAATTCATCTCCTTTTAAACTCTATACGAGTTATTTGTATTTTTCAACGTTTCCCTCTATTCTAAGGTTATAGTCTAAGGTTTATCCCCCCTAAGGTTTCTAATCCTAAAGCTTTGATACCAACATGTGACGCCCCCAAATTCATATACTTGAAACCCGAACTCGGTGCTTCACGATACCATTTCTATGAGCAGAATAATACTAATAAAAATAACAATAATATAAATACCAAACTTAAATTTACATAAATATCAGAGTCTAATACCAAGTATGTAACCTTTAAACATTCATTACAATACATGATAGATAATATATACCATCCTTAATAAAGTCTAGTTATTACATAGGATAGCATAAAACTTATTCAGCAATCTTTCCTTTCCCTTGTTCCTGGCAGAGCTTTCTGGTTGATCACTCTTAACTGAAAACATTTAAATTAAGCAAGAATGAGCATTTGGGTGCCCAGCAATTAATAACAACAATAAATATTAGCGGAAGGGATAAATGTTTTCTTAAAATGACACTTCTACAACGAATCAACAGTTGTGAAGTAAACTGAACTAATAAGAACAACATATCAATTCTATATCAAAATTTTAAAACTACGTACTGACTATAACTGGAGATCAGTCGACAGACTATGTGTAACAACCCGATATTTTCTACATAAATAAATAAGAAATTTTGAGTATAAATTTTTATTTATTTATTTATTTATATATTAAGGATGAGGATTTGTACAAGATTATGTGTATATGTATTTATGTGGTAAGTAAAAATATAATTATTACATAATTATTTACAAATGAAATTATTTTTTTTTAAAAATTATTGATTATTAAAAAGTATATACTTATAATAATTAATTTATGGTAGAAATGTTTTATTAATTATTTTCCATGAAAATATATAATCATATATTATTTAAAGTGATTTTTAGGATAATTATAATAATTATTTTATTATATGAATTTTGTTCATGTTATTAAGTAAATTGTTTTTACTTAATTATAAGGTTAATTGTGGCAGATAAAATCAGATATGGAATCCAAACCCTAATTCTGGGTTTTGATCAAGAAATGATAATAATATTATAATGTTATAATATTTTGATTTTTCAGTGCTATAAATATGTACTGTAAAAATGTACTGTTGATGGTTGGTCAATTATGGTATATTGATCAAACCCTAGCATTAATTGATTTAACCCTATTTATCAATTTAAATGGGAAATTTAAGATTATTTAATATGTGTTATGTGTTACTTCGTGTTATGCTAATTAGGAAACCCTAATTATAAATTTAAAACCCTAATCCGAAAACCTAAACCGGAGGTTTGATATGTCAAGAATTGTGTTACAGTGATTAATGTCAGGTACAATAGGTTTTATATCGCTAATTTAAATAAACCTAATTAGTGATTTAAGACCATAACGATTAAAACCCTAAATTTGAAATCGAAACCTTAATCGCGAAATTAAAACTCTAACCGATATTTCTTGGAACCCTAATTGCTAATTTTAAACACTAATTATTTAAATAGCAAAGTTAATTATGTTATAATACCCTAATGTTCCTGTATAATAAAATTATTAATTTAATCTAATTAATAATTTTAATTTTTCAAATTTTGGAAACTAAATTTAGTTTATAATTTTACAAACCCTAGTTGCTAAATAGTATTTTTTGTTTTTTTTACTAAACCTTAGGGTTAAACCCTAAGGGTCAAACCCTAAGGGTTTGCCAAGTTCTATTTTACCATAAAATTTGCAAGCGAAATGACCGAAATACCCCTCTTGGGATTTTCTTTATTAGGTAAATTGCAAAGATTGACATATGGGGAGTGGGTGACCTAATATAACTACTCCATTGACTTAAAACTCCAGCAAATCAGTCTTTATAGCAGCATTACATGTATCTAGCCTTTGTATAAATAGATTGGAGGAGAGAGAAATGTTATTTGTTACTTATATTTTTCACAATACACATCCAAGACCTCCCTCTCTCCAAACCAACGAAATTATCTAGCATTATAGTTCCATTATCAAGCCCCACTAACACCATACCCAAATCAGAAACACAAAATCAAAAATTTGTTCATCAAAGGTATAAACCCTAACCATAATTTTTTTCAATGATCTGTTGTTAGATCTTGTAATTTGTTGTTAAAAGATGTTGTTTATAGTCTACTTTAATGATCTGGGTTGGTATATTATAAGTCCATAACATCTAAATGCTCAAATAAATGATTTTCAAATTTCTGGAAAAATTTCATGTTACGGTCTGACAACGAATGTCAGACCTTGTAGATCCATTTCTGTAATTGGGTTATGTGTTTTAAAGGTTGATACTTGTAGTATGTTATGTTGTCTTTAATCTGGAACTGATAGATAGCTCAAATCACGCTCAGAATGAAAGTTATGGGCGGTCAAACCTCGTTGACCGGCCATGACTTTCAAAATCTGGAAAAAAACCCAGATCGGCCCAGAAGCCTCTGACAGGTTCTTTGTGGGCTTAGATCTAACTGCTTGATGATGATTATGTAATGATCTGTGTATCTAGGTTATACTCTGTTGTTTGGACTACAATATTATAGCACTATATCACTAAAATATTGATCAAGTAGATCTCAGTGGGCGGTCAAACTAGGCCGGACGTTCATGAAATGCATTTTCTGGGTAACCCAGAAAACGCATGATCATGACGTCTGACAAGGTTTGACCGGTCCGGATCTGTCGATTGTGTTGTGATTTTTTTGATGTTTTGGGATAGATATACTCTACTACATTCTGGCTACATATCGAACCCTTTATATCACACAAATATTACAAGGATTGCAAGTTGTGGAAGCCCAAATATGGCTTGTCTAACTGTTCTTCATTTCTGGGTAACCCAGAAAATGAAGAACAGCTCTGACAGCTTCTTTGAGGGCTTTGATCTCCTTTGTTATGCAGTTTAGGATCATGGTTGTTGTTGTATCGTGTACTCCTGCACTAGTACTACACGATCGGCTCAATATCTAACCCAGAAACACTTTACACCGTGCACGACTAATGGTCAAAGTAGCTAGCCTGGGTTCTGACATGGAATTCTGGGTTTGTATGAAGAACATGAAGAACACCTATAGCGACGGTTCTGTCGCTATAGGCGGCCTTTAGCGACAGTTTTTGCGAAAATTAATTATTTTTATTTAATAATTAGTATTAAATTAGTTTTTAATTTTGAAAAATACAAAATAAATTATTAAAAATTGTTTTAAAGTCCGAAAATTATATTTTAATTATTTTGAATATATTTCATAAATATTTAATATTTTTGGAATATTAAAAGTATTTAATTTATTTAATTATAATATTAAATAAATTATTTAAAAATGATTTAAATACATGAAAAATCATTAAAAATTATATTATGATATATGAAAATATTTTAAGTTATTTTTAATGACTTTTAATATTTTGTGATAATTTTCATTAATAAATTAATATTAATGATAATTAAGTTGTTTAATAAATGAATTAAATAAATAATGTTAAAATGATTTTATTATTTTAAAAATCATTTTAAATAATAATAAGATATTTAGGAATATTTTAAGTTATAAAATATAACTTTTAATATTTAAAGGTAAAATTCATTAATTAATTATTATTAATGATATTAAAGATATTTAATATTTACATTAAATAAATTAGTTTAAAATGATATTAATATTTTAAAAAAATCATTTTAAATGAAGATAAAATGTTTAAAGATATTTTAAGTTATAAAATATAACTTTTAATATTTAAAGGATAATTTCATTAACAATTTGATATTAATGATATTAATTTAAATCTAGGGATATTAAATTTATTTAATAATTATATTAAATAAATGGTTTAAAAATAGTTTTGTTAATCATTTAAAAAGGGATATAAATTAATTATAAATATTCTAAGTTATAATTAATAACTTTTAATATTAAATAAATAATTCATTAATAATTTAATATTAAATTATAATGATTTTTAAATGTTTTAAAAATCATTTAAGGGTAATATAAATATTTTAAAAATATTTTAAGTTATTATTAATGACTTTAATATTTTGGCAATGGTTTCATTAATAGCTTAATATTAATAATGATAGAATTGTTTATTATTAAATCATTTAATAATGATTCTGATATTTCAAAATTATGATAAATGGTTATAATTATTTAAAAATTATTATAAGGCCATGAAAAATAGTGTGACGGGTGTTTAAGATATCCAAATGAATATTGAACTACTGTTTAGAGTTTTAGACTCGATATTTACCCGATAAAGCTGTCGGTAGACTGACATGTTTCAGAAATTGATCTGGACTTAGATAGGATGACTGGATAACTGTTTATTTGTGATTCAATGATGTTAAAGTTATGTGACAATGTGATTAGGAATGTGCTGACTGCAATAAGCAGTATTATATGATATGTTATTCTAATCAGACCAATGATCTATTTAATGATAGGGATTGATAGAAAAGATAAATCTAAGTTGTGTAAGCAGCTGACAAGGCAAGTATCTAAACCTTTGCATTTACTTTATGCAACGGACATGCGTAAGATAATATCTGAATTGTTCATATCCATTGTTCAAATATTTCAACCTTTGTATTTACTTATGCAATGATTCTGTATAAGTAAGCTATTAAGCAATAATTGTTGTACAATTTCCTTTATCCTATTAATATTGATCAAGTTATTTATTTTGCTCGTTAATTTCTATAACATGGTTATACCAGTGTCCCCACTTGGATAATCATTATATTTTATCACATGCTGATACATGCTTATAGTTGCCTAGTATGTATACGTTGAAATAAAAGTCGTCTAAGCTATTTGATCCAGCTAGACATCAAATTTAAAGTTGTTGTTGAACAAGATAAAACTTATCCAACCGAATTGTTTTGGTATGGATTCAAGACTGTCATGAACATCCCAATCATGGGAAATTTTTATGCGCTAAGGCGGACAAAGGATGAACGATAATATCGTTCTAGCAATGTAGTATTGATCAATACAGGGCATAACGGGCTGATCACCCCCGTGCCCGTAAGTTATGACGGTTTACAGATGAATTTCTGTTTAACCCTTTCGAAAATAGAAAATAATGTTCATAGTCTGTTAATTGATCCTCATTGATAGTCAATATGTAGTTTCTAAAAATTTAAAATAAAAATGATATGTTGTTATTTATTGGTTCGGCTGACTTCACAACTGTTGCTTCGTTGTAGAAGTATCATTCCAAGAAAACATTTAATTCATTCAGATAACCATTATAATTGCTATTGCTTGCTGGGCAATCAAATGCTCATCCTTGCTTAAATTTAAATGTTTTCAGCTAAGTGCGAACGACCAGAGAACTCTGCTAAGAACAAAGGAAAAGGGAAGGTTGCTGAATGAACGAATTACTATGTTATGTAATAGTTTAATGTTATTAAGACAATTATGATATATATTATCTATCATGGATGGTAATGAATGTTTAAAGGTTTCGTACTTGGGAGTTAGACTCTGATAATTATGTAAATTAATTTGATCTTTTATATTATTGTTATTATTATTAGTATTATTCCGCTCATAGAAATGGTATCGTGAAGAACCGAGTTCGGGTTTCCAGTACCTGGATTTGGGGTCCTCACAGGTTGGTATCAGAGCTATAGGGTTAGAAACCTTAGGTGGGCTAGACCTTAGGCTACAACCTTAGAACAGAGGGAAACGTTGAAAATATAAATAACTCATATAGAGTTTAAAAAGAGATGAATCGGATTAATTTATCGACAAACCAAATAAAAGATAACCTATAAAAAATTATTGTTTGTTATGTGTATATATTACATGCTAATCAGGATAATTTATATGTGTAGATGTCAGGTGAAAAAGGATTAGGATACCTTCAGATCGTAAAGAAGGAGCCAATATCAAAACCAATAGCTGAAATAAAGGCTCAAAGTGAAAGCAACCTCGATGAGGTGGTGATTGTGGAAAACGTAATACCAGATCCGAAAATGGTGGAATTGACAGATAGTGATTCAGACACTGAAGTTGGAGCTGATCAAGCATTAACCGAAGTGCAGAATCTACGGAACCAGGTTTCCTCTTTGGAAAAGCTGTGGGAAATAGAAAAATTACTAAATAGCCAACTGCGGAAAGCATTAATAGAAACAATGGAAGAACAAGATAAGCTTAAAATCCAAATTGACCAAATTGGAGCTAAAAGCAACAAAGCATGCGCAGTTCCGAGCAAGAAGGGGAAAAGAAAGATGAAAGACCGTGATATAAGAAATCCTGATAACAACCAAGGAAAAATTAATCGAATAGAAAGGTGTGCAAATTGTGATAAGAAACATGAAGGTGTATGCAGAAAAGGGGAATATGTTTGCTACAATTGCGGACAGAAGGGATATTTTTCTCCTCATTGTCCCAATCCAACGAAATGTGTCTGTTTTAATTGTGGAATAGGAGGTCATCAGGCGAAAAGTTGTCCAATGAAAAAGAGTAATAAATAGGTAGTATAGGTTCTGTTGTGTAGGTGTGTTTAATGTAATATGTGCTTAGTATGTCTGTGTAAGGTTATGTTCTCAACTTTTGTAATGATCAAGTTTCTAAATCCCGACTTTTGTAGTCATAAAGGGATAGCAGTATGTGTTATGTTATGTAAATTACTACGACTTAATGAAAATGAATTTATGTTTGAGAAATGATGAAATAAGTTTAAAATATTAAACTTATGTGATAAGGTTTAGAATGTAAGTTAAATTATGATTTTATTTAATCAGATAATGCCGCCAAGACGTCAAACTCACAACCAAAGGGTAGAAGGATCTGTCAACAACGTCGAGGGACAACCACAACCAGATCCAATGCAGCAATTTGCAAACATGTTAGCTCAAGCTATACAACAGGGAATACCAGTCGCTGGAAACCAGCCGGGCAACCGCTTAACGAACTTCAAAGACTTTAAGGCTGTAGGACCACCAGAATTCAAAGGTACAACTGACCCTGTAGAAGCTCAAACTTGGGTTAAGGAAATTAAAAAAGCGTTTATGGTAGCTAGGGTAGATGAGGGGCAGAAAACTGCTTTTGCCACTTACATGATGAAGGAGGAAGTAAATTTTTGGTGGGAAGCGAATCAGGCTAGGGCAGGAGAAGGTGTAGTCACATGGGATAGATTTAAAACTCTATTTTTTGAAAACTATTTTTCATCTAGTATGCAGGCTAGGATGGAGGTAAAATTTCTGGAATTAAAACAGGAAAATATGACGGTGTCAGAATACGCCGCTAAGTTTAATGAGTTGGCTAGGTTTGCTCTGCATCAAGTTGATACGGAGGCTAGGAAAGCCAGAAGGTTTGAGCTGGGATTAAAACCCTGGCTCTACAATAAAGTGGCAGTGTTGCAAATCCCTACATTTGCATCACTCATGGAGAAAGCTATTATTGCTGAAGAGGGGAGTGAGGCCATGAGCCTATACAACAAAGAAAGAAGAAATAAGGGTAAGGTTGAGGGAGCTGGGAAGGTGGAAACACACAGTGGAAGTAGGAGGGATAAGAGGAAGGGGAACAACTTTAGTGGTGTGCAGGTAAAATAAGAAGGTATAAAGAAGAAGCAGGTGGTACAATGTGGGAGCTGTGGGAAAAATCATTTAGGAGAATGTCTGAAGGGAAAATTCGCATGTTTCAAGTGCGGGCAGGAGGGCCATATCTCTCCCAACTGCCCCAATTCTAAGACAATTGGTGGGTGTTTTCTCTGTGGATCAAAGGACCATAAGGTGAAAGACTGTCCGAAAAGAAGAACGGAGGCAGAAAGCATAAACGTGGAAAAAAGCGGCGGAGCCTTGGCAATTACCGGACCAACTTCATCTGGCAAGCCGACAAAATCTACTGCAAGGATCTTCAACATGACAGTTCAAGACACGGTGGCAGCTAGCAATGGAACTCCAGGTATTATTAGAATAACTTTTATTTTCTTATAATTGATTTTCCTATATATAGTAAATTATTTTATAAATAAATTTTGAGGAGGAATTTGAGTTTTTTAAAAAAAAACAAATTTTTCCGATTAATCAGAAAGACAAGCTTTAAGTAAATAGTTAAATATTAGTACAATCAAAGTGATCGAGATCTACTTGTAATGATTGTGTATACTATGTGCCGTGTATGTATAGGTTTTAAAATGTTGATTCCGGGGACGGAATCTTTATAAGGGAGGGTGAATGTAACAACCCGATATTTTCTACATAAATAAATAAGAAATTTTGAGTATAAATTTTTATTTATTTATTTATTTATATATTAAGGATGAGGATTTGTACAAGATTATGTGTATATGTATTTATGTGGTAAGTAAAAATATAATTATTACATAATTATTTACAAATGAAATTATTTTTTTTAAAAAATATTGATTATTAAAAAGTATATACTTATAATAATTAATTTATGGTAGAAATGTTTTATTAATTATTTTCCATGAAAATATATAATCATATATTATTTAAAGTGATTTTTAGGATAATTATAATAATTATTTTATTATATGAATTTTGTTCATGTTATTAAGTAAATTGTTTTTACTTAATTATAAGGTTAATTGTGGCAGATAAAATCAGATATGGAATCCAAACCCTAATTCTGGGTTTTGATCAAGAAATGATAATAATATTATAATGTTATAATATTTTGATTTTTCAGTGCTATAAATATGTACTGTAAAAATGTACTGTTGATGGTTGGTCAATTATGGTATATTGATCAAACCCTAGCATTAATTGATTTAACCCTATTTATCAATTTAAATGGGAAATTTAAGATTATTTAATATGTGTTATGTGTTACTTCGTGTTATGCTAATTAGGAAACCCTAGTTATAAATTTAAAACCCTAATCCGAAAACCTAAACCGGAGGTTTGATATGTCAAGAATTGTGTTACAGTGATTAATGTCAGGTATAATAGGTTTTATATCGCTAATTTAAATAAACCTAATTAGTGATTTAAGACCATAACGATTAAAACCCTAAATTTGAAATCGAAACCTTAATCGCGAAATTAAAACTCTAACCGATATTTCTTGGAACCCTAATTGCTAATTTTAAACACTAATTATTTAAATAGCAAAGTTAATTATGTTATAATACCCTAATGTTCCTGTATAATAAAATTATTAATTTAATCTAATTAATAATTTTAATTTTTCAAATTTTGGAAACTAAATTTAGTTTATAATTTTACAAACCCTAGTTGCTAAATAGTATTTTTTGTTTTTTTACTAAACCTTAGGGTTAAACCCTAAGGGTCAAACCCTAAGGGTTTGCCAAGTTCTATTTTACCATAAAATTTGCAAGCGAAATGACCGAAATACCCCTCTTGGGATTTTCTTTATTAGGTAAATTGCAAAGATTGACATATGGGGAGTGGGTGACCTAATATAACTACTCCATTGACTTAAAACTCCAGCAAATCAGTCTTTATAGCAGCATTACATGTATCTAGCCTTTATATAAATAGATTGGAGGAGAGAGAAATGTTATTTGTTACTTATATTTTTCACAATACACATCCAAGACCTCCCTCTCTCCAAACCAACGAAATTATCTAGCATTATAGTTCCATTATCAAGCCCCACTAACACCATACCCAAATCAGAAACACAAAATCAAAAATTTGTTCATCAAAGGTATAAACCCTAACCATAATTTTTTTCAATGATCTGTTGTTAGATCTTGTAATTTGTTGTTAAAAGATGTTGTTTATAGTCTACTTTAATGATCTGGGTTGGTATATTATAAGTCCATAACATCTAAATGCTCAAATAAATGATTTTCAAATTTCTGGAAAAATTTCATGTTACGGTCTGACAACGAATGTCAGACCTTGTAGATCCATTTCTGTAATTGGGTTATGTGTTTTAAAGGTTGATACTTGTAGTATGTTATGTTGTCTTTAATCTGGAACTGATAGATAGCTCAAATCACGCTCAGAATGAAAGTTATGGGCGGTCAAACCTCGTTGACCGGCCATGACTTTCAAAATCTGGAAAAAAACCCAGATCGGCCCAGAAGCCTCTGACAGGTTCTTTGTGGGCTTAGATCTAACTGCTTGATGATGATTATGTAATGATCTGTGTATCTAGGTTATACTCTGTTGTTTGGACTACAATATTATAGCACTATATCACTAAAATATTGATCAAGTAGATCTCAGTGGGCGGTCAAACTAGGCCGGACGTTCATGAAATGCATTTTCTGGGTAACCCAGAAAACGCATGATCATGACGTCTGACAAGGTTTGACCGGTCCGGATCTGTCGATTGTGTTGTGATTTTTTTGATGTTTTGGGATAGATATACTCTACTACATTCTGGCTACATATCGAACCCTTTATATCACACAAATATTACAAGGATTGCAAGTTGTGGAAGCCCAAATATGGCTTGTCTAACTGTTCTTCATTTCTGGGTAACCCAGAAAATGAAGAACAGCTCTGACAGCTTCTTTGAGGGCTTTGATCTCCTTTGTTATGCAGTTTAGGATCATGGTTGTTGTTGTATCGTGTACTCCTGCACTAGTACTACACGATCGGCTCAATATCTAACCCAGAAACACTTTACACCGTGCACGACTAATGGTCAAAGTAGCTAGCCTGGGTTCTGACATGGAATTCTGGGTTTGTATGAAGAACATGAAGAACACCTATAGCGACGGTTCTGTCGCTATAGGCGGCCTTTAGCGACAGTTTTTGCGAAAATTAATTATTTTTATTTAATAATTAGTATTAAATTAGTTTTTAATTTTGAAAAATACAAAATAAATTATTAAAAATTGTTTTAAAGTCCGAAAATTATATTTTAATTATTTTGAATATATTTCATAAATATTTAATATTTTTGGAATATTAAAAGTATTTAATTTATTTAATTATAATATTAAATAAATTATTTAAAAATGATTTAAATACATGAAAAATCATTAAAAATTATATTATGATATATGAAAATATTTTAAGTTATTTTTAATGACTTTTAATATTTTGTGATAATTTTCATTAATAAATTAATATTAATGATAATTAAGTTGTTTAATAAATGAATTAAATAAATAATGTTAAAATGATTTTATTATTTTAAAAATCATTTTAAATAATAATAAGATATTTAGGAATATTTTAAGTTATAAAATATAACTTTTAATATTTAAAGGTAAAATTCATTAATTAATTATTATTAATGATATTAAAGATATTTAATATTTACATTAAATAAATTAGTTTAAAATGATATTAATATTTTAAAAAAATCATTTTAAATGAAGATAAAATGTTTAAAGATATTTTAAGTTATAAAATATAACTTTTAATATTTAAAGGATAATTTCATTAACAATTTGATATTAATGATATTAATTTAAATCTAGGGATATTAAATTTATTTAATAATTATATTAAATAAATGGTTTAAAAATAGTTTTGTTAATCATTTAAAAAGGGATATAAATTAATTATAAATATTCTAAGTTATAATTAATAAC
Source organism: Panax notoginseng (assembly GCA_016801055.1). NCBI lineage: Eukaryota > Viridiplantae > Streptophyta > Magnoliopsida > Apiales > Araliaceae > Panax > Panax notoginseng. The sequence continues at coordinate 57,773,572 of CM029019.1, read as the reverse complement.
TTTTAATATTAAATAAATAATTCATTAATAATTTAATATTAAATTATAATGATTTTTAAATGTTTTAAAAATCATTTAAGGGTAATATAAATATTTTAAAAATATTTTAAGTTATTATTAATGACTTTAATATTTTGGCAATGGTTTCATTAATAGCTTAATATTAATAATGATAGAATTGTTTATTATTAAATCATTTAATAATGATTCTGATATTTCAAAATTATGATAAATGGTTATAATTATTTAAAAATTATTATAAGGCCATGAAAAATAGTGTGACGGGTGTTTAAGATATCCAAATGAATATTGAACTACTGTTTAGAGTTTTAGACTCGATATTTACCCGATAAAGCTGTCGGTAGACTGACATGTTTCAGAAATTGATCTGGACTTAGATAGGATGACTGGATAACTGTTTATTTGTGATTCAATGATGTTAAAGTTATGTGACAATGTGATTAGGAATGTGCTGACTGCAATAAGCAGTATTATATGATATGTTATTCTAATCAGACCAATGATCTATTTAATGATAGGGATTGATAGAAAAGATAAATCTAAGTTGTGTAAGCAGCTGACAAGGCAAGTATCTAAACCTTTGCATTTACTTTATGCAACGGACATGCGTAAGATAATATCTGAATTGTTCATATCCATTGTTCAAATATTTCAACCTTTGTATTTACTTATGCAATGATTCTGTATAAGTAAGCTATTAAGCAATAATTGTTGTACAATTTCCTTTATCCTATTAATATTGATCAAGTTATTTATTTTGCTCGTTAATTTCTATAACATGGTTATACCAGTGTCCCCACTTGGATAATCATTATATTTTATCACATGCTGATACATGCTTATAGTTGCCTAGTATGTATACGTTGAAATAAAAGTCGTCTAAGCTATTTGATCCAGCTAGACATCAAATTTAAAGTTGTTGTTGAACAAGATAAAACTTATCCAACCGAATTGTTTTGGTATGGATTCAAGACTGTCATGAACATCCCAATCATGGGAAATTTTTATGCGCTAAGGCGGACAAAGGATGAACGATAATATCATTCTAGCAATGTAGTATTGATCAATACAGGGCATAACGGGCTGATCACCCCCGTGCCCGTAAGTTATGACGGTTTACAGATGAATTTCTGTTTAACCCTTTCGAAAATAGAAAATAATGTTCATAGTCTGTTAATTGATCCTCATTGATAGTCAATATGTAGTTTCTAAAAATTTAAAATAAAAATGATATGTTGTTATTTATTGGTTCGGCTGACTTCACAACTGTTGCTTCGTTGTAGAAGTATCATTCCAAGAAAACATTTAATTCATTCAGATAACCATTATAATTGCTATTGCTTGCTGGGCACTCAAATGCTCATCCTTGCTTAAATTTAAATGTTTTCAGCTAAGTGCGAACGACCAGAGAACTCTGCTAAGAACAAAGGAAAAGGGAAGGTTGCTGAATGAACGAATTACTATGTTATGTAATAGTTTAATGTTATTAAGACAATTATGATATATATTATCTATCATGGATGGTAATGAATGTTTAAAGGTTTCGTACTTGGGAGTTAGACTCTGATAATTATGTAAATTAATTTGATCTTTTATATTATTGTTATTATTATTAGTATTATTCCGCTCATAGAAATGGTATCGTGAAGAACCGAGTTCGAGTTTCCAGTACCTGGATTTGGGGTCCTCACACTATGAACATTATTTTCTATTTTCGTAAAGGTTAAACAGAAATTTATTTGTAAAACGTCATAACTTACAGGCACGGGGGTGATCAGCCCGTTATGTCATGTATTGATTAATACTACATGCAAGAACGAGATTATCGTTCATCTTATCCGCCTTTGGCTCACAAAAGTTTTCTATGTACGGGATGTTCATACTTAGTTTGGAATCCGAACCAAAACAATCTGGTTGAATACAATAAAGTTCTATCTTGTTCAATAACATTTTTAAGTTTGTGTCTAGCCGAATCAAATTGCCTAGACGGCTTTTAAGTCAGCGGATACATACTGGAAACTAACTAGTATGTATCAAACATGTGATTAAATACAATGATTATCCAAGTGAGGACACTTGTCTAACCATAATTAGAAATTAACGAACATAATAAATATCTAAATTATACAGTAATACCGTGTTGATAAACAATGATCGAATAATTTAAGAACTTGTATGAATAGAAAGATTAGATACATAATAGATAACAATAGAATTAATAATCTGGCATAATGACAATATAATTCTAAATCTTTCTTACTCATGTCCATTGCATAAAGTAAATGCAAAGTTAGGATACTTGCCTGATCTGCTGCTTACAATACGCAACTTAGTTTTATCTATTATATATCAACCTATCATTAATAAGATCATTTTATCGATTAGAATAACATATCGTAACACATAATACTGCTTATTACAGTCAGCACATACCCTAATCACATTGTCACATATGTTTAGTAGTCATTGAATCACAAACAAACATTTATTAAGTCAAGTTATCTAAGTTCAGATCAAATTCTAAAATATTTCGGTGTACCGATAGTTTTATCGGGCAAATATCGAGTCTAATACTCTATTCTGTAGTTCAATATTCGTTTAGATATTTTAAATATCAGTCGAATTATTTTTTATAGCCTTATAATAATTTTTAAATAATTACTATGTTTTTTTAAACGCTGGAATCATTATTAAATGATTTAAATATTAAACAATTCTATTATCATTAATATTTAATTAATATTAAATTATTAATGAAACCATTGCCAAAATATTAAAGTTATTTATAATAATTCAAAATATTTTTAAAACATTTTTATTACCCTTAAATGATTAAAATCATTTTTAAATAATTACTATTAATATTTAAATATTAATGTATTATTTATCAAAATACTAAAAGTCATTAATTATAAATTAAAATATTTTTAAAATATTTATATTCTTTTTAAATGATTTTTAAATTAATAAAATCATTTTTAAACTATTTATTTAATATTATTATTAAATAACTCTAATATCATTTAATATTAACTTATTAATGATTTTTTTTAAATATTAAAAGTTATATTTTATAACTTAAAATATTTGTAAACTCTTTATTCATTTTTATATGATTTTTAAATTATTAATTCTATTTTTTCATAATTTATTTAATACATTTATTAAATGAATTAAATATCATTAATATTAATTAATTAATGAAATTCATCACAAAATATTAAAAGTTATTAAAAATAACTTAAAATATTTTCTTATACAATAATATAATTTTAAATAATTTTTCAAGTATGAAAATTATTTTTAAATAATTTATTTAATATAACAATTAAATAAATTAAATATCTTTAATATTTGAAAAATATTAAATATTTATGAAATATATTCAAAATTATTAAAAACTAGTTTTTAGGCTTTAAAATAATTTTTAGTAATTTATTATGTATTTTTAATAATTTAAAACTAATTTTCTCTAATTATTTAATAAAATAATAATTTTCAGAAATTAAGTGTCGCTAAAGGTGCAATGAGAGAAAAGTGTCGCTAAATGTGTTCTTGGCCAAAGCTAGAACCTTCAAGTCAGTGACCGAGATAGGTGGTTTGACCAACAATAAGTTTTAATCTATGATGTTTCTGGGCATGTTCTTGGTCAGATCTTGTAGTACTCGTGTAATACTACACGATCCAACAACAAACATGGCCAAACAGAATAACATGAGTGAGATCTGGGGCCTTGAACATGCTGTCAGAGCTATTCTTCATTTTTGGGTTACCCAGAAATGAAGAATAGTTCGTGAGGCCTACTTTGGGCTTCCACAACTTGTGATCTATGCAATGTTTTAGTGATCTAATGGTTTCAATGTGTAGACAACATGTAAGGCTACACATCTATTACATAAAATCAGCCTAACAACAACAAAATCACTAGCTATTCCCCGGTCAAACCATGTCAGAGATAACATGCATACGTTTTTTGGGTTACCCAGAAAACGAAAATCATGTTCGTCCTACCTACTTTGACCAGTCACCATGATCAACCTGTTGGATGTTTAGGTGATATAAAGGCATGAATTTGTAGTACATATAACATACTACAATTATATTACCACAACAATAACAACACAACAAACACCTGCAAGATCAAGACGCATAAATATCTAGTCAGGCCTTTCTGGGCAGTTTCTGGGTTACCCAGAAACGTCCAATCATGACCGGTCAATGACTTTTGACCATCAATAAAATGGAATCTGTACATGCTACGACCTTAATTCAAGTTCCAGTTCATAGATCACATGACATACTACAAGTTCATACCTTTAAACAACACAAAAACACATAACAGACTGAGATTTATAGGGTCTGACATTCGTTGTCAGACCACTTTTTAAACTTTTTTCAGATTTTGAAAAATTTCTAATCCGAGCCTATAAATGTTATGGATCTAACATCTATCAACCCAGATCACTAATATAGACTACAAACAACATGTTACAACACAAAAACACCAGATCTAACTTAGCATACATGATCATATTTCTAAGGTTAGCTTTATACCTTTCTATGAACTATCTTGAATGTGGGCTTTAGATGTGTTATGGGTGATGGTGGGGCTTGGTTTGGGAACTGATTTACTTAGAAATTTCGTAGGTTTTAGAGAGAGAAGGTCTTGGATGAGGGATGATGAATAAATAGGCAATATGAGCACTTTTCTATCTCTTATTCTATATATATTAATTTAGATCCAATGAATTAGCTGGCTATTGACTGATTGCTGGAGTTTATTTGTCACATGGGGTTGTTAGATTAGGTCACCCACTCCCACACTTGTCAAAAATCTACATGTTAGCTTAATAAAGAATAAAAAAGGGCATTTTGGATAATTGACTTGTGATTTTAAGGGCATTCTTGTCATATTGGCTAACCCTTAGGGTTTGGCCCTTAAGGTTTAACCCTTAGAGTTTAACCCTAAGGTTTGACACAACAATATTATAGGATTTCTAATTAGGGTTTGTACAAAATTTAGTTTCTTATGAATTAAGGTTTCTAAATTACTTTAGGTTTTCTAATATATAAAACATGAAAATTAGGTTTAAGTATTCACTAATTAACATTAAGCTTGCTTAATTAGCGATTAGGGTTCCTATTTAGCAAATTAGGGTTTCTTAATTAGCTAATCAGGGTTTCTAACTTTTAGAAATTAGGGTTTATCTAATCAAATCTATAATAATTAACATTAGTCACATAACACAATTACAAAACAATCTTGTACTCTAATTTGGGTTTCAAATTATGATTTAGCACGGTAAAACTAGGTTTATTACTGTCGTACCATAATTGACCAACCATTATCAATACGTACATACAGTACATATTTATAGCACTGAAAATATAATTAATATTATATTATTATTCTCATTCCTTGATCAAAACCCAAAATTAGGGTTTGAATTCCATATCTGATTTATCTTTCATATATACATACCATTATTAATTAAATTATAATACTTAACTTAATTAATCTAAAATAAATTCATATAGTAAAATTATATAATTATTATAATAATTCTATAATCATTTCATATATTATTTAAATAATATATAATTGTATTTTTAGGTTAAATAAATAATAAAAACATATCTACTATAAAATTAATTATTACAAGAATATAATTTATAATGATCAATAATTCTAAAATAAAATTATTTATAATTATTCATGTAATAAATATATTTTTATTTATCACATAAATACATACGCATTACCTGGCACATATTCCTAACTTTAAAATAAAATAAAAAAAATTTTATATGCAAAATTTCTTATTTATTTATATAAAAAATATAGGGTTATTACATTTACCCTCCCTTATAAAAATTTTATGTGCAAAATTTCTTATTTATTTATATAAAAAAACAGAAATCATGTTCGTCCTACCTACTTTGACCAGTCACCATGATTAACCTGTTGGATGTTTAGGTGATATAAAGGCATGAATTTGTAGTATATAACATACTGCAATTATATTACCACAACAATAACAACACAGCAAACACCTGCAAGATCAAGACGCACAAATATCTTGTCAGGCCTTTCTGGGCAGTTTTTGGGTTACACAGAAACGTCCAGTCAAGGCCGGTCAACGGCTTTTGACCATCAATAAAATGGAATCTGTACATGCTACGACCTTAATTCAAGTTCCAGTTCATAGACCACATGACATACTACAAGTTCATACCTTTCAACAACAAAAACACATAACAGACTGAGATTTATAGGGTCTGACATTTGTTGTCAGACCACTTTTTAAACTCTTTCTAGATTTTGAAAAACTTCTAATCCGAGCCTATATATGTTATGGATCTAACATCTATCAACCCAGATCACTAATATAGACTACAAACAACATGTTACAACACAAAAACACCAGATCTAACATAGCATACATGATCAGATTTCTAGGGTTACCTTTATACCTTTCTATGAACTATCTTGAATCTGGGCTTTAGATGTGTTATGGGTGATGGTGGGGCTTGGTTTGGGAACTGATTTACTTAGAAATTTCGTAGGTTTTAGAGAGAGAAGGTCTTGGATGAGGGATGATGATTAAATGGGCAATATGAGCAATTTTCTCTCTCTTATTCTATATATATAACTTAGATGCAATGAATTGGCTGGCTATTGACTGATTGCTGGAGTTTATTGGTCACATGGGGTTGTTAGATTAGGTCACCCACTCCCACACTTGTCAAAATCAACATGTCAGCTTAATAAAGAATACAAAAGGGCATTTTGGATAATTGACTTGTGATTTTAAGGGCATTCTTGTCATATTGGCTAACCCTTAGGGTTTGACCCTAAGGTTTGGTACAAAAATATTAGAGGATTTTTAATTAGGGTTTGTACAAAATTTAGTTTCTTAAAATTGTGAATTAGGGTTTCTAAATTAGTTTAAGTTTTCTAATATTATAAAACATGAAAATTAGGTTTAAGTATTCACTAATTAACATTAAGCTTGCTTAATTAGCGATTAGGGTTCCTATTTAACAAATTAGGGTTCTTAATTAGCTAACTAGGGTTTCTAACTTTTAGAAATTAGGATTTCTAAATTTTAATTAGGGTTTACCTAATCAAATCTATAATAATTAACATTAATCACATAACACAATTACAAAATAATCTTGTACTCTAATTTGGGTTTCAAATTTGGGTTTAGCACTGTAAAACTAGGTTTTCTACTATCGTACCATAATTAACCAACCATTATCAATACGTACATACAGTACATATTTATAGCACTGAAAATATAATTAATATTATATTATTATTCTCATTCCTTGATCAAAATCTAAAATTAGGGTTTGAATTCCATATCTGATTTATCTTTCATATATACATACCATTATTAATTAAATTATAATAATTAACTTAATTAATCTAAAATAAATTCATATAATAAAATTAAATAATAATTATAATAATTCTACAATCATTTCATATATTATTTAAATAATATATAATCGTATTTTTATGGAAAATAAATAATAAAAATATTTCTACTATAAAATTAATTATTACAACAATATAATTTATAATGATCAATAATTCTAAAATAAAATTATTTGTAATTATTAATGTAATAAATATATTTTTATTTATCACATAAATACATACGCATTACCTGGCACATATTCTCAACTTTAAAAAAAAAAAAAATTTATATGCAAATTTTTTTATTTATTTATATAGAAAATATAGGGTTATTACATTAAATCATAGAAGATAGTAGATTTCATGTTCTACTTGACTCTTCTAATGGATTGTTATTTCCGCTGCAGTTGTTGATTTAAAACTTATTGTCTATTATATTCTATCAGATTTTTCCCTGTTATGGACTAAGGATAATTGATTCTACATTATCTTAGTCATAATATTCTTTACTTGGTTAGTTGAGCTCACATTTTTCTTTTTTGTTCTATTTTTCTTCTCAGGAGGCGAGAATATTGCGGGAATTAGTCGAGGTGTGGAGTGATATTTCAAGGCAGTTGTTTTAGCAGTCCTCACTATTTTGTAAAATAGTGTATTAATAATAGTAATGAGAACTTATTTGAGTTTGGATATTGTCTAGAAGACTATATTTGTATTTAAACTCACAACATATGTGTTGTCGTATTTTGCACTTCAATTGTAATAATGAAGTTGTAGTTATTTTCTGTACCATGTATTTGGCGACTCAAAATGGGTTGTGTGGACCTATTTTGAGGGCGTCACAACTCCTCTCTTCATCATTTGAAAACTCTGAGTTTGAGAAGAAGTAGACTAGCCTTTTTGCCATTCACGTGAATGAAGAGAGTGACACACAATTTGGGGCACTCCCTCCTAATACTCAGCATTTAGCAAAACTAATACTAGCATACTTAGGTTTATTTGATATTTTTCTACAAATGTGCATATATATATATACACCCACTCATACATTAAACACATAGAGCTATATAATCCATATACATTGGTTTAGTTCAAATAATATTTACATTAGGTTAGAATATAATTTAGTCGGGTATTCCTAACTCATTATTTCCCATAAACTTTAGTATTTCAATTACACATAAATATTGAAATAAATATTTAATATTAAATATTTTTTATTTAATTTCTCCCATATATTTAAAATACACATTTAATTGTTCCACCACACATCATGATGTCACATAAGCTTCTTTATATAACTTAGTATGATTTTATAATTCAACTCACTTTTATTATATAGTTTTGTATAATATTTATGTCACACCTTATACTATATTTAATGCATGAATCGACTTTATTATATATGACCACACACTACATGTTATTGCACATAACAATTAATTAAAACTAATAGAGATTAGTCTATTACCTTATTTAATTATTTACTCATTAATAGTACTAATTAATCCCATTTTTAAATCATTCCTCCATTAATTTATGTAATGAATTTCTTAGTCTTTGTTTATGCCACACTAGGAAATTCTCATAAGCTTTAAATTAATCTTTTCATCAATTCTACCATATTACTCGATTATCATATGCTTATTCAATTAAATGAATGATTATAAACTCATGCCACACACACACACACACACACACACACACACACACACACACACACACACACATATATATATATATATATATATATATATATATATATATATATATATATTATTATATTATATTATATTCAAATAAATATTCACACAATTATTATTCTCAATATTAATATTATTTATTTAAAATTCACAGGTATTACAGATAGACACTCAAATTGAAGAAGACCAATGGATGCAAGAACGATATCACCAATTACCTCGGATAGATGAGAAAAGGGCGGTAACCATCTTTGATGGTTAGTTATATTAGCAGAGGATTGCTAAGTCCTACAACAAGAAGGTCCGGATTAGGTAATTCAAAGAAAATGACTTGGTGCTGAAAAAGATCCTCTTCAATCAAGATGAAGTCAACGCAAAATTTTCTCCAAACTGGGAAGGCCCTTTCATTGTCAAGGAAGTGTTGACAGGAGCCATCTGATTGCAAGAAATGGATGGGGAAGAATAGCCCTAGCTCATCAATTCAGACACCGTGAAAATATACTATGTCTGAATCACCTGCAAACCGCCATCCTGGTCCTGTGAAAAAAAAGAGAAAAAAAATCAAATAAAAAATCAGATCAAAGCAATTCAAGTCTTTATTGCTAAGCCTAAACTACGAAAGACCTGATCCCCTCCATCAACGGGAGTACGTAGGCAGCCATTTATGGTGCGGTCAAACCAAACAAAAACCCAAAACATCTACACAAACCCAAATAAACACTTTTCAAACTGTTCAGGCCAAGCCTGAACTACGAAAGACTTGATCTACCTACATCAACGGAAGTACGTAGGCATCCATCTATGGTGCTGTCTAACCTTCAAAAGAAAAAGCAGAACACTTTACCTATAAACTCAAATACCTAATTAAATACCAGTCTCAAGACACAAAACCATACATAAAATCCAAATCCTATAAAGCCTCTAGGATCAACGAACCATTTTGAGAGACCCTCCGACATCTCAATGTCAGTCCATCAAGAAAGAGCTTTTGATAGATTAAGACAACAAGTCACAAAGAAAGTGGCAATCATTGAGCAAAAATCAAAACATATGTAAAAGGGAAGTGAATCAAAATATATTTCCTTGCCATATAATACTGTTTAATATATACAATGTATCCTGCAAATAATAAAAATGGCTAACCTAGTCTATGTAGGAAAATGAAAGCTAGTCTATAAATTCGCGATCAAATGGGACATCAAATCCAACATCGCATCCCTCTTTAAAGAAGGATGTGCATCTCTAAGCTCATGTCTTGCGGTCTCAATGCGAGCTAAAAGATCTGCGACAGTCTGTAGAGTAGGACCATGATCATCCATAAATGCATTCATATCTATGACAATGCCCTCCGTATAGGATCTGAGAGCAGTACTATCAGCAACAGAAGCATCCCTAGTAGCTCGGGCCTCATCCCGCTCAGCAAAAGAAGCATCCCAACTAGATAGGGTTGTCAACATCAATGCCCTAGCCTGATCCCTCTCAAAGGTCAGAAGTTGTATCATCTGCTCTAAAAACTCTATAGAAGGTGGGGCAACATCAGCTGAAGAACTAGGAATACCACTGATCAGAGATGCTGTTAAACCAGCAAGCATCTCATCCTCTGTGGGAGAAATAGGCTCCTCATCATCTGAATTAGTGCTAGACTTAGAATAACCAACCATATTTGATGCAATGTCTGCCTCCAACCATGTAGAATACTCTGATGAGTGACCCGGGTGACTCTATGAAGAATCAGTTTTCTCTCGATGGGTCCAATAATCATAAATTCTGGCTAGATCATCCTCTGACAAAGTCAAGGCTGATGATCACTGAACTGAAGCTCCATCAAAAGGATGAACATCCTGAAACTGATCAAACTGTCCCATGACAACAAATGGATGATATGTAGTCCCCTTCTCAGACCAGCAAAAGGCAAGAAGTCCATACCCACAGCATGACTGACAAAACTGTAAGGGGAGCTGAATCTTGAGCAAGGCAGGATGGAAAAAGAATCCTTAATCACAGTTAGGAAAATAAACCAAGATGATGCATCTATACGATCAATCGGTCGAAAGGAGTAAGACATGGCTATCTCGTGTGTAAAGTAGTACCAGTGGTGTCTAAAAGTGCCAATCGGTCTCAGATGAATCATGAACTAGACGTATAACAATACGACACTGTCTCTAAAAAACCTAGTAGGATGGGTACGGCAGAATGTGACCGACATCAAAGTCTCTGCTAGAATCATAGGAAATATGGTATGACCCTCCCGCAGAGCATTTACTACAGTGATCAAGCCAATGTCCAGGTGATCCATATAGAGCGGCATGTACAGATAGGCTACAACAAACATCAAGAAAGTATCTACTCGGGCAACCCGCTACTCATCCTCAAAAATGGTGAAATCTCCTGAGTATATTGAATAGCTATTTGTCGACCCGAAATGATCAATCAAGAAATTTAGGGACACAACATGTCCTGTGATGATCTTGTCCAAGATGACTGTATGGTGTATACCTGTCAATGTAATGAACTGTTATCTAAACTCACCAATAGCCACTTTAGCACAGGGCCTGTCCAGTGGAAAATACGTAATGCGCTCATACTCCTCCAATATAGGAGTCAACTCATGGATCCTGAATCTAAAGACATGTCTCTCAAAAATCCTGCAAGATAGAATCCCCTCTACAAAACCCACCAGAACTTGGAAGGTCAGGAATGATATGGCGTGTCTCAGCATATGATCACTGGTCATCCGATCCAAACGAGGAAACCTCTCGTACCAAGACCTCAAAGATGAGGCTATCAAGGTGGGCGAGCTATGCTTAAAATGGGTAATAGTGGATAAAGACATTTGTAGAACTGTATCATGAGACCATAATGCTAAACTCATCAATATACATGCATATACATTACATATAGTGCATGCATCATGATAAATGATAATGATAAATGACAATATGATGCAATAAATATTAAGCATTATACATACATTTCTAAGTACATCATCTAATAAAGATTAAATACATCATCTATGTCTACAACTAAAAATAAAAAAGTACAAGAAAATGGGGCACATCCGCCCAATAGCTAACAGAGGCCTATCAAAAGAGATAACATGAGCTTATCCAGAGAAATCTATGATGTCTACATCATTTAGTCGATCAACTTGCTATAACTACTCCTGAGTCACTGAATCTCTGCTAGAGGGAATATCAGATCGATACAGAGGGGGATCTACTCCAGTTAAACTGTCAGAAAATGGGCCACCTAAAGGACCAGCGCCAGAGTTGGATAAATCAAAAGAATATGCCTCTGATGGATCTCGGTCCAGATGCTTGATGAAAATATGAGCCCGGTTCAACCTCTGGGTCAAGCTAGCAATCTGCTCCAAATAAGTAGGCTGTCTAACACATGTAATCTAGTCTGTCATCATCACAGACTCGAGAACCATGTCCGCTAGAAATTGCGTGGCACAGATCTGAGCCCAAATGGTGCGAGGAGTCCACCAGCAATAGAAAGCATCCTTAGTGAAAGGATGTAAGAACTGTTAATTTTATGAATAAATATTAATAAAGATATTAATAAGAATATGAATATTTATTTTATATAAATATTTATGTGTCATGAGAAGAGTAGCTCAATTAGATTAAAATTGAATAAACCTATGATAATTGAGTAATATGGTAGAATTGATGAAAAGCTTAATGAAAAGCTTATGAGAATTGCCTAGTGTGACATAAAGAAAGACTAAGAAATTCATTTAGTAAATTAATGAAGGAATGGATTAATAATGAGATTAATTAGTAGTATATTAAATACCGTGATAGACTAATCTCTATTAATTAATTGCTATGTGCAATGACATATAATGTGTAGCCTTGTATACTAAAGTTTCTTCATGCATTAGATAATATGAGGTGTGGCATTAATATATGAATGGGAACATATGATATAAATGAATGAAATTATATAATTCACTAAATTGAATAAAGTAGCTCATGCGACGATATGATGTGTGGTGGGGAAATTAAATGAGTATTTTAATGGGAGAAAATGAATTTAAGTAAATAAATATTTATTATAACATTTATGTGAATTTGAAATAATAAGGTTTTGTGGAAATAATGGGTTGTTAATACCCAACTAAGTATATTTCAACCCAATTTAAATATTATTTGGATCAACCTAATGTACATGTATTATATGATTTTGTGTATATGTAACCATAACTAAACCTAGATAATAACATTGAGACAATAAAAATTGAATTTTTGAGTCAAATTAGTAGCCCTCATTAATAATGCCGAGGACCAATTGCTAGAGCGGTGTAGTTAAATTTCTTGTCCCAAAATATTAGTCCCACTAGCCTTCATTCAGCCACATAGTAGGCCATTGGCCTATCCCTACCTTGCCCAAAATCAAAGTTGTCAATGATGCTGGTGAGAATGGCTGAAGACGTAGCAGGTAAAGCTTTCCACCAACTTCTCATTGTTCAATGGCTTCTTCTACCATCTATTAGTTCAAACCTTAGGGCAAAGTCCAATGTTTGGTTAATAGCTTGGCTATATATAGTAGTCCTCCCTTCTCAATTTCTAGTTGCTAGAATTTATATCAGTTCAATATAGAGAGAGTGAGTGTTGTGAAACTGAGGAGTAATCAGAAGTTGTGAGGGTAAAAGTTAACAATTCAGCCTCAAGAGGTAATATTGCTGTTAAACATGTTCTTGATTTTAAGATTTTCAAAATTTTAGAATATACACGAGTTTCTTGTTAATTAGTTTGATAATTGTTATCCATGTGTTATCTAAGTTTATATCCATGTCTAAAAGCATTGTAGTTGGTCTTAGTTGCAGCTAGAAGGATTTAGCAATGCTTGTGTTGAGGCTCTGTAGAAATAGAGCCATTTTTTCTCTCTGACCGAAGTGGCGCGGCCGCGGCACTTCTATAGTACAAAACTGCGTAGCCGCGCAGGTTGCAAGTCTTGGAAATTGATTTTGTTTACCTTGTGTTGTTATGAGCCTGTTATTTTGGTTTGATTATGCATGTAAATGACCTTACCAGGATTTGGTCTTAGTTGCTCATTTAATGAAAGGTAAACCTTTTAACTTTTCCCTTATGATGCTCAAACATATGGTTAACTACATAAAACACTCCAAAAAATGCCTTCCTTACGGTTATTTTCTCATAAAATTGTTCACTCACTTCCGCATTCCCATAGAAAATGAAGGTTCCATCAACATTACTGATTCAATCGATTCTGTCAATCTCAAAAGCTCCCATATCACATTGGTAGATGGAAAATTCATGCGAATTATACCAGATGTTCCCTTAGTTCCTCCAACACCTAATTCCATCCCCCCTGCTCCACAACCCTCTTTTCCTAAAATTCTAACTATTCTCAATACTCTTGTTACAAATCAAACCACACTCCATCCTGATGTAAAAGACATTTAACACCGTCTGTCTGTGTTAGAAAAGGGAAAACTCCCCATCAGTCGAGTAGAACTGCACACTACCTTTCGCACCGTGGAGGATGAATTCATTGATCTGCAGGTCGGATTCGAACTCCATACCAGGGCCATGGTGGAAGCTTTACAAAGGAAAATGAATCATAACGCATGCCAACTCAGTACTGAACTAAAATTCATCTGTAACCAGATTGGGTCCCTAGGTAGATTCACCGAAAGGCGCATGAATGACTTAAGTGAAGAATTACAGGCTGAAACTATCAATTCTCGCATCCCTGAGTGGCCATAGTGCAACTAGTTGGTTGATTACCAAGGTGACTTCGTGGGCCTTCCTCTACCTCATCCTACCTTTATCGCTCGTCCTCCACGTTTTACAGACACTATGTCCTTGGAGGAAATTGAACACCGTCGACTACATCGACCATATTTCACTTCTAAAGAAGCCAACCATGTTCATATTGATGAGGAGGATGCTTAGGTCCTTGCTCCATCTCCGCCCCTTTTGCTCTCTGCGTTCCCTTTTTGATAGATGCCAAAGGGGGAGATGAATTATGCCTATCGCTACCGCCATTTGCCATTTCATGATTCAAGACTGATATTTTATTTCATTAAATTTCATGCATGATTACATACTTTTGGTTAAGATAATATTTTTAAGTGATTGTTGTTGGGATGATTTTATGGTTAACAGTTTAATGGATTAATGCTGCTACTACTTTTTAATGTATAATGTGGATTATTCTAATAGTGTATTGCAGGCTCATTAAAACTATAAATATGCAGAAAGTATGAATCAAGTAGTTGATTCTATTTTGAAATATGCATGAATTTAGTGGGAGTCATAATTATTTTGTTGTCATCATCAAAAAAGGGGGAGAATGTTGACTTATGTCATACTCCATCCTAAATATTTTGATGATGACCATATTATTTCTCTAATCATGCACATTGAAATTTCAGGAAATGGCATTACATGAACATCGAGGAGGAAAATATAAAGACTTGAAGTCTTTGAAGAATGAAAGACTATTTTGAGTCCTAGGAAATATATGTAAGATCCTAACATTAATTACTTTCCAATACAAGGCTTTAGGGCATATGCATACATACATATAATTATTGTGATAATATAAATTAACTAGTCCGGGCTATAATGTGCTAAATATTATTACCATAATTTGTGAAACATTGTCACTAAGATCATGGAGTAAATTAAAAGAAATTACCTTAACTCATGCATCATAATCTAAGGAATGTACTGGATATTCCTACCGACTCACTTTCTGGTAAATCATATATAGTAATTAGTTAGTGGATGTGTCGACGTCAGGATTTTTATTTGTCCCTTTTCTGTTCTCATGTTAGGTGAGATTTGTTTGAAAAAATAAGTTGTGAAAAGGTCCGACATGTATATGTCGACGATTGAGACTTTTTAGAGTCGCCAATTGGTATTTTTAAATGGTTGCATCAACTCAACTTAGAAAAGGTTTGCACATTGTCCTAGTCGTGTGACACTATTTGACTGGTCTGTGAAACCGAGATTCGTTAGGGTCCGGGGGCTTGATTATGCGAAGGAAAGGTGTTAGGCACCCCCCAACATCCGTGGTAACACGGTGACCACCACTTTTCAATTTAAACCATTATTTGAATATGTGTGTGTGTAGATCAATGTACAATTATCTGAAAGTAGTGTTATGCCTCGTTTGCACCTATATACAAAGGGTTTGAATTTTGTATAACAGTTTAGTTTTAACAAGATATAGCAGTGATGTTTTGTAAAAGAAGTTTTTTCAAACCCGTGTGCTCAATAGTAATTGAGGCCTTTGATACTTCCATTTTGTTATATGTTCGGCTGGATTATTTTTATTTTCGAGATGCGAAGCATCTTTGAGAAAATAAGATAAAAAACAGTGTCGAACTCCTTGTGGGCATGAGAACCGTCTAAGGAAATTCAAACACCGTGAATAATTTATAGGCTGATTACAGCTGAAAATGTCCATCACGGGAACTGAATCTAGATTTAGGAGACTGAATCTGTGATCATATGATTCCTAAGCTCACATGATATAGCAATTTGTATGAAAGCTGTAAATATATATATATATATATATATATATATATATATATATATATATATATGGACAATCAACTGCCTCGAAGTAAACTCCAGGCAGGACAAATATATATATATATATATATATATATATATATATATATATATATATATATATATATATATATATATATATATATATATATATAGAAAAGCAATAAAAGCCACGGACTGACGGTCCGGGCATACACACACACATGACTCTCAACGTGAATAAATGTGTGTGCACAAAAGTGGAGAAAATGTGTGACTCTCAACGTGTACAGTGGGCTCCAAATAAGACTTCAAATAGCTTTAAATGGATGAACATTAGGTTTCCACGGGTAAAATGTAGCAATATATAAGCTCACAAGTGTTTGAAATGAGAAAGCACTCAATTTATAGTGTATACAGAGCAAATTGGACAGGGCTTCCTCGCCTTTTTTTCTTATAAATGGCCACCCCAAGCCCTCTATTTATAGAGGGGGAAGCTGCAGGTGTAATTGCTGCAATCGCAGATGTACCTGTGGCTGCCCGGGGTGTCGCGGGCTCCATGGGCCTCGCCGTCTCGAAGTACGTTCACTCATACAACGTGTTATCCGCTGGAACCTTCAAACTTTCAATCCGGGCATCCGATTGAGGTGTATAAGAACTTTTACGGCATGCTGATGTCGAGAGCTACACAATGATATGGGATAAGAGGTTGTACGATGTCAGAAAGATGGGTCCATGCCCAGGTCTTCAAGTCTTCAAATTCTATCCGGTGTGCTGTCTTGTGTAGTAGTCACTCGGGATTAGAGCTGTGGTTCTTGTAGGACACTTCTGTGTAGCCTGTAGTTTGAAATGTTGTTGAGATGGCGTGATTATGGGATCCAGGTGGAAAAATGATGATTTTGCCCCTTATTGGGGGTTATCTTTGGCTCTGGGATGATTTAGCAGTCGTTGCTTAGGGTTATCTCTGAGATTAGGTTGTTACAACTGCTGAATGTCCTCAGGGTTGTCTCTGAGGTGTGCCTGACCTCCCGGGATTATCTCTGGGTTTGGGACTGAGTGCCTCAAGGCTATCACCGAGGTTGAAGCTGATTGTTGGGGATTGAAACGAGCTCTTCTGTGGTTATCTCCGAAATTGCTACTGCATGTCTCGGGGTTATCTCTGAGGTTGGAACTGAAATTCCCGGGGTGGTCTCCGGGGTTGGAACTGAATATCTCGGGGTTATCTCCGGGATGGAACTGACTTCTCCTGAACTGGAATTGCATTCCTCGAGGTTGTCTCCGAGGTTTGACACTGAAATTCTCGGGGTTGTCTCTGGGACTGGAACTTGATATCTCAGGGATGTCTCCGAGATGACAAACTGAGTATCCCGGGGTTATCTCCGGGACTGGAACTGGATATCTCGGGGTTGTCTCCGAGATGGCAAACTGAGTATCTGTAACGATCGAGAAATTTTTTAATTTAATTTAAATATTTATTGAATTAAATAAATATTTTAAATAATTTATTTATTGAGGAAAATAAATAATTGATGAATGTGGTGCATTAATTTAGCAATGAAATTGAATAATGGTAATTTTTATTTGAAAGATTTAATTTAATGAAAATAATTAAATTAAATGAATTGTTTTATATTAAAGAAAATAAGTAAATTAAATAAAGTTATGTTTAAGTCTAATTTATTAATTAAATTATATATATATATATATATATATATATATATATATATATATGTATATATAATTATTTATATATATATAATTATTTATTAATCATAAGTATAACTATAATTAAAAATTATAATTATTATAATTATAATTGTAAGCTATTTAAATGGACATATGTGACAAATTAAAACTATATAATAAAAATATTATGAAAATAATTTATAAGGGGGGAGAGTTGTGTTAGCCAAACAAGGCCTTGTGGCCTTTGGCTTATTTAACTGACGCCTATTATTTTTTTAACTGATAACCACGATTATCAGTTGGGTTATTTCTTATTTCACGTATTTATCTAAGGCTAAATAACAGAGGGTTAGAGAGAAAGATTGGTGAGGAAGAGAGACAATCTCTGTGATTTTGCCAAGAGGAAAGAGACTTTCACCATCTCTTGCTAGCATACAACTAGGGTTTGAAGGTATATTTTACTTTTAATGTTTATGTTTGGAGTTTCTATGATCATCTTCTGTAAATTGCTTAATCACGTTGGATTGATACATGTATGTACGTGGTTTATAATCTATTAATCAATATATGTGAGTGCTATTTGATGATTAGATTACAAGAAATTGGTTTGTAAGAAGAAATTGAAATAACAGTGGTTATGTATGAAAAATGGCTTATGAAAGTACAAAATTTCATGCTCAATATGTGTTATAATCTGCGATTTGATGTTAGGTTGTTTTAGTATGTTAAGAAACGAAAGTTTTGAATCGTGTCAATTGGTTAAGAAACGAAGTCGTGGCGATCAAATTCGTTAAAAGTGTAAAAATTGAAAAAATTTGGAAAATTGTGGGTTTGATTCTTCAAATTTGTGTATATGTAATGTTTATGTAATTAGAATAAAGAGTAGCATGCTTAACTATGTCATTAAAAAGTTTTGGATGTTAAGTTTCATGAATTTCTGTGGAAATTGGGAGAATTTTGGTGTGTGCTGTGTAACAGAGCTGCTGCTGCAGCTTTTGTCTGTGTACGGCGCAGCTGCACCGGTACCACAGGAAAAAATGGAGCAGCTACGCCGTTGGCCTTCTGCGAATCTGTAGCAGCGCAGCTGCGCTGGTGCCAAGGCTTGGGACAGTGCAGCTGCGCCGTGCCCTGAGCCTAGGCAGTGAAGTCTGATTATTTGCAGACCGTAGTATGTGAACCTAATCTAGTTTGGCATGCATGATAAGGATGTAAAATCATAACATGGCATACAATAACATATTTGTAGTATAATATAATACTAAAATATGGAGATTTTAGTTGTCACTTGAATAAGTTATGTAATGAACCAAATGTGATGTTTTCAAAAGTTAAAGATAAATGATAAAGTTTATGTTAGTTTATAGTGAGATTTCAGATTCGTTAAGGATGTTAACCAACATGATTAGATGTTAAGTTAAGGGTATGGCTTAAATGGTGGTTTAAACCCCTAAAGCTAATATTAATACAACTAATTGTTATTGCGATTTCAATGATATGTGTAGGGTAATTGGCGAACATTATTATTACTTGTGTAGCTTACATGCAAGGCAAGTTTTCTAACTTCATTCTCTTTATAATTAATGCAAGTTTCTTATCCTAAACTTTTATTGAGCAAGTTTCATAGCTATGCTATCTTTATGTCGAGCAAGCTTTCAATTCCTAAATTTTATAGTAAAGTTAAGCGAGCCTGTTGATTCTATCTCGTGTATGATTGTACAAGCTCTTGTAATTTAGTTCGTTACATCGAGCGAGCTTTACTTTCCTAAATCTTGTTAATATTATTCAAAGTATATATTGTTCTAATACATTGATTCAAATGGATTGTTCTAACTCTTTTGAATATAGTACTTTGCATGTATAACATGTCTACTTAATTGTACATTTCTATTATTTGATCTTTGACTTTGACAACCTTGTTCAATTCTATATTGTTGTATTAAACCTTCAAGTAGTAAGCGAACTCTTATTGATTGAACTAGTCTATTATGGATTAATGTTCTAAAATTCTAGAACCACTGATAAGTTAGTTCTGAGCTAAACTTTCTTTAATGCAGAAATTCTAAATTCAAACTGAGACGAACAACCCTAACATAGGGGATTTTGTACGTGTAACGTTTAGATGTTTGTGCACAATACATGGTACAAAGGGTTGATCCCCCTAAGTACGTTAAGTAGGGTCTGTATAGTCTAAATGTCTGTTAAGGTTGGGGTAGTAATACCTAATCATTGGGGACATAGTTCGTGGTCTTAAGACCCTTAGATATTAAATTCGAACTTGTTTTCAATATTTTGATTCGTAGAACAAGTTCATTATTGTTCAGCACTCGTTGATCATTCTCATGTTGTTATCATTACTACTCTTTATATCAGTGAGCATTTGTTTGCTCACTCTTGCATTTAACACTGCAGCTAAAGTTGAGAAAGTCGATGAGCCATCTACTAGCAAAGGAAAGGGCAAGATGTCCAAGTGTTGAAGATTTATGAGAATTTATTTAAGTGAATTATGTTTTAAGACTTGTTTTATTTTATGATGTATTCCGCAAACTGATGTAATAATTTAAGGTTAGATTACTTGGGATTATTTTTAAGATGATGTAACCCTTTAATGGGAAGATTATTGTTTAAGTTATTTTATATTTTTATCCTTTATTATGGGTAGTTAGATGTAAATATTTTGATAGTGAGCACCAAATCCTGTGGGAATGAAGTACCCGAATTTAGGGGTGTCACAGTATCCCAGGGTTGTCTCTAGGACTGCGCTGAACTAACTTCCAGGGTTATCTCTGGAAGACGATTTTGCCCTCCTGAAAGGTTAGTAACAGGAATGTAAAATTTTCTAGTGTCTACAGGATGTTTTTAAGGTAATCAATATATTATTGTAGTTCCAGAAATTAAGTGGCTGATATATATTGTTACGAATAACTATACGGGATATAAAGTAAAGAGCTGTAAGAGATATGTTGTCCCACGTGATAGGCACCCAATCAGGCTTGAATCTTTTACCAATCACACTGATTTATATATCATGATTTCAGCGGAACATACCAAATTATTTTCACCACGTGATAGGCACTCAATCAGTTTTAAACTTTTCACCAATCATTGGTATGTAATATGATCTCAGCGAAATATCTCATAACAATATGATTGGAAAGGGATTTGTTCATACTATGATTTGCACATAATCTGGATATTATTCTAATTGATTATCAAAATGCAAAATATGTGTAATGTGTATCAAACGGTCAGATTTAGTATAGGCAACCTTGCAACGGTGACTTACTAGTAGCCAATAATAGGACAAGGTTTATTGATAAGAAAAATTAAGAAATACATACTGCCTTTAATAATACAGTGAAGTGTGTTTCTTCTTTACCTTCTTCCTACTGCTAACGATAGTCTTATTGAAGAAGTTTCTGAGGTTCATTTCTGAGGTGATCTTATAGCATATAATCTAGTAATATCTTTCTTGCTCATTATTGCATACTAGAGCTTTGCATTGTTAAGTGATAAATTGCTTTGATCAATAGACCTCTATTTATATTTTAATTTATTGTACAAATCAATATCATCTAAATTTGAATTGTATTCTGGTTTGGATTACTGTATTGTTACAATCAAGTTTGAAGAAAGCATAGGTACTTGAGAGTGCATAGGTGCACAAGGAGCAAAGGTGCTCAAGTGGTTGAAACTTGTATTGTAATTAAAGTTGTTTAATAAAAGTGAGTCTCCAATACTAGTTGATATTGGACGTGGATTAGGCTACTACTATAGAGGGTAGTAGTTGAACCATGTAACAATTCTTGTGTTCATGTGATTGCTTATTGTGCTAAGGTTTCTTATCATTCGGCTAACTATTAATCAAGCAGCCTGCATTCAATATCTATAAATTTACAAAATTGATTCATAAAATTGTATTCACATAATCACATTCGGAAAAAGGCTAAGCTTCTAAATTAAGCATTTTGCAAAGTTTTAAAATCAACTCAACATCTTGTCTTAACATTTTAATCTATAAGGATTTAGAATCCAGCCTCCTGCATTGAGTATCCAAAGGAATTTTTATTTGGTCAAAAGTTTGACATTGTTTGTTCCTACACTTATTCAACCCCCCTTCTAAGTGTTCCTACTTAAATTTCTTTTGGAATCAGAGCCTGGCTCTGCTTATCTTGGTCTTAAAGGTGACTTGTAGGGAAAGATTCTGACATGACACAATTTGGAAACACTCATCAAAAAGGACAATCAACAAACCGACCTCCATTACTCTATGGAATAGAGAACTACAATTTCTGGAAATTCTGAGTGAGGATCTATCTTAAGCGAGACCCATGGGAATGGTGGGTGGTAGAGAATGGACAGGTTATCCCAAGGTAAAATGACGGCACTCCAAAAACTTTACTCGAGATGGATTCAACTAAAACCTATATGGTTTCATATGATTCAAAGGCAATGAACACACTTCTCAACGGCATGGTACAATCCGAAATAGATAAAGTCTCATCATGCAACATAGCAAAGGAGCTATAGGATACTCTAATGGTGAGTCACGAGGGTACATCCAAACTACGAGAAGTTAAGTTAAGCATGCTCATGCATGATTATGAAATGTTTAAGCTAGAAAAAGACGAAACAATCAAAATGGCTCAAGCACGATTTCTAGTACTCATAAATTCCTTGAAGTTACTCGACAAGTCAATTCCACAAAGTGAAATCAATCGTAAGCTACTTCAGGCTATGCCCAAAAGGTTTGCATCCAAAATTACTACTCTTCAAGATTCTGTCAATATTTCATCCATGGATACTTTAACTCTCTTTGGTGAACTTGAAAAATATGAACATCAATTAAAAAGATATGATGACGAGGAAGAAGTTCTTCGAAAGAAAGTGTTAGCTCTAAATACAGGAATTGAAGAGGAACTTGAAGATAACTCAGATGATTAAATAGCTATGATCTCAAGAAGACTCCAGGGATTACTTCAGAGAAAGAACAAAAGGAAGAACACATTCAATCTAAACAAACTCAAAACCAAGCAAGTCGAAGAAACATGTTTTAAATGCGGACGACAAGGTCACTTCAAGAAGGATTTCTTCCAGCTCAAGAACAAAGAAAAGCAAGGCACTAAAGAGATCAAAAAGAACAAAGCTTTCTTAACTTGGAGTGACGATGAAGAATCCAAAGCGGAGATAGATGCAAACGATGAACTAGCTCAAGTATGCTTCATGGGACTTGAAGGTGAATCTAATGAGGTATGTTTCAAGGAAAAAGTATCTTCTCAAATGTGGATTCTTGATAGCGGATTCTCACGCCACATGATGGGTGACAAATCAAAGTTTGTGGATCTAAATATCAAAAAGAAAAATGGAACTGTCACGTTTGGAGACAATCAGTCATGTGAAATAGTCATGAAAGGTAAAATCGGTAATGGTAAGGTTAATATTAATAATGTTCATCTTGTTAATGGTCTAGAATTTAATCTTATTAGTGTCAGTCAATTAATGGATAATGGACATCGAGTAAAATTTGAAAAAGACAAATTTACAATTTCACATGGTACTAACAATGGTACTTTAGTTGCCCAAAGAGAAGGGAATATATATACTCTTGATTTTGAGCAACAGGAGAAAGAATTATGCCTTGCCACACTTCAAGATGAAGCAAATCTATGGCATAGAAGAATGAGACATGTTCATATGGACCTAACCAAAAAGCTATCATCAAAGAACTTAGTGAAAGGATTACCCAAAATGAATTTTGAAAAGAAGGGTATATGTGAGCCCTGTCAACTCGAAAAATAAGTAAGAACATCATTCACAACCAAGAACATGGCATCAACTTCCTCTCCCTTATAAGTACTCCATCTTGATTTATTTGGACCTGAAAGGCATGCTAGTCTAAATGGTAAATTTTATGCATTTGTGATAGTTGATGGCTTTTCTAGATACATATGGGTACTATTTCTTAGAACCAAAGATGAGGCATTTAAGGAGTTTGAAAAACTAATCAAAAACTTGGAAACAAAATATAGTCTTAATCTCATAAAAATTAGAAGTGATCATGGTACTGAATTTCAAAAGGATTTTATTATATTTTGTAATAAAAAAGGAATTACCCATGAGTTCTTAGCACCTAGAAATCCTCAACAAAATGGAGTGGTAGAAAGGAAAAATAGAACCTTACAAGAAACAAGTAGAACCCTAATTCAAGAAAGTAAACTTCCAAAGAAATTTTGGGCCGAAGCTGTAAACACATCATGTTATGTACTAAATAGAGTACTTATCTGTCCAATTATCTTTAAAATACCCTATGAATTATTAAATAATAGACTTCCAAATATAAGTTACTTTAAAGTTTTTGGATCTAAATATTTTATTCTTAACAATAGTGAGAACTTGGGTAAATTTGATGCTAGATTATATGAAGGCATATTCATTGGCTATTCTCAGAACAGTAAAGCATATCGCATATATAATGATCAAGATGTGTATTGAAGAATATATACATACTAAATTTAATGAGTCTAACAATAATATTCCAAAAGAAAGAGAAGAAGATGCAGGGAATCTAGAGACTGCTGCAAATCCAGCCTATCATATAAAGTAAAACAACAAGTCGAAGGAATCTATCCAGTAAGCTGGATTAGACGAGCAGTATGACCAGAAACCTATCTAGCAAAATGAATACGAGGGCCAAGAACCTATCCAACAAGCTGGATCAAACGAACAACAAGACCATGACTAAAAAATACTGACCTTCAACAAGAAGAAATGATCCATGACATTTAACTTCCAAAATCAGCAAGATACATAAAAAATCATCCTCCAAATAATATTATTGGCAATATAAATGAAGGAGTCACCACAAGAAGAAGAGCACAAAACCTGTGTGCATTTTCAGCATTCTTATCCCAAATTGAACCAAAGAATGCCAAAGAAGCCATACTTGATGAAAATTGGTTACTAGCAATACAAAAGAAGCTTCAACAATTCGAAAGATGTCAAGTTTGGGAGTTGATGCCTCCTCCAAAAGATGTATCTATTATTGGAACCAAATGGGTGTTCAAAAACAAGCTTGACGAATATGAAACAATTACAAGAAAGAAAGCTAGACTAGTAGCTCAGGGATATAACCAACAAGAAGGGATAGACTATGAAGAAACATTTGCCCCTGTAGCCCGATTAAAATCCATTAGAATATTGTTAGCATATGCATGCTTCAGAAAGTTCAAACTACACCAAATGGATGTTAAAAGTGCCTTCCTCAATGGCTATATAAATGAAGAAGTATATATAAAATAGCCTCCTGGATTCGAGCATAAAAAGTTCTCACATCACGTATATAAACTAAAGAAGGCACTCTATGGACTCAAACAAGCTCCAAGAGCTTGGTATGAGAGATTAAGTAAGTACCTCCTATCAAATGACTTCATAAGAGGTAAAATCGATTCTACTCTATTTATTTAATGTCAAAATAAAGATATCATCATTGTACAAATATATGTAGACGATATAATATTTGGTGGTACTAATAACTTTCTTTGTGAGTGGTTCTACAAATGCATGCACAAGGAGTTTGATATGAGCGTAATGGGAGAACTCAATTACTTTCTGGGCCTTAAAATCAAGAAGAATCAGGATGGTATTTATATCCATCAAACCAAATATATAAAAGAACTACTCAAGAGATTCGAATTTGATAACTCAAATTCAAAGGCCACACCAATGAGCACACCAATAAAACTCACAACATATGATAAAGGTATGGATGTGGAAATAACAAAATATAGAGGTATGATCTGATCTTTATTATATTTAACTTCCTCTAGACCTGATATAATGTACAGTGTATGTCTATGAGCTCACTTTCAAGCAAAACCCAAAGAATCACATTTACAAGCTGTTAAACGAATATTTAAATATTTGAGTGGTACCACAAATTTAGGTTTATTCTACCCAAAGTGTAACAATTTTGATCTAATGGGTTACTCAGACGCTGACTACGCAGGTTGTCAAATAGATAGAAAAAGCACAAGTGGTACTTGTACATTTCTGGGACAAAGTCTTATTTCATGGCATAGTAAGAAGCAAATATCAGTTGCCCTATCCACCACTGAGGGTGAATATTTAGCAGCAGAAAGTTGCTGCTCCCAAATCCTATGGATGTGTCAAACATTATGTGACTTTGATGTTTTGTGTGAAAATGTGCGTATCTATTGTGATAAAACGAGCACCATTGATATTTCCAAAAATTCAGTTCTACACTCACGCACAAAACACATAGAAGTTTGACACCATTTTCTTAGAGATAATGTGTCTAAGGGCCTAATCAAATTAATATTTATCCCCACTGAGCACCAATTAGCATATATATTTACAAAACCTCTGGGGAAAGAAAGATTTTGTACTCTAAGAAGGGAACTCGGGATGTGTCTGATATAGATATATATGGTATACATGCTTCAAGGAAATTAGACATACAATCTAGACATCACGGCATGACTTACTGCCATAAATACGCTAAAAATCTATTCAGATTTCACCTTCTAAACACGGCTCCATGACTTTCTGTAAGAACCTGAATTTTTAGAAATTATTAAATAAGAATTTAATGAATAAAATTCTTAAGTGTGAAATTTGGTTCATTTATGTGATACGAGGTATGTAGGAATGTGTTACATAGGGTAATATGAACTATGTAATATGTGATTTTGTGATTAATAAATATATTATTATTATATATTGTTTTTTATCGCATAGATAATTCATTTGAGATAAAAGAAGTGGATAGAATTTTCTATCGGTATTAAATAATTTATAGAATTATTTTATCATAGTTGGTGACATTAAGTATCTTTGATAACCACCAATTTCTTGAGTATTTGTATGAGTATGTATCAAGTCTAAGGTAGTGCAAATGTACTCTTTAATGGTTGATGTATAGGAGCTGGGCTAAACGATTCCTTCAGAGGGCGGAGGTATATACGAATTAGTAACCGATCTAACTCATTGTGAAAGCAGTATAGACGAGATGGAAACTAATTTGTTGGTTGTTTGTGGGAAACCACTCAATGTACTATATTGAATACCATTAAAGACTCGATGTGTGCTAGGTTTGGACTTGTGTATATGTACGTTGATGATGATAGAAGAAAACAAATATATATATATATATATATATATATATATATATATATATATATATAAGTGAATATTGGTTAGAGATTTATGTATTAGATTAATAAATGAGATGTGGCTAAATGTAATGGTTGAAAAGTTGTCTTAGGACGATCGAATAATTATACGCATAGTGTATAATTTAAATAATTAATAGAGTAAATATTAATTATTCTAAGTGTAAAGATTGTACATATTATAAGTATGTAATTATTTAAGTAAGCTAAATAAATTAGCATTCTAATAAAGTATGACCTAAACTATATATTAATGTGAAATTGGGGAAAAGCCAAAAGTGACCTAGACCCTAATATTTTAATATAGAAATAATGAGCTTGAGTTATATAGCTCCAGTAAATGGGATAAATGAGTCTTGTGTGGTCTGAGTATTAAAGTTAAACTAGACTGAAGGTTTAACTGAAATTATTAAAAGAGAATTAAGGATTAATAATTATCATTATAATATTTTGGGGTGATATGAATTAATGGGTTGAAAGTACCCAACTGAATTATATTAATTGGACTAGTCCAATGTACATGGGATGTAAGATTTTGTATTGGTGTATATTTTAAAATATAAGTATACTTCCTATATGTGGGTAGGTACATATATATTTGTATATATGTGCCCATAGATTAATTTAGTGCAGTAATGTTAAATCATTATAATTGATTTAATAAGCCCAAAAGGAATAAAATTTAGTAGAATAAGACCCATTTCACAGATAAATTAGAAAGTATTACTCATTGTCCCAATTTTTGTGTCTCAAATACTCTTCAGACGCATAAATAGGCCAATGGCCTATCATACTCCTCTATGTTGCTTAAGCTCGGCAAAGGCTAAGTAGTAGAGCTGATGATGGAGGAAGGTGGATTTGGTAACCAACTCTTCTCAAATCCACTGGCTTCTTCTTTCTCCCCTTAGATTAATTCATTGTGCAAAGTCAGTAACTGAGTACTAGAATTGGTTATAAATAGAGCTCATTCTTCTAATTTATGTTGGTTTAAGTTGTTTGAGAAATAGCTATAGAGAGTTGATAGAATTGGACAACAATCAGAGGTTTGAAGAGCTATAGTTAGCATATTCAAGCATCAAGAGGTAATAATTCTAAGTTACATGCTCTTGATTTCCTAAGTTTACACTTTCTTGGTAATATCATGAAAAAGTAGCTTTTGAGTCAAGAATTTGATGGCTAAGTGTTGATGTAATTCATGAATTGTTTTTAGATGTTGTTAATATAGTTCAATACGAAAACAACGGAAGTTAAACGAACCAAATTGGTTGAGAAACAAATTCGTGGTGAATGAATTCGCTAAACTTTTCAAAAACATGAAAATTTAGTATGAATATAAGTTTTGGATTAATCTTTGGGTTAGTTAATAATTTTGAAGTATTATAATTACTTTGTAGGTGGGTAGCTAAGAGTTTAACGAGTCCAACGAATCGAAAACCAACTAATTAGGACTTAAAACTAAGAATTTATGAAGATTTAAAGTAAAAATATTAAGGAAACTGTAATCTGGGCAAGCCTCGCGCGGGCGCGCAGCCCAGGCGCACGGGCGCACTGCTGGGGCTGGGCCATGGCACGGGCATGCGGTAATGGTAAGGAAAAGGGGCGCGGCCGAGCCCCACGTGCACTGACTGTGACTGCTTTGACCTATTTTGGTAAAATGGCCATAACATTTTCATACGATCTCCGATTTAGGTGATTCAAGATGATCCGAAACGAGGACGTATAGTCCTATAACTTTTATTCTTTACGTTTTTCAATTTGAGGTCGTTAGAAAGGATCAAAATAGTCATCTTTGTGACTGTTATGTAATTAGAGGCGATCGGAGGGCGTCGATCGAGCATATACGCAAGTATAGTGCTCCCGACGATGGAATAGATTATTCTAAGTGATAAAACATGAATATGCATGATAATAGACATGTCATATAACTAAGATTACTTTACTCATAATGGAATGCTTTAACAATGATTTCTTAAAGAAAACTTGAAGTTTAAAAATGAAACTTGACGAACTTTGTGTCTTTTAAGTTTTGACTTTGTGAACATGTGAATGTGGCCTAGTTATGTGTGCGGATGGGTAGGGATTGTAATTTTAAGATATATTGCACATAAAAGGTTGTCAAGCTCGGTTTAGTATGGGTTTTAAAGAGAAATTTAAAAGTTTTAGAAACTAATTTTGATGAGCATTATTTTACTTGCATTATGACTTTATAAGCAAGCGTGATGGAGTTGTTTATGCCTTTAAGCATGAATGATATGTGTACTCAATTAGTTAAGCGTGACATACTTTATTTAAACATGTTTTAAAAGTAAATGAAATATGTATGTCTATGTAAATGAGATAGATATATGAAAGGCATGCTTAAAGTGTTGAGCACACACTAGTATACATGATTAAAGACTACAATGATTTCAAAAGACAAACTTAGAGTTTTTGGACGTATATATAGGATGTCCACATTCCGATCATTTGAGCACGTATAACTGACTTGTATAGGTGCCTTAATACATAAGAGTTGTTGTTATGAGGCACTTGACATGTACTAAGTTACCTTGTTGACTTAGTGCGATTTTTATGAAAAATTTAGAATGTGTAAGATGATAGCATCAAACACTATGTGAGTTACATTATGATTATGCGAGCATTAAGATTCATTATGCCTATAGACATGTTGACATAAGCATCATGTGGTGAAACCTGGATTTCACCTACGGACACATATTCAAGGAAATGAATTTCTAAAGTATAGACTATGTGATTAAGTATACATGAGCATGACTACTTAGTATGGTTTAAGCTTGTAATGTAATAACATGACCTTAGTAGTTGACCTTGAAGCATAGACTTGAATTACTTAAGGTATATGAAAGTCCGACATGAAAACTATATAACTCTGAATTGAATTTGAATGAGCATGATAGGTTTTAAAACTTGAGTTAATGCCCTTACAAACGTGTATACATGAGGAACATAATAGCTTTGCATGACTAGTTTAGGTATGACAAGAATTTTGAAAAGTGAAACTTAGAAAGTTGAATGTAAGGGTTTTGATAAGGTTTGAGAAACGTAAGAGCAATATAGATTACATATTTATGAGTTTTAAATATGTGTCGAACACTTAGATAGTTAAGTGTGTTAATATTGATATTAAGTGTGGTTAAGGTATAACCATACGTACCTAACAATACTAAGTGTATGATAGGAAAGTGAAACAAGGTTCTAAGAACCAAGATAGAAAATAATATAATATTTATTATTATATTGAGAATGTATGGAAGGGTATAACTAATGAGTGTGATCTCTATGATTAATATAACTTTGTAGGATTACACGAAGTACAGATATCTATAAGTAGTTAAGTCGTAGTTGTTAAACTACGCATCAGACAAATCTTTCAGTTCTTATTTGATATATGAATTCTATAACTGTTAGTTGAGCTATATTATGCGATACAATTGTTGATATATATGAAATGCATACGAGATATGTATGAAATGTGAAAGTTGATTTTTGATGATATGTTTGTGATATAAATCTCTATGCCTGTTATGTGAGAAGTAACATGCGTAGAAAATATTAATGGATTATAAATGCATGTGCTGAGTATGCTATTATATGCTACGTGCTGTATGAAAACTGTTAGAATTGCTAGGCTTTCGAGCTCACCCTTGCAAATAACCACTTTTGCAGGTTAAGGATACATGGTAGAGGTTACTTGCTATTTGATTGATAAAGTTCAATGGTATCGAAGGAGATTGATTTATTGTTTAACTAGATGCTCTTGAACCATGTTTAGGTTATAGAAAATGTACATGATTATAGTTTACAATGTGTAATACATGTTAAGTTATACTATGTGATACATAGAGGAATTCGAATCGATATGTAAAGATTTATACAATAATTCAAATAGAGTGAGTCATAAAATAATTTGATTTAGGGATTTGTAATTGATTTAAGTTAAGAAATCAATAAAAGATATACTTTCAAAGGAGATTGAAAAAGTTTAAATTATTCCGCATATTTATATAACATCAAATGTGATGTAACACAGGAATAGTAAATGACCAAGTTGTGAAACTTATAATAGTTTGGGGTCATTGTGCAGATCCTGGAAATGGAAAGAATTTATATTCTAAATTGTAATAAGCTAAGTTATATTCATTAAGTTATGAATAATTGATATAAATAGTTTATCGATAAGAGCATCGTGGCGGACCGAATCCGTGGTTCGAAGGGACCCGGATTTGGGGGCGTCACAGGTTAGTATCAAAGCTGTAGGTTATAAACATAGGTAAGTGTACCTTAGGCTATAACCTAAGAGAGAGAGAAAGATAAGGATTAAAATATAGATAATCGAAGATTCAAAGAAGAATCTTGAAGTATCTAAGAGAATGAGAATTTAGGAGTTTCCTAACTCCGATAATAAAAATGTTAAGATGGTGTCTATAATATGACAAAGATAATGAGAATGAACTCGAGTGAAGTTTTGTTGATAATAGGGAAAGAACCCTAAGGTAAATTGATGATCACGACGTGATCGTATTGAGCTGTGAAGTGATAAATAGTCTGTAATGACTAAGTGTGTATAGCTTGATGCTATAAGAGAATGTACTGTGAAATGGTACGATGTGAACTCATGAGGAGTTGTATGTGATGAGATAAGAAAAATTTGTATCGAGCAAAAAGCAAGTTAAGTGTAAGATAGAGTTAAGGGGGATTTCAGTTGAGGACTCATGTGGGAGCTGAGTTGTACAAACCTTTGTGTGGGCGGAGGCTTTGTGCTCACGCTCGGTTCCTCACAATGATAATCAATGGAATGTCGGTGTCGCGCTATCGATATGCTTATGGTGAGAAGGTGATTCTTTTCTCATATCCTATTTGATAGATAGAGACTATTAAGATTAAGATAAAGAATATAAGGATAAGTTGCGAGTTCTTAAAACTCATACTTATGGTAAGTTCGGGACTCATAATCATATGAAATGTTTTTGAACCCCTCAGCGAATGGACGCCTATGGTCTGGCTAGGATAAGTTCTTAAACTCATATGATTGTATAAAGTTCCTGAACTTCCAAAGTGTGGTAAGTTTGATGAACTATATCGGGTATATATATGTTATGAATTTAGAGATGTGGATATAGTAAAGATTGAAGTTGATAGAGAAGCGTGGATTTTCTAAATCTTCTAGCTCTGCTAGATTTTCAAAAATTTATTGACTTCGTGCTAGTGTTTGCACTCTGTTTTCTTGAGAAAAACATTGGGTTAAGTGACTGAACCAATGAGTTTTAAAAACAACACCGTTATTCTTATGTCTATGCTAATTGTTTCGGCTAAGACAAAAATGATTTGAGAATTTTCAAAATGTATTTCTGACCATTTACATTATTTGATATGGTGTAAAAATGGTAAACGATGGAGTCATCAATGCAGTCGACCCTAGTGTTGGTTGTGATCGAAAGATCGTCAGCCCACTATGGTATGATGTAATATGACAAAGTCACCTAATGGCGGAATCCTCAACGTACTACTAATCTGGTACGATATCATGACGTCATAAAACGATTTTTGATTTTCTTTCGAATTATGAAAAGTTGACTAAATTATTTCGATTGATGTCCGAATTGTTGATAAGAGTCTAGCTATTTGATTTGGCTAGACGACTGTTGAAAAGTGATTATAGAATTCAAGCATTCTTATGTATTTGTGCCAAACCAGATTGCTCTGGTGCTGATTCAGTTGTTGAAAAGCTGAGGTGAACAACCCTATAAGGGGACATATTTTCGGAGACAATGGTTCCGAGCGTAACGCATGTAGTCGTTACAAAACACTACGTTGCGGCCCAACATAGTGGTATAATAGGCTGGCCACCTAGTGTACGTGTGGAGGGTGTTTTCAGTCTTTGTGATTGATAAATACTCTGGTTTGTAGTGTGGATAATTGTGTTGAAGCACTAGTTCACGGTCTTGTGCGACCCTTCAACATAAATTGGAATTCGAGTTATTCATACTACTTCCCGATTATTAAAAAATCGTGGAAGACTCTTATTCTTCTGTGTGATGAAGGTAGTGAGTAGAATGTTCCATAGAAAGGAGAATGTGGTAGAATGCAAGTGAGCAAGTTATAATAAAACTTTCGAAAAGAGAATGAATAAAATTATTCAAAAGAATATGTAATATTTAGAATAGCACCGAGTAGAGGAGGTTTCGATGATTTCAAGGATGGAATCCTTATAAAGGGGAGAGAATGTAAGAACCTGAATTTTCAGAAATTATTAAATAAGAATTTAATGAATAAAATTCTTAAGTGTGAAATGGGTTCATTTATGTGATACGAGGTATGTAGGAATGTGTTACATAGGGTAATATGAACTATGTAATATGTGATTTTGTGATTAATAAATATATTATTATTATATATTGTTTTTTATTGCAGAGATAATTCAGTTGAGATAAAAGAAGTGGATAGAATTTTCTATAGGTATTAAATAATTTATAGAATTATTTTATCATAGTTGGAGACATTAAGTATCTTTGATAACCACCAATTTCTTGAGTATTTGTATGAGTATGTATCAAGTCTAAGGTAGTGCAAACGTACTCTTTAATGGTTGATGTATAGGAGCTGGGCTAAATGATTCCTTCAGAGAGCGGAGATATATACGAATTAGTAACCGATCTAACTCACTGTGAAAGCAGTATAGACGAGACGGAAACTAATTTGTTGGTTGTTTGTGGGAAATCACTCAGTGTACTATATTGAATACCATTAAAGACTCAATGTGTGCTAGGTTTGGACTTGTGTATATGTACGTTGATGATGACAGAAGAAAACATATATATATATATATATATATATATATATATATATATATATATATATATATATATATAAGTGAATATTGGTTAGAGATTTATGTATTAGATTAATAATTGAGATGTGGCTAAATGTAATGGTTGAAAAGTTGTCTTAGGACGATCGAATAATTATACGCATAGTGTATAATTTAAATAATTAATAGAGTAAATATTAATTATTCTAAGTGTAAAGGTTGTACATATTATAAGTATGTAATTATTTAAGTAAGTTAAATAAATTAGCATTCTAATAAAGTGTGACCTAAACTTTATATTAATGTAAAATTGGGAAAAAGCCAAACGTGACCTAGACCCTAATATTTTATTATAGAAATAATGAGTTTGAGTTATATAGCTCCAGTAAATGGGATAAATGAGCCTTGTGTGGTCTGAGTATTAAAGTTAAACTAGACTAAAGGTTTAACTGAAATTATTAAAAGAGAATTAAGGATTAATAATTATCATTATAATATTTTTGGGTGATATGAATTAATGGGTTGAAAGTACCCAACTGAATTATATTAATTGGACTAGCCCAATGTACATGGGATGTAAGATTTTGTAATGGTGTATATTTTAAAATATAAGTATGCTTCCTATATGTGGGTAGGTACATATATATGTGTATTTATGTGCCCATAGATTAATTTAGTGTAGTAATGTTAAATCATTATAATTGATTTAATAAGCCCAAAAGGAATAAATTTTAGTAGAATAAGACCCATTTCACAGATAAATTAGAAAGTATTACTCATTGTCCCAATTTCTGTGTCTTAAATACTCTTCAGACGCATAAATAGGCCATTGGCCTATCCTACTCCTCTATGTTGCTTAAGCTCAGCAAAGGCTAAGTAGTAGAGCTGATGATGGAGGAAAGTGGAGTTGGTAACCAACTCTTCTCAAATCCACTAGCTTCTTCTTCCTCCCCTTTGATTAATTCATTGCGCAAAGTCAGTAACTGAGTACTAGAATTGGTTATAAATAGAGCTCATTCTTCTTATTTATGTTGGTTTAAGTTGTTTGAGAAATAGCTATGGAGAGTTGATAGAATTGGACAACAATCATAGGTTTGAAGAGCTATAGTTGGCATATTCAAGCATCAAGAGGTAATAATTCTAAGTTACATGCTCTTGATTTCCTAAGTTTACGCTTTCTTGGTAATATCATGAAAAAGTAGCTTTTGAGCCAAGAATTTGATGGCTAAGTGTTGATATAATTC
This sequence comes from Panax notoginseng, assembly GCA_016801055.1. Classification (NCBI taxonomy): domain Eukaryota; kingdom Viridiplantae; phylum Streptophyta; class Magnoliopsida; order Apiales; family Araliaceae; genus Panax; species Panax notoginseng. The sequence goes on along the minus strand of CM029019.1, from coordinate 57,737,940 downwards.
ATGAATTTTTGTTAGATGTTGTTAATATAGTTCAATACGAAAACAACGGAAGTTAAACGAACCAAATTGTTTGAGAAACGAATTCATGGTGAATGAATTCGCTAAACATTTTAAAAACATTAAAATTTAGTATGAATATGAGTTTTGGATTAATCTTTGGGTTAGTTAATGATTTTTAAGTGTTATAATTACTCTGTAGATGGGTAGCTAAGAGTTTAACGAGTCCAACGAATCGAAAACCAACTAATTTGGACTTAAAACGAAGAAGTTATGAAGATTTAAAGTAAAAACATTAAGGAAACTGTAATTTGGGCAAGCCTCGCGCGGGCGCGCAGCCCAGGCATGTGGGGACGCTGCTGGGGCTGGGCCATGGCGCGGGTGTTCGGTAATGTTAAGGAAAAGGGGTGCGGTCGCACCCCATGTGCACTGACTGTGACTACTTTGACCTGTTTTGGTAAAATGGCCATAACGTTTTCATACGATCTCCGATTCAGGTGATTCAAGATGATCCGAAACGAGGACGAATAGTCCTACAAATTTTATTATTTAATTGTTCCAATTTGAGGTCGTTAGGAAGGGTCAAAATAGTCATCTTTGTGACTGTTATGTAATCAGAGGCGATCGGAGGGCATCGATCGAGCACATAGGCAAGTATAGTGCTCCTGACGATGGAATATGTTATTCTAAGTGATAAAATATGAATATGCATGATAATAGACATGTCATATAACTAAAATTATTTTACTCATAATGGAATGCTTTAACAATAATTTCTTAAAGAAAACTTGAAGTTTGAAAATGAAACTTGACGAACTTTGTGTCTTTTAAGTTTCGACTTTGTGAACATGTGAATGTGGCCTAGTTATGTGTGCGGATGGATAGGAAATTTAATTTCAAGATATATTGCACATAAAAGGTTGTCAAGCTCGGTTTAGTATGGGTTTTAAAGAGAAATTTAAAAATTTTAGAAACTAATTTTTATGAGCATTGTTTTACTTGCATTATGACCTTATAAGTAAGCATGATGGAGTTGTTTATGCTTTTAAGCATGAATGATATGTGCACTCAATTAGTTAAGCATGACATACGTTATTTAAACATGTTTTAAAAATAAATGAAATATGTATGTATATGTAAATGAGATAGATACATGAAAGGCATGCTTAAAGTGTTGAGCACACACTAGTATACATGATTAAAGACTACATTGATTTCAAAAGACAAACTTAGAGTTTTTGGACGTATATATAGGATGTCCACATTCCGATCATTTGAGCACATATAACTGACTTGTATAGGTGCTCTAATACATAAGAGTTTTGGTTACGAGGCACTTGACATGTACTAAGTTACCTTGTTGACTTAGTGCGATTTTTATGAAAAATTTAGAATGTGTAAGATGATAGCATCAAACACTATATGAGTTACATTATGATCATGTGAGCATTAAGATTCATTATACCTATAGACATGTTGACATAAGCATTATGTGGTGAAACCTGGATTTCACCTACGCACACATATTCAAGGAAATTAATTTCTAAAGCATAAACTATGTGATTAAGTATACATGAGCATGCCTACTTAGTATGGTTTAAGCTTGTTATGTGATAACATGACCTTAGTAGTTGACCTTGAAGCATGGACTTGAATTACTTAAGGTATATGAAAGTCTGACATGAAAACCATATAACTTTGAATTGAATTTGAATGAGCATGATAGGTTTTAAAACTTGAGTTAATGCCCTTATAAACGTGTATACATGAGGAACATAATAGCCTTGCATGACTAGTTTAGGTATGACAAGGATTTTGAAAAGTGAAACTTAGAAAGTTGAATGTAAGGGTTTCGATAAGATTTGAGAAACGTAAGAGCAATATAGATTACATATTTATGAGTTTTAAATATGTATCAAACACTTAGATAGTTAAGTGTGTTAATATTGATATTAAGGCTGTGTTTGATAAATTTGAGAATTAAGATCTGAATGATTATGATGTCTTAATAAATTAGATCATCTGAATAGTTATGAGATCTGAATCTAAAAAATTGTTTGATAACTAAAGAGTAAGTTGTTTCTTAATGACACTATTTTACCATTTTAAAAGGTAAAATTTTATTTAATAATTTTAAATATTCAATTTAATAAAAAGGAGTGCATAATATTGTTGAATATATTTATATAAAAAAAAATTATCAAAAAAATTTCATTAAGAGGTACCTCTTAATTATTAAGATTTTATTTTCTGTCTTACCGATTAAGAGGCATTCAAAGGTAACAAAAAAAAACAAAACAACATCATGCCTCTTAGAGAATAAGAGACAACCTATTAAGAGGCAATCAGATGTAAACAAACAGTACCTAAGTGTGGTTAAGGTATAACCATACGTACCAAACAATACTAAGTGTATAATAGGAAAGTGAAACAATGTTCTAAGAACCAAGATAGAATACAATGTAATATTTATTATTATATTGAGAATCTATGGAAGTGTATAACTAATGAGTGTGATCTCTATGATTAATATAACTGTGTAGGATTACATGAAGTGCAGATATCTATAAGTAGTTAAGTCGTAGTTGTTAAATTACGCATCAGGCAAGTCTTTCAGTTCTTATTTGATATATGAATTCTGTAACAGTTAGTTGAGCTATATTATGCGATGCAAATGTTGATATATATGAAATGCATATGAGATATGTATGAAATGTGAAAGTTGATCTTTGATGATATGTTTGTAATATAAATCTCTATGCCTGTTATGTGAGAAGTAATATGCGTAGTAAATATTAATGGATTATAAATGCATGTGCTGAGTATGCTATCATATGCTATGTGCTGCATGGAAACTATTAGAATTGTTGGGCTGTCGAGCTCACCCTTGTAAATAACCACTTTTACAGGTTAAGGATACATGGTAAAGGTTACTTTGTATTTGATTGATAAAGTTCAATGGTATCGAAGGAGATTGATTTATTGTTTTACTAGATGCTTTTGAACCATGTTTAGGTTATAGGAAATATACATGATTGTAGTTTACAATGTGTAATACATGTTAAGTTATACTATATGATACATAGAGGAATTCGAATCGATATGTAAAGATTTATACAATAATTCGAATAGAGTGAATCATAAAATAATTTGATTCATGGATTTGTAATTGATTCAAGTTAAGAAATCAATAAAAGATATATTTTCAAAGGAGATTGAAAAAGTTTAAATTATTCCACATATTTATATAACATCGAATGTGATGTAACACAGGAATAGTAAATGACCACGTTGTGAAACTTATAAAAGTTTGGGGTCATTGTGCAGATCCTAAAAATGGAAAGAATTTATATTCTAAATTGTAATAAGCTAAGTTATACTCATTAAGTTATGAATAATTGATATAAATAGTTTGTCGATAGTAGCATCGTGGCGGACCGAATCCAAGTTTCGAAGGGACCCGAATTTGGGGGCGTTACACTTTCCATATCTCGGTAACACACGCACACACATGTTAAATAATAATCTACTTTACTCTTTTGGTTTCTTCAAGTCTGCTTCATTACTCCAACCGTCTCTGTACTCATCCCTTGCTCTTTAACCCTATATGAAAAAATGTGAACCAGACTCACAAAACGTCTTCATGATGAATCTCACGACGAGAGGCCTCTACCTTCTCCGTCTCCTCCACCTCCGGCTTGCTCCTCTTGAAAAATGAAACGGAAGCAACCGTCGATAACAACCATCTCCGATAATTCCTCCCTTGCAGAATCTGAAGCAAGTCTACCCTCTCCTCCATCGGTTGGTACTTCTACTGGGACCAAACATCGCCAAATCAAAGAATCGACACCTGAATCTCCACCAATGGTGGTAGTCCCTTTATCTTTCTCTTTGTATGACGTTCCTGAGAATTTTTTAGAGGTCATAACTTCAAATTACGTTTTAAATCCTTGACTTGGCAAAAATCCTTTGTTTATGAGAAATCTATTGATATATTTTACCATCAAACTCTCTTCTTTAACACCTCCTTGAATCCTATGGTCTGTCATTGGAAAGTTATTATTCTTTACTGCTATGGACTTAGGGAGCATTCTGTCGATTCCTTTTACGGGTGATTGTCCATTTACTCTTAAAGGACCAGTCTATTCTCCTCTGTCCCCTCTTGATCAACTTCAAACCATAATGGCTAACCCAACTCTGACTTCAGTAATTCTTCCCAAGACCATTGATGTGTCCCTTATTGCTATAGTTATTTATAAACTATTAAGGTATAATCTCTTACCTCGTATTGGTGGTGGGGCTGAATTCAAATACCAGGATTTGGTCTTAGTTGCTATGTTAATGAAAGGGAAACCTTTTAACTTTTCCCTTATGATGCTCAAACATATGGTTAACTGCATAAAACACTCCAAAAAATGCCTTCCTTACAGTTGTTTTCTCACAAAATTGTTCACTCACTTCCACATTCCCCTAAACAATGAAGGTTCCATCACCATTACTGATTCAATCGATTCTGTCAATCTCAAAAGCTCCTATATCACACTGGTAGATGGCAAATTCATGCGAATTGCACTAGATGTTCCCTTAGTTCCTCCAGCACCTAATTCCATCCCCCTTGTTCCACAACCCTCTTCTCCTAAAATTCTAACTCTTCTCAATACTCTTATTACAAATCAAACCACACTCCATGCTGATGTAAAAGACATTCAACACCGTCTTTCTGTGTTAGAAAAGGGCAAACTCCCCATCAGTCGAGCAGAACTGCACACTACCTTTCGCACTGTGGAGGATGAATTCATTGATCTGCTGGTCGGATTCGAAGTCCATACCAAGGCCATGGTGGAAGCTTTGCAAAGGAAAATGAATCGTAACGCCTGCCAAGTCAGTACTGAACTGAAATTCATCTACAACCAGATTGGGTCCCTATGTAGATTCACCGAAAGGCGCATGAATGACTTAAGTGAAGAATTACAGGCTGAAACCGTCAATTCTCGCATCCCTGAGTGGCCACAGTGCAACTAGTTGGCTGACTACCAAGGGGACTTCCCGGACCTTCCTCTACCTCCTCCTACCTTAATCGCTCATCCTCCACGTTTTGCATACACTATGTCCTTGGAGGAAATTGAACACCTTCGGCTACATCACCCATATTTCACGGCTAGAGAAGCCAACCATGTTCATATTGATGAGGATGATGCTTAGGTTCTTGCTCCATCTTCCCCCTTTTGCTCTCTGCGTTCCCTTTTTGATAGATGCCAAAGGGGGAGATGAATTATGCATGCCGCTGCCGCCATTTGCCATTTCATGATTCAAAACTGATATTTTATTTCATTAAATTTCATGTATGATTACATACTTTTGGTTAAGACTATGTTTTTAAGTGATTGTTGTTGGGATGATTTTATGGTTAACAGTTTAATGGCTTAATGCTGCTACTACTGTTTAACGTATAATGTGGATTATTCTAACAGTGTATTGCAGGCTCATTAAAACTGTAAATATGCAGAAAGTATGAATAGTAGTTGATTCTATTTTGAAATATGCATGAATTTAGTGGGAGTCATAATTATTTTGTTGTCATCATAAAAAAAGGGGGAGAATGTTGACTTCTGTCATACTCCATCCTAAATATTTTGATGATGACCATATTATTTCTCTAATCATGCTCTATGAAATTTCAGGAAATGGCATTATAAGAACATCGAGGTGGAAAATATAAAAACTTGAAGTCTTTGAAGAATGAAAGACTATTTTGAGTCCTAGGAAATATATGTAAGATCCTAGCATTAATTACTTTCCAATACAAGGCTTTAGGGCATATGCATACATATATATAATTATTGTGATCATATAAATTAACTAGTCCGGGCTATAATGTGCTAAATATTATTACCATAATTTGTGAAACATTATCACTAAGATCATGGAGTAAATTAAAAGAAATTGCCTTAACTCATGCATCATAATCTAAGGAATCTATTGGATATTCCCACCGACTCACTTTCTGGTAAATCATATATAGTAATTAGTTAGTGGATGTAACAATCCAAGATTTTATTTGTAATTTAAAATATTTATTAAATTAAATAAATATTTTATTGATGTAGTTGTTGTTTGTAGATATTTGTGAATTAAATTTATTAGACAATACTCTAATTTAATATAATAGTTAGAGAGTTGTTAAAGATTACATGAATTGCTATATTGCTGTTTTAATTTAATAATAAAAGTGATATGTTAATTTATTAAATAAAATTATAATGAGATTATAATTTTGGGATATTTGGATTAAGTGGAAAATTTATTTAGTATGTTATAATTAGTTTATTTAACTAATGTTGGACATGAAAATCCAAATAAATAATATGAGACTATAAATTATAGTATAAGTGATTTATTAAAATAAATTAAAGTAGTTTTAAAATGGATTTGACCAAACAAGGCTTAAAGATATTAAGTCTTTAATTTTAAAGTGTTTTACCAAACGAAACCTTATGGCTTTTGAATTTTGAATTTGACAATATAAATAAAACAAATAAAATATGAATAAAATATATTAAATATTTTATAACTGATATGTAATTATTATAATAATAAGTATACGGCAGTTTCATACGTTGGGTGCGTCTCTTTTATTTTTACGTAAAAGGGTCTGGTATTGGCTTAAGAGTAAAAGAAGAAGAATACAGAGAAATTGAGAGAGCTTGAGAGAGAGTTGAGAATGGATACCTGAGATTTTCAAACAAACTTCTGTGTTTAGCAAGGATTATTCAAAGCAAGAGAAGGTATGCTTCCATAACATTAATATTATATATATATATATATATATATATATATATGCTTCCATAACATTAATATTATATATATATATATATATATATATATATATATATATGTATGTATGTTCTACGGCATGAATTTCAAGTTTCTGTGAATTTAATTTTTTTGAATTGTTATTATACAACTGTTTAATTGTGATTGTGTGTAATATTGATGTTAAAATTTGCATTTAGACAAGAATTAGTGTGCTAATTACGTTAAAAAGAAAGAAAAGTGTTTATAGTATACGTTTATACATATAGCTTGTGAAAGTACCAAATTTGGTGGTTAATTTATGAACTAATCTGTAAATTGAGTCTTGAATATGTTAATTCGATAAGAAATGAAGAGAACGTAGTTTGAATGAGTTAATTTGGTGTCCAATGGTGATCACAGTGTTAAATTTTGTCAAGGATGCCAAAAATGGAGTTTTTGGTATAAAACATGGAATTCAAAGGTTTTTAATTTGATGTTTATGTTATTTATATGGGTAAAAATATGTTAGAGACCTTAAGTTATGTTTTTGTGAAGTCTATGTAAATTATATGTGTTAAATTGGTTGCTAGAAAGTAAGTTGTAAGTCAAAATTAGCTTTGTCAGTGTTCTTCGCGAAAATTGGTTGCCTAGAACTGCAATTCGGTGCCGCAGCGCCAGTTCTTGCACTGCAGCTCCAAGTCTTGCACCGCAGCGCCTATTGTAGGCCTATGTCTTTCGTCGCAGCGCCAGCGCCGCACCGCAGTGCCATTCCCAGAGTAAACTGGGGCGCCGCAGCGCTGGTCAGCAGTGTTGGCCAGAAAGTTTATTTTAATTATACAATTCTGTAATTTTTGATAAAGGGTATGTTATGACTATTAAAATGTTAATTTTGTTAATTGTGGTGTTATAGTGTGATAATTAATGGGTTATGTTAGTTCATTAATAATGTGACTTGACTATATGATTAAAACTAAGCCATACATGAAATAGGTACTTAATTGTGTACGAAGCACATGTAGTAACTAATTATGTCATGATAACATGTGTATAGGATATTGAGAATCAACTTATTATGGTTTAGCCTACACGCAAGGCAAGTTTCCAAACTCTAACTTCTATTTGAATTGTTCTATTTATCTTTATATTGAGCAAGTAATTCCTAATCCTATTTATACAACTTAATTATACTCATGCAAGCTCTTTAACCTAACTCTTACTTTGAGAAGGTTTTCTACTTTTTAACTTGTTTCTTAGTATGCGAGTTTCTAAATTCTGATACACTTATGTTGAGCAAATTTTATCATTCAACTTGCTATTGGTTATGCATGTTCAATAACTCAATTCTGTTACTAAACAAAATTCTAACCTTAGCTTAATATTGTTCAAGCAAGGTATGTTACGTTATTTAATGCTTATGCTTTTAGTTCATTTCTAAAGCATGACCTTAATGTACAATGATGATTCATTTATGACCTATGCCATAACATATTGTTATTACATTTTTATTCAACTAATCCTTAGTTGATATTCGTTAAACTCTAAATTACCTTGAAACTTATCCAAGCCAAGCTTACTTTGGTGCGGACTTATATTCTAAATACTGAGATGAACAACCATATTATAGGGGATTATTTACGCGTAAGCGTTTAAATGTTTGTGCACAATACATTGTACGAAGGGCTGATCCCCCTAAGTACGAGAAGTCCCTACAGTCTTATGACTATTTAGGTTTAAGTTGAAAGAATACTTATAACTTTGGATATAGTTCGTGGTCTTGTGACCCTCAGATATATATTTCAAATTTTGTTTCTGATTATCCTTGATAGAGAATATTATTCACTTCTATTGAGCCTATTCATTTGGCAGTGGTTATGATATTTTTATTCATTGTCACTTCAAGTAAGCATTTGTTTGCTCACTCTTGCTTATATAACTATTACAGCGAAAGTTGAGAAGGTCGATGAACCTACCACTAGTAAAGGAAAATGAAAGATGAACAAGTATTGAAGACTTGTACACATGTTAACTTTTTATATTGTCAGACTTTATTTTAAATATTGTGATGTAGTTATTTAATTTTTCGCACTTGTTGTTTGTATTTAAAGGTTAGATAACCTGAGATATTTTATTGAACTTATTGATGTAATCCTTTAATGGGAAGGTTTATTGTTAAATTTTATTATATTCGGGTAGTTAGAAATGAATGTTTTTATCAAGTGAACACCAAATCTTGTGGGAATAAAGTACCTAGATTTGGGGGGTGTCACAGTGGATGTGTCGACGTTGGGATTTTTATTTGTCCCTTTTCTGTTCTTGTCTTTTGGTGTTCTCATGTTAGGTGAGATTTATTTGAAAAAACAAGTTGTGAAAAGGTCTGACATGTATATGTCAACAATAAGGACTTTTAAGAGTCGTCAGTTGGTATTTTTAAATGGTTACATCAACTCAACTGAGAAAAGGTTTGCACATTGACCTAGTGGTATGACACTATTTGACTGGTCTATGAAACCAAGATTCGTTAGGGTCCGAGGGCTTGATTATGCGGAGGGAAGGTGTTAGGCACCCCCCCGACATCCGTGGTAACACGGTTACCGCCACTTTTCAATTTAAACCATTATCTGAATGTGTGTGTGTAGATTAATATGCAATTATCTGGAAGTAGTGATATGCCTCATTTTAACCTCTATACAAAGGGTTTGAATTTTGTATAAAGTTCAGTTTTAACATGATATATCAATGATGTTTTGTAAAAGAGGCTTTTTCAAACCCTTGTGCTCAATAATAATTGAGGCCTTTGATACTTTTATTTTATTATGTGTTCGGCTGGATTGCTTTTATTTTCGAGATGTGAAGCATCTTCGAGAAAATAAGATAAGAAGTAGTGTCGAACTTCTTGTGGGCATGAGAGCCGTCTAAGGACATTCAAACACCGTGAATAATTTATAGGCTGGTTACAACTGAAAATGTGATCACATGATTCCTAGGCTCACATGATGTAGTAGTTTGTATGAAAGCTGTAAACAGTTATATATATAAAAGCTGTATATATATATATATATATATATATATATATATATATATATATATATACACACACACACACACATATATATATACAGAAAAACAATAAAAGCCATGGACCGATGGTCCGGGCATACACACACACACACGACTCTCAACGTGAATAAATGCGTGTGCACAAAAGTGGAGAAAAGGCTTTAAGAAATGTAAGAAGGCTTACAGTGGGCTGCCAAAGAAAACTTCAAATAGCTTTAAATAGATTAACACTCGGTTCCCACCAGTAAAATGTAGCAATATATAAGCTCACAAGTGTTTAAAATGAGAAAACACTCTATTTATAGTGCGTACAGAGCAAATTGGACAAGGCTTCATCGCCTTTTTTCTCTTACAAATGGCCACCCCAAGCCCTCTATTGATAGAGGGGGGAGCCGCAGGTGTACCTGTGGCAGCCGTAGATGTACCTGCGGCTGCCCGGGGGTGCCCCAGGCTCCGTGGGCCCTGTCGTCTCAAAGTACGTGTACTCGTACAATGTGTTGTCCGCTCGAATCTTCAAACTTTCAATTCGGGCATCCGATTGAGGTGTATAAGACCTTTTACGGCATGCTGTTGTCGAGAGCTACACAATGACATGGGATAAGAAGTTGTACGAAGTCAGGAAGATGGGTCCATGCCCAGGTCTTCGAGTCTTCAAATTCTATCTGGTGTGTTGTCTTGTGTAGTAGTCACTCGGGATTAGAGTTATGGTTCTTGTAGGACACTTCTGTGTAGCATGTAGGTTAAAATGTTGTTGAGACAGCGTGATTATGGGATCGAGGTGGCTAAATGATGATTTTGCCCCTTACCCGGGGTTATCTCTGGCTCTGGGCTGATTTAGCAGTCGTTGGTCAGGGTTATCTTTGAAATTGGGCTGCTGCAAGTGCTGAATGTCCTTAGGGTTGTCTCTGAGGTATGCCTGACCTCCCGAGGTTATCTCTGGGTTTGGGACTGAGTGCCTTAGGGCTATCACCGAGGTTGAAGCTAATTGTTGGGGTTTGAAACGAGCTCTTCCGCTGTTATCTCCTAAATTTCTACTGCATGCCTCGGGGTTGTCTCCGAGGTTGGAACTAAAATTCTCGAGGTTGTCTCTGGGGTTAGAACTGAATATCTTGGGGTTGTCTCTGAGATGGAACTGATTTCTCTGGTGTTATCTCTAGAACAAGAATTGCATTCGTCGAGGTTGTCTCCAATGTTGGAACTAAAATTCTCGAGGTTGTCTCCGAGGTTGGAACTAAATATCTTAGGGTTATCTCTGAGATGGAACTGATTTCTCTGGTGTTATCTCCGGAACTAGAATTGCATTCGTCGAGGTTGTCTCCGAGGTTTGACACTGAAATTCCCAAGGTTGTCTTCGGAACTAGAACTGGATATCTCGGGGTTGTTTCTGAGATGACAAACTAAGTATCCCGGGGTTGTCTCTGAGTCTAGAACTGGATATCTTAGGGTTGTCTCCGAGATGGCAAACTGAGTATCCCGGGGTTGTCTCCGGGACTGCGCCGAACTGACTTCCAGGGTTATCTCTGGAAGATGATTTTGCCCTCCTGAAAGGTTAGTAACAGGAATGCAAAATTTTTGAGTGTCTACAGATGCCCCTCTTTATCATATTCATGCAATACAATGGCATGGATAAGATAAAGAACACTAGACACTTGAAACATGACAAGATATTCATGATGCAATGTAGTGTAGTATGATGCAAATGTATGATGAATGTGGTTTGTTGGACTGTTTTCCAACAGGATGTGATGACTGTTTGCTCCCATGTCTTCTGATGTGTACTGGAGTTATCATAGAGGACTCTGATGAACTGATTGGATGTGTACTCCAAAGTTCTCAGGAAATACTAGGATGTTGATGTTGGGGTTATCACCAAAGTCCTTAATCCTTGGGATAGACTATCCACCATAGATGTTCTTTTCATGTATAAGAGACTCTGGGGGATTGTGTTTTGTTTGATGAAGATGTGTCTAACAGATTCCATCATCGGTCCTCCCCGATTAGGATGTTTTTCCTGGTTTGTATCGCCAGGTCTTTCCAGTGATCTGTCGGAGTTACTGCCAATAGTATGTGTTGTCAGGGTTTCCTGACCATCGCTGAAATATGCATCAACGGATACCACCATCGGACCATCTCCGACGCTTCGTTGGGTTTAATTGCCAACGGCTGTAATCATCAGATGACTTCTGACGCTTTGTTGGGTTTACTTGCCAACGGCTGGAATGATGTCAAGGTTGCTTGACCTTCGTTGAAATGTGCTTCAACGGCTAAGATCATCCGATCAATTTCGACACTTTGTTGGATTTAATTGCCAACGGCTGAAAGAACGTCAAGGCTGCTTGACCTTCGTTGAAATGTGCTTCAACGACTTGTTGATGTATGAAGTTCTCGCAGGGGAGGGGTTTTTGGAGTTATGGACTCAAACTGACGGCATCAAACCTTTGTGAGGTATTGTCGAGTATAGTTTGCAACGGCTGTGATCATTGGTGTCGTGTACCCTGTGTTCGGGTGAATACCAATGAGTGACATGTAGACCCGTAGTTTGGTCTTGAAAAAACTAGGATTTTAGGCTTTTCCGCTCATTCGCATAGCGTCTTTTTTCCTGATTTAACTATTTCAACTTGTGAGACCTCCTTTGCAACTCAGAGTGGACAGAGCTGGAGGGGTGGGACCCACATAAGGTAGCCGCAGGTACACCTGTGGCCAACCATGGGTGTACTTGTAAGCTGCTTGCCTTTCATAAGTCACTTTCACGTTGCGCCATACAGAGAATCCGAGAGTTCTTCTTCAGATCTACTTAGTTCGGGCTGCTTTCTATGAATTCTGTCACCGTACAAGTGTTTCACACTATCCTGGTAACGTACGTATGTCTTCTTTTCCAGTTTTATCCGTTGGAAAAAGAGTTATCATATAAAATGCATCTAAACACATAGTAGTGAATATACATGCCTATATGACTTGATAAAAAATATTCAACATAGTAAATATTAGTATTTAACCATACTGAACATAATGATGTGAAAAAATTTGACTTTTGAAACAGTCAAATTGGTACCTTTTTTCTGTTATTTCTTATCCTATTTGAGGACAAATGAGTAAAGGTAGTAAAGCAAAGTAATCCTGGTAATTAGGCTACCCTTACGGATTTATGACTTTGACATTTGTATGCATATATGATGTTTATGACTGTGGGTAGGTGTGCTACTGAATGGCCACCTAGTCATGCCTATGCGCATGTTGATAGTCCTTGTTATAAAGGAGACTCTGGCAAAAATTTTCCATGAGCCTAAGCATTGGATAGTCATGAATTTTTAACTCTACTGTAGGCATATGTTAAAGTAATGCATGCATGCATGTAGTTATAAAATGCATTTGAAGAGCTCCAGGTTAGAATTTACCACACCCTTTTTGAAACGATTTGGAGATTTGTGTCCAGATATTATGGATCTAGATCAGCCGAGTAGTTCCCGCAGGACCACTTCAGGTGTACGGAGGAGGGCTTCTGAAGTGCCTCGACCCCGTTCAGTCAGACAGCCTTGTCGCTTGATGGAGGCGATGATTCGTCCTATCCTAGTTGATGTACCGAATGTTGAGGACGAGGAGGAGGATGTACCGGTTGCGGCTCTAGCTCCTGCTACTCATGCTCCCTGTAGGGATCTTCCAGGCATTAATGTGACGATTCCAGATCTTCTGGGTGATTTAAGTCGCCACCCCTTAGTTTACTTGCAGGAAAACGAGGTAAAAGTTGGGTTTGATCTTCCTTTTTCCTATTGATGAGGAGAAAGGATTCTGATGTTGATCTACATTTGTGATTTAGGTTCCCGGATTTACATAGCCTCGAGAGAACTGGTTCAGCATACACTCTCTATATCAGGCTCTGCATCCAGATTACTGAGAGATTGTGCATGGTTGGGGCTTTTGAGCATTCTTTTCCATTTTTCCCCGCCGTTGTCCCTGGGGTTACCTTAGGACATTATCTGAGCGCTGGTTTCACCAGACGCAGTCTCTCCATTTGTTGGACTGTGAGGTGATGATGACGCTGATGGATTGGCGGTTTATCACCGATATGGAGTTTAGAGGGGAGCCAGTGTCTTGTACGGCAAACATTACCCCGACTACCGTCAGATCCTTATTAGGAGTTTCGGCTGAGGCGCTCAAGGGCAGGACCATTCGTACAGGTCCTTTGAGCGTAGATGCTATGAGTGGGCTATTGAGTGAGCCCATGCCCGCTGATGTGAGAGTCAGGGATCGCATTCTTTGGCGATTGTTCCTGGTTATTATCAGGGGTTGTTTCATAGTAGACAACTCTTCCACGGTATCATTTGCTTTGATCAGCGCCACTCGAGAGGTGGACCGTATTAGAGAGTATGATTGGGGCTCCTACACCTTTGCCTATTTCCTCAGGGGAATGCGCATGCATTCATATGGCTTGATAGAGGCTTGGCTAGGATTTTACCCATTTCTGCTGGTGAGTATTTCTCTTTTAATTTCCCATGTACAGGTTAAGAGTGTTTACTGACAACAGATGTTTTCCTTTGTGTTAGTAGTTTTAGGCCTGTGAGCGGCTTCCATGTTTACGTCAAATTAGTGTGTTAGGTTTAGATACCTACCCACGAGGACGACGATGGTATCACTCAACATTGGTGGAGGTTCATATAGCTGAGGGTTTCACCCATTGTCGCTTACAGTTGGAGTTGTTAACAGCTGATGCCATCACTTGAATTCCCTACTCTGGGGAACATTTGACCATCGTCTTTGAGGATGGATACCTGACTGGTGTCGAGTATGTGATATCCACTCGTTGGATTCCTCTCTTGACAGATGGAGGATGGGAGCTCCATTTAGGAGAGCGTGCTATTAGGAGCACCACATGAGAGATTCGTGTACCGATCTTGCCTCCTGCCAGGTGTTATTGGCCTGTGTCGCAGTCGCCTGTCAGTGATATCCTGTTGATGGGCGTTGATGGCTTTACATTGTCAAAGGGTCCATTTACTCAAGAGGCATTATACCACTGGTGGTCCCCTCGTACCATCAGAGCCCAGACCCGCGCCACTCAGTTTATGGGGGATATGGTTCCTGAATCCGTGATGATGACGGATTGGATGGCCTGTGTCCAAGATCTGAATCATTTGATACAAATTAATAGTTTGACCCGGCAGTTGGACCGAACACATTTTTTCATCCGGCATTTGGGCAGAGATCCTTCAGAGGTTGATACTTTTGATCCTTCCAGCTCGGGGGCTGGCCGTTTAGATGACCCATATGGCTTTGCCGGTGCAGATCCTCCCTTGTATAGGCCTGACATCCCTCTTGGCGGAGATCCTGTGACTCAGGAGGAGTTACATCATGTGGACAAGATTGATGATGTAAACATATACACCATTGTCTTCTTCTAATGTGTATTCTCATTATATCTTTTGATAGGCCTCTGTTAGATACTGGATGACTATGCCCCATTCTCGTTATATCTTTTGATAGGCCTCTGTTAGTTGTAGGGTGTCTGTGCCCCATTTCCCTATATTTTTCAGCTGTACAGAGATGATGTATTTAGATGATGATGTACTTAGGAATGTATATATTATTTTTCATTCCCTACATTATATTGCCATCTATTATTTGTCATGCATGTATTATGTCATACATATGTATGTACAGAGATGTTCAGCATTGACCCTGGATGGTCTTATGATACGACCCACGTAGATGTCTTCCTTGACAGTTAACCGCATTGATCACACCCCACCAGAATTGGTGGCCTCCTGCTTGAGATCTTGGTACCCCTTCAGACAGGGTGATTGTAGATCAGCTGTTGTAGCATTCCATAACCCTCCTGATGTTTCAGGTTCTACTGGGCTTTGTAGATGGCATTCTAGAGCATTGGGTATCGGAGAAGCAGGTTTTTCGATTTGAGACCCAGGAGTTGACTCCTACCTTAGAGGAGTATGAGGGGTTGACGGCTTTGCCATTGGACAAACCTTGCGCTTAGATGGCTATCAGAGATATGTGTCAACAGTTCATGACCCTCACCAGGTTGAGGCATAGAGTAGCACAGGATGAGATTACATCCGGTCATGTAGTGTCCCAGCGCTTTCTGATAGACATATTTGGCTCATTGGACAGCTATGCACAACACTCTGGGGATTTCACCACATCAGATGATCAGTGCCGTATTGCCAGAGCTCACCCTATAGCTTCATTACTCATGTACCGAGCATGGATTATCTCCCTCTGGTTGGTTTGAGGGGCATGACCACATATCACCCACTGGCTGTGATGTTACAGTTTGACAAGTTTTAGGATGTTCATCTTTTTGAGGGGGCATTAGGTCAGCGTTTGTCATCTCGGCATTTCTCAGCAGAGGATAGATCCAGGGTGTATGTCTGTTGGGATCAGCGTGAGAGTGCTGAGTTTACCGTTGGCCATCCGGGCCATTCTATAGAGTATTCTGCATGGATGGAGACAGAGACTGCATCGGCTGCGGTAGTATCCATAGTGCCGAAGATTGATTCAGATGGTGGAGAGCCTATGGAGGACACCGATTCTCACACCGAGGAGGAGCTATACGCCGGGTTGCCAACAACACTTATAAATTCTCCCAGCATGACTGCCACTGTGATCCAGCATTCAACAGAGTATTTCGAGCAGAGTCTTCATCTGATGACCTTCGAGAGAGATCAGGCTAGGGCCTTGATGTTGATAGCTCTTGCTGGGAGAGATGCCGCTCTATTAGAGAGAGATGATACCTTAGCCCTTAGAGATACCGCTATTGCTGAGCGGGATGTGGCCAGACCATTTAGAGATGCAATTCTTGTTGAGCGGGATAGCGCTATATCTGCCCGAGATATTGCTGTTACAGATAGTACTGTAGTGAGGTCCCTTACTACTGGCATCATTGCAGAGATGAGCATGTATATTGATGAGCATAGTGTCACCATGCAGTTGGCTGTGGATCTATCGGCTCGTGTAGAGACCCTTGGACAGGAGATCATAACGCTACCTCCTTCTTCTGAGAGGGATGCTATGTTGGGCTTGATAGCCCGCATACATATTGATTTGTAGATGGGCTTGTATTTTCCTGCACAGACTAGCTAAGCCATTTTGTCATGTATAATACACATTGTATATATCAAACAACATTATATATGGCAGAGAAATATATTTTGATTCACTTCCCTTTTAGTCATGCCTTGTTACTTGCTTGATATTTGCCTGTTTCTTCAGGACTTGTGATCTTGATGTATTCTGAACTCCTCCTTGATGGATGGACATTGAGATGTCTCAGGATCTTTCAGAATGGATCGTTAATCTGTGTGTATTCCCTGCCATCTTTGGTGTCTTGGGATTGGTGTATGAAGATGTGGAAAGGAGTGTAGCTTTCCTCTTTGGGGTTGACCGCACCATAGATGGTCGCCGATACTCCTTTGTATGGGGGACCACAGTTAGTTCCATCTCTTATGGATTGGTGTTTCTCTTTGAGGATTCAATCGTAGCTTATATGGTCGCCGATTCTCCCATTTACGTGGGGGAGGTCAGGTAGTTCCATCGCTTTGGTCTGAAGCCAATGAAATGTGGTGGATGGATGATCCCAGTACCATTTGACAAGTTTTTGTGTTTTGGTAGGGGGTAAGACCGAGCCATGAAACGCTGCCTACGTACTCCTATTGAAGAAGAGATCAGGTCTGCGTAGTTCGAACATGGGGTAAAGGTTCAACGCTGTATATTGCAAAGGGGTGTAGAGATGTGTTTATTTTTGTTTATTTCTCAGTGTGATCGGACCATATAAAATGACTGCCTATGTACTCTCGTGTATTGGGGAGATCAGGTCGGCGTAGTTCGCCCCATGTACAAGGAGGATTGCAGCCGAAAAGTTTAATCCCATGTATAGGATAAACTGAAGGTGTGAAAAGTTTAATCCCTAGTGGGATAAACTGAAGGTGTGAAGGGTTTAATCCCGAGAGGGATAACCTGATGGTGTGAAAGGTTTTGAAAACTTGCGGGGAGTGAAGGATCTGGTGATCCAAAACCAGGCTTCCGATTAGAAAGTGTGATTATCCCTGATGGGGAAAATGGGTGTGAAGAAAGTTGTATGTAGTGAGGTTTAGAAAACCTAAATTGACTGGGGATCTGGTAATCCACAACCAGTATGTTTGCTTGATGGTAACCTCAGACATAGTACCGTTTCATGGAGTCCGAGTTAATGAGTTGCAGAAATTCATCACCATCCATCTCCTATAATCTGAGAGCACCTCCTGTCAATACCTCCTTGACAACAAATGGGCCTTCCCAGTTCGGGGCGAATTTTCCTTTGGACTGATTTTGGTTGTTAATGATCTTCTTCAAAACCAAGCCATGTTATTTAAACTACCATAGCCGAAGTTTTCTGTTGTAGGATCTGATGATCCTTTGTTGGTATAACCGACCATGGAAGATAGCAGCGGCTCGCCTTTCATCTATTAGAGACAATTGGTGATACATATCTTGTAACCATTGGTCTTCATCCAGCTGAGCGTCTATCAACACTCTGAGGGACTCTATTTTCACTTCTATGGGGATCACTGCTTCCATCCCATAGGTTAATGAGTAGGGGGTTGCCCCAGTGGAAGTGCGCATTGATGTTCTGTAGGCTAATAGAGTCAGAGGCAATAAGTTAGGCCATCCTTTGTGATTGGCGGACATCTTTTGCATGATTTTCTTGATATTCATGTTAGCCGCTTCAACAACACCATTCATCTTTGTGTTGCCTCCTTTTTGGTTTAACAAAATGGACTCTAACTCATGCAAGTATACATGGGTCAACAAGTAGTACAGTGTAAGAAAAGTATTGATCCACGGAGAAAGGTGAATAAATCTAAATTATCATGCAATAACCTAATCACTATTTTTGTATGCTAAAACGATCAATCCTCAAACAAATTGACTTCTAAATTAACTATCAACACAAAAATTGTAAATACTAAATTAATGTACTCAAATTGGAGAGAAATGGGATTCTAATATCATTTAATGTTTCATCTAATATGCAACCCTCATGTTATGTTTAATTATTTATTATGGAAAGCTAGTCAAGAGCACTAAAGTGGAACATAACCATCTTTCAATGAACTATGTCCAATTTACACAAAATCTACTATTGATAGAATTCATGTAAGCATCACAATTACTAAACTCACTATATGTCTATGTGAATTTATAACAAATATGATTTTTTAAGAACGAGCCCTCTTATTAACTACACATGGTGAACCGGTATATGCCTATCCGGGTCACGAATCACAAAGCCTAATACAAATAAGCCTCATGAACATATGTCATCATGGTCTAATCTATACTTATATTTCATTTTGCAAATCTATATAAGCAATTAGTGTGAATGGTGATCAAGCATTCAAGCATTTAGCACAACTATAATGGACAATCCACTGTTAAATATACAACATAACAATCAGACATACATGCTTAGACTATGCATTAAAATCCATTAGAATCCCATAATGGAATTTAGTTCATTTCTGAACCAAAAGCCATTATGGAATTAAAGCAAAACATGGAAATAAGAAATACAAACAAGAATTATAAAAGAAATGAGAGATCAAATCTGATAAGTCCTGCTGCAAGTTCTGTTTCCAGGCTTGTTCCAATTCACAAATATCTCCAGAATGTAAACGAATAATTATTATGCAATCATCTAAAAAGAAGATATTAAAGTAGTAATCCAAATTCTCAAACCCTCTCTAGAGTAGTCTAAACCTAGGAATAGTAGTAAAAAACTGAAAACCACGTCTCTGGTAACCAACCATATTGTCTCAGATAACAAACACACTCAAATTTCAAATTACAAAAAAATCAGCAGTTTAAACTGAATATGACCGGCGCGGCCGCACGGTATTACACTGCAGATCGAGCTCGGGGGCACTGTAGGAATCTCTGGCATATGCATGGCGCGTGCGCGCCACGGAGTTAAGATGTTTGATGTGGAATTTACTACATAACTCCTCCATCATTTTGTTGTTGAGGTTCTTAGCGTTGTCTAACACAATTACCTCTGGTTGTTCATATCGACAAATGACATTGTTTCTGATGAAAGCAATGATAACTTCTTTTGTAACCCTGGGGAAGGAGGCTGCTTCTACCCATTTGGTAAAGTAGTCGATCATGGTGATGATAAATCGATGCCCATTACTGGCTTTGAGCTCGATGGGCCCGATCACGTCCATTCCCGACATTGAGAAGGGCCATGGAGAACTCATATTATGAAGCTCCCTTGGAGGGGCATGGATAACATTTCCATAAATTTGGCATTGGTAACATCTCTTGACGTGATCATCACAGTCAGTTTTGAGAGAGAGCCAGTAATGCCCTGTTCTTAGGATCCTTTTGACAAGTAGGGGGCCGCTCATGTGTGGGCTACATACTCCACCATGGATTTCATCCACGAGCATCTGAGCTTGGTCCTTGTCCAGACATCTTAGGAGACCTAGTCCTGCATCTCTTTTATAGAGTACGTCTCCGCTCAGGTAGAACTTCATAGTCATTCGATGGATTCATTTTCTATCAACTGGACTCGCCTCAACGAGTGTAGATCTATCTTGCAGATACTCCTAGATATGCTGATACCAAGGGTCTTGGATGGGAGGTAGCTCATCTGATACTTCTCCAACGTAGTTCCCGTAGGCTGGTGCCTTTTGTCGGGCAAATGTGATGTTTGTCATGTTTTCCTTGTCAAGTATGTTGATAAAGGAGGCCAAGGTTGCTAGTGCATCTGTAAAGTCATTCCTATTTTGAGGAATGTGGAGGAAGGATATTTCTTCAAACTCTAAAGCCATCTGTAGAACCTGTCGATGGTAAGGCAGCAAATTAGCTCTTTGGTGTGATAGATTCTTGTGGTTTATCTGATTACCAATTCGGAATTCCCAAAGACTGTTAACCGTCTGATACCCATTGATTGGGAAAGTTTTAGCCCCATGATACAACCTTCATACTCAGCTGTGTTGTTGGTGTTGGCAAACTGCAATTTGACGGCGACGGGATGCTGCTCCTTCGTAACGGATACTAAAACTGCTCCAGCCCCAGAACCTTTTATATTTAAAGCTCCATCAAAATAAATCTTTCATGATTGGTGTCCATCGTACTGATGGTGTTGCTGAACTATCATTACCCCTTCATCGGGGGAGTATGTCATTACCTTTGATAGACTTTTACGTCACGTAGACGATATCAAATTGTTATAGAATCAACTGCCATCTGGACAGTCGACAATTTAACATGGGTTTACTGAACACGTACTTGAGAGGATCCACGCGGGATATGAGATGGGTTGTGTGACCATGGAGATAATGTTGTAACCTCATGGAAACCCATGCTAAAGCACAACAAGTTTTCTCAATCAGAGTGTACTTATGTTCATTACTGCTAAATCTTTTACTGAGGTAGTAGATAGCTTGCTCTTGCCCTCTATCGTCTTTCTATCCCAGCATGCAGTCCATGGCATTGTCATTGATGGACAGGTACATGAACAGGGGAACATCATCCCTAGGTGGTACCAAAACAGGAGCTTTGACTAGCTGCTCTTTGATTGTAAGGAAGGCTTTCTGACACTCATCATTCCATTTCATGGAGGAGTTCTTCCTTAACAACTTGAAGATAGGCTCGCAGGTTGCTGTTAGTTGGGAGATGAATCTGCTAATGAAGTTGATTTTTCCCAAAAATCCTCATATTTCCTTCTTTGTCTGAGGAATGGACATATCCGTGATGGCTTTGATTTTGGTGGGATCCAGCTCAATCCCCTTGTGGCTGACTAGGAATTCTAGCAACTTGTCTGATTTGACACCAAAGGCGCACTTGGCTAGATTCAACTTCAAGTTATACTTACGCAACTTGTTGAAGAGCTTTCTAAGATGGTCTAGGTGGTCTTCCTACATTCTGGATTTGATAATGATGTCATCCACATAGATCTATATCTCCTTGTGCACTAAATCGTGAAAAAGAGCCATCATGGCTCGCTGGTAGGTAGCTCCGGCATTGATGAGGCTGAATGACAACCATTTATAACAAAAGGTTCCCCAAGGTGTGATGAATGCAGTTTTCTCACGATCCTCTTCAGCAACCATGATTTGATGGTACCTCGCAAAATAATCAGCGAAGGAGTACATGTCGTATTGAGCTGTATTGTCAATGAGGATGTGGATGAATGGCACGGGAAAGCTATCTTTGAGATAAGCTTTATTTAGATCCCTGTAATCCACGCAACCTCGCACCTTTCCTCCGGGTTTAGGCACAGAGACTATGTTGGATAGCCATTCAGGGTAGACACCATGATGATGCCGGCTTGAAATTGTTTCACAATTTTTTCTTTAACTTGTAAACTCCACTCAGGTTTTAATCGCCTGAGCTTTTGCCTGACTGGCTTGAATTCCTCTTTGATGGGAAGGCGATGAAGAATAATGTCAATGGACAAACCAACCATGTCTTCATGAGACCATGCAAACATATCCTGGAATTGGGTCAATAGAGTAACCATATCATTCCTTTGGTTTGGAGTAAGGTCCGTATCAATCTGGATTTGTTTGAGGTTTTCTGAGGTTCCGAGGTTAAAAGAGGTGGTTTGATTAAGATTTTGCTTGGGTTTGTCTTCGACCCATTCTTTGATCTCCTGAAGTATCTCATAGTCCTCTTGTATTTCTATTAAGTCTGAGTCCAACTTTACATCAAAGTTACAGTCCTTGTGGAGAAAAGGCACCTCATCAGCAAGTATAGGCACATTTGACTTTAGAGTCCTGAAACAAAACACTTTCACTTAATATATGAAATTGTTTAATTATACAAAGTGTTAGTATGTAATGACAAAAGCAACTGCTAATACTGTAAAGAAAAAGTAAGCAGTTATTGCTATCTATAGGGCAGAGGGAATTTCTGCCCTTTTTACCCTCATTAGCAAATACAAGGAGTGCTGCTCTAATTGCCAAGGGTAAAGTCCTGGTGGACGACTGTAATGAAGGGGTTATTGTCGTCCTCCTTTTCTCGAATGATGACCATGATATCTGGACAATCATCGTCTGGGGTGTTTCTATTTGTACTGTCCGTGTGGACTATGATGCGTATGTTTGATAAGCGCATTGCAATGTCCTGCTTACGCCTCCGATCCTTTTCCTCCGGCTCCGGATCTGGTATCAAGACTTCTTTTTCTTTGACCGGTATCGGTTTAGAAAATAACATGGTCATTATATGGGCAGGAACCTTTACTGAAGTCTATATAGATTCAACTCCTGTAGGTTGAGGCAATCACTATATGGCTGAAGATGAAGGAACTTGTTTGTGTCTATGAAGATTCCTGTGAGTGTTGCTAGAAGAATAGCCTAGTCCGGCTGTCCCTGTTTGACTAGAAACTTGAATTGGGCGCTTAATGCCCTGATGGTCTTTGCCCAACCCTTGTCCAGGTTGATAACCCAAAGAAATCATCTCTTGACTCGCCGACATTACCTCGACGAAAACTCTGGGTATCAGAGGTGGCGCCCCAATGGGATGGTAGTGAATGTTGCTCACCTCCAGGGCATGGAAGCTGACAGGCTCAACTTCTGAATTAAAACTGATGAGTGGTATGTCACCTTGTTCAGGACATTCTGGCTCAGCATTAATAGTGACTAGGCTGTTGTTAATGATATATTTGAGTTGTTGATGAAGGGTGGACAGGACGGCTCCAGCCATATGAATCCACGGTCTTCCTAAGAGTAGGTTGTATCCTGTAGCTATTTTGAGCACATAAAAGGATACACAGAATGTGTGTGGACCAATCTCCATAAGTAGTTTAATCTCTCCGATAGAATTTCATCGTGATCCATCGAAAGCTTTGATAATTGTATGGCTGCTTCGGATCCTGTTAAGATTGATATTCATCTTCTCCAAGGTGGCATAAGGGCAGATATTCAAGGATGACCCTCCATCTATCAATACACTTGCTACCACGTATCTGGAGGACATAACCGCTATGTGCAATGGCCCGTCCCTTCGAGAGGTATGTCATCATCAGTGAATAATATCACATTGCTATTAAAAATGTGATCAATCAGGTGATGGAACTTTTTAACATCCACTAATTTTAGCAAGTGAGCTTCTTCTAAAACTATTAGTAAGACTTTCATGTGATCCTCTGAGGAGAATACCAAGTCCAGCATGGAAACCTATTGTGGAGCTTCTTTCAAGCTTAAAACCACCTTGGCTTCATTGTGTCCTATAGTACGGAGGAATTCTTTAATCTTCTCCATGGGAACTTTCCCCTTTGATTTGATGGCAGGCTTCATCACCCGTTGTGGAAGATACAGTGGATTCTCTTTCGACACTGCAACAGTTATGTGGGATGTGGATCCTTCAGCCTCTCCATAATTCCATGGAACTTTCTGTAGGCTGACAACAGGATATTGTGGTATGAATGGTAAGATGATTGGCTTGGGCACATCCACTTTCAAAGGATTCTCAACACCTTTGAGTTGAATAAGTTAAATTGTATGTGATGGGGTAGTTGAATCTGTCTCAGAAGATATGACTGCTACGACTTCTTTCCACTTTGTAGAAAATGTGTCCCCACTCTCCAGTAACACAGCATCATTGTTTGTCATTTGTAGGACACCGCTGTCAATTAGGTTCTGAATAAGATGGCGGAGTGCCCAACATTCTTCAGTGCTGTGACCGCGTATTGGCACACTCCATTAAAATTAAACCGTCTTGAACGCAGGCTGATTGGAGGTAGTAGAGCTGTTATTCTTCCTTCATTGATCAGCATCTGTAATATCTCTTCCATCGGTTGGCCTAAATAGGTGAATTCCCTTTTATTGGCTAAATCCCGATGGACTTTGGCATTTACTCTTTTTACAATTTTATCCTCCAGTGTTTCACTTTCTGTAGTACGTGGTGGAGTATTTGTAACAAGAGGAAGGAGGCTAGCATGCTCCTGGCTAAATAATTGACGTGTGACTTGGTGCTGATGGACCACCAGTTCTGCCAATTGATTAACTTGCTCGTGCAGAGCATTCATTTTCTGTTTCATTATAAACTGGAACTGTGCATAATCCCATTTGTCAGCACTATCCTTGCTGGTTTGGGAGGATCCACCAATGGAGTGGGAAATCTGTCCACTACTCCAATTAATCATGTTAACCTCTTCTTCTTTGTGTTGAGGAAGAGGGTTGTCTTGCACATGGGGTTGGTCGAGTTTAGTCACCACGATCTCACCATTGTCAATTAAATCCTGGATCTTATGCTTCAAGGCCCAGCAATCTTGAGTATCATGGCCTGAAGCTCAAGCATGATAAGCATACTTCCTGTTAGCATTAAAACCCTTCCCACTCAGGTTGGCCGGTGGAAGAAGATGGGTAATTTTCTTCTGAGCTATCAGAAGATTGAGAATGTTCTCGAGTGAGTCCCCTAAGGGTGTGAACACTCGAGTGCATCTGACTTCTCCACCTTTTGGCAATGGAGGGTTTGAAGACTGTGTTTGAAAAGGGGAGTAGTTTCTCCTTTGAATAGGCATGCTTTGACTTCCTTTTTGTCCTTGTAGTATCAAGGAAACATCTTCCTCTTTCTTCCTATGCACCCTCCGGGGGTTGTTTCCATAATTTCCAAACTAGATGTGCTCAGCTACAGCTTTAAGAGCGGCAAGGTCTTGAATCTTTCCTAACTTCAATCCCATCTCAGCCATTTCTTCATGTTTGATCATTTCAGAGAAGGGCTTGCCTATGCCAGCTAAAACTCTCTCATAGAAGGGAGCTTCTTGAATGTCTATAAAGGTCATCAACATTTTAGACTCCATCATAGATGGACTAACTTGAGCAGCCAGACACCTCTATCTTTGGGCATACTCTTTGAAAGACTCACTAGCTTGTTTCTTGACATTGGTAATTTAGTACCGATCAGGAGCCATCTGAGTTTGGACACTGTACTGACTAAGGAAAGCATGAGCTAGCTCCTCCCAGCTATGAATTTTTGAGTTGTCCAATCTGGTGTACCATGATCTAGCTTCTCCAGTCAGACTCTTCTGGAACAGCTGCATTCTGAGCTTTTCATCCTCGACATAAAATCTGAGCTCTCTAATGAATACTTTCAAATATGTGAAAGGATATCCCAATCCATCATACTTTTCAAAATCGGGAGTCTTGAATTTCTCTGGATAATGAACCCCATGGAAGATACATAGGTATGTATATGAAATACTCCCATATGCTCCAATCCCTTTGATAGATCCAATGGTCTCTTCTATTTGTAGGACTTTCTTCCTGATATCACCGGTGTCTGGATCTTCTTTGAGATGGGTGGTTTCAGGGGTTTTGTTGGTTTTGTCAAACTGAGAATCAGGTACAGGAATTTCTTGTGAAGTTCTTTAAGCAGAACAACCAACTCTGTAATCTGGTTACTTAATCCTTCGAACTCCTCGCGAGAGATAGGAATAAGATTAGACTAGCCAGGTGTAGCCATGCTTGGCTGTAGGCTTACTGCCTTTTTAGATTTTGAACGGGTTACAGGACCAATTGCTTCCCTACAAAAAGACTTATATAGTTTAGTCTTAGGGAATATAGAATTGTTACATGCTATGTGATGTGTCCATTTTAGGAGTGTTATCTTGCGAAACAGATGTCAGTTTAATAAGATACCATGACATGTTTTGATATGAAAGGGAATGCATGTACACATATTCCTTCATATTTTCCTTTACATTGAGATTGACATGGAAATGAAATTATAAGCAATTAAAATTACAAGTAATTAAAATGGAAAGTATGAAGAGACTTTCCTCTGCATTTAGTTTATCAGAGGCTGACCTATCTTAGGCTACTCTCGCTGCTTTTTGGCATGAAGGTTCCCAGATCATCGCAATTTACTCAACGGGAAGTTAATCTGGTCTTTCAACTGGAGCGAATCTTGGTGGTGCCTTTCCTAAGCCTCGTTGGAATTAGTCTTCTTACGAGTCCAGTAATCAAACTCCGACAGGATAGCCTCTTAATGGAGGAACCACACAACATACATTCACATACAACGTGTCTCACCGTATGGAAATGATGACATGTGTGAAGCACTAATATCATAAGCAGATATGGTGTGAAGCACTAAGTGCAATAAGTAAATGCATTCGTACACATTTATTTAAATGTAAATGCAACATCCACACACAAGTAGATAATGATTTTGAAAAAGTTTGTAATAGCGGCTTAAGCCCTCTTACTGGATGTCCCTAGCAGAGTCGCCACCTGTAGACGTCGGGATTTTTATTTATCCATTTTCTGTTCTTGTCTTTTGGTGTTCTCATGTTAGGTGAGATTTGTTTGAAAAAATAAGTTGTGAAAAGGTCCGACATGTATATGTCGACGATTAGGACTTGTAAGCATTGCCAGTTGGTATTTTTAAATGGTTGCACCAACTCAACTGAAAAAAGGTTTGCACATTGACCTAGTGGTGTGACACTATTTGACTGGTCTAGGAAACAGAGATTCGTTAGAGTCCGGGGGCTTGAATATACGGAGAGAAGGTGTTAGGAACCCCCCGACATCCGTGGTAACACGGTGACTGCCATTTTTCAATTTAAACCATTATCTGAATGTGTGTGTGTGTGTGTGTGTAGATCAATGTGCAATTATCTGGAAGTAGTGCTATGCCTCGTTTACACCTATATACAAAGGGTCTGAATTTTGTATAAAATTTCAGTTTTAACAAGATATAGCAGTGATGTTTTGTAAAAGAGGTTTTTTTAAACCCTTGTGCTCAATAGTAATTGAGGCTTTGATACTTCCATTTTATTATGTGTTCGGCTGGATTACTTTTATTTTCGAGATGCGAAGCATCTTTGAGAAAATAAGATATAAAGCAGTGCCGAACTTCTTATGGGCATGAGAGCTGTCTAAGGAAATTCAAACACCGTGGATAATTTACAAGCTAGTTACAGCTGAAAATGTCCATCACGGGAACCGAATCTAGATTCAGGAGACTGAATATGTGATCACATGATTCCTAGGCTCACATGATGTAGAAGTTTGTATGAAAGCTGTAAACAGTTATATATATAAAAGCTGTAAAATATATATATATATATATATATATATATATATATATATATATATATATATATATGGACAATCAACTGCCTCGAAGTAAACTCCAAGAAGGACGAAAATGTAAATATATATATATATATATATATATATATATATATATATATATATATATATATATATATATATATATATATATATATATAGAAAAGCAATAAAAGCCACGGACCGACAGTTCGGCCATACACGCACACATGACTCTCAACGTGAATAAATGCGTGTGCACAAAAGTGGAGAAAAGGCTTTAAGAAATGTAAGAAGGCTTACAGTGGGCTGCCAAAGAAAACTTCAAAGAGCTTTAAATGGATGAACACTCGGTTTTCACCGGTAAAATGTAGCAATATATAAGCTCACAAGTGTTTGAAATGAGAAAGCACTCAGTTTATAGTGTGTACAGAGCAAATTGGACAAGGCTTGCTCGCCTTTTTTCTCTTACAAATGGCTCCCCAAGCCCTCTATTTATAGAGGAGGGAGCCGTAGGTGTACCTGCAGCAGCCGCAAATGTACTTGCGGCTGCCCGGGGTGCCTCGGGGGGCCCTGCCATCTCGAAGTACGTGGACTCGTGCAACGTATTGTCCACTCGAACCTTCAAACTTTCAATCCAGGCATCTGATTGAGGTGTATAAGACCTTTTACGGCATGCTGTTGTCGAGAGCTACACAATGACATGGGATAAGAGGTTATACGAAGTTAGGAAGATGGGTCCATGCCCAGATCTTCAAGTCTTCAAATTCTATCCGGTGTGCTGTCTTGTGTAGTAGTCACTCCAGATTAGAGCTATGGTTCTTGTAGGACACTTCTGTGTAGCATGTAGGTTGAAATATTGTTGAGACGGCATGATTATGGGATCGAGGTGGCAAGATGATGATTTTGCCCCTTATCGGGGGTTATCTCCGGCTTTGGACTGATTTAGCAGTCGTTGCTCAGGGTTATCTCTGAGATTGGGTTGCTGCAAGTGCTGAATGTCCTCAGGGTTGTCTCTAAGGTGTGCCTGACCTCCCGAGGTTATCTCCGAGTTTGGGACTGAGTTCCTTAGGGCTATCACCGAGGTTGAAGCTGATTACTGGGGTTTGAAATGAGCTCTTCCGGGGTTATCTTCGGAATTGCTACTGCATGTCTTGAGGTTGTCTCCGAGGTTGGAATTAAAATTCCTAGGGTTATCTCTGGGGTTGGAACTAAATATCTCAGGGTTGTCTCCGAGATGGAACTGACTTCTCCAGTGTTATCTTCGGAACTGGAATTACATTCCTCGGGGTTGTCTCCGAGGTTTGACACTGAAATTCCTAGGGTTGTCTTTGGGACTGAAACTGGTTATCTCAGGGTTGTCTCCGAGATGGCAAACTGAGAGTCCCGGGGTTGTCTCCGGGACTGGAACTAGATATCTCAGGGTTGTCTCTGAGATGGCAAACTGAGTATCTCGGGATTGTCTCCGGGACTGCGCTGAACTGACTTCCAGGGTTATCTCTGGAAGACGATTTTGCCCTCCTAAAAGGTAAGTAACAGGAAAGCAAAATTTTTGAGTGTCTATAAGATGTTTTTAAGGTAATCAATATATTATTGTAGTTCCAAAAATTAAGTGGCTGATATATATTGTTACGAATAACTATACGGTATATAAAGTAAAGAGTTGTAAGAGATATGTTGTCCCACGTGGTAGGCACCCAATCAGGCTTGAATCTTTTATCAATCACACTAATTTATATATCATGATTTCAGCGGAACATAGCAAATTATTTTCACCACGTGAACAAAAGAATTTTTACGTGGTTCAACCCCGGAGACAACCCTGGGAGATCCAGTTTTAATCTCAAAGAAAACCCTGAGATAATCAATTTCAATCCCAGATATAACCCCGAGATACTCAGTTCCAACCTCAGAGACAACCCCGAGGAATGCAGTTCCAGTTTCAAAGATAACCCTGGAAGAGTCAGTTCCAAACCTCAGAGACAACCCCGAGGCACTCAATTCCAACCCCGGAGATAACCCTGGGAAGTCAGGCACACCTCAGAGACAACCTTGAGGACATTCAGCATTCATAGCAGCCCAATCTCAAAGATAACCCTGAGAAACTACTGCTACATCTGCGTAAAGCTAGAGATAACCCCGGTGAGGGGCAAAATCATCATTTTTCCACCTCGATACTACATTCACATCATCTCAGTATCATTCAAACCAACATTGCATACAACGTGTCCCACAAGAACCATAACTCAAATCCCTAGTGACTACTACACAAGACAACACACCGGATAAAATTTGAAGACTTTAAGATCTGGTCATGGACCCATCTTCTCGGCTTCTTACAACCTCTAATCTCATGTCATTATGTAGCTCTTGACAAAAACATTTCGAAAAGGTATAGAATGCCTAAATCGGATGCCCGAATTAAAAGTTATGAAGGTTCGAGTGGACAACGTGAAACCAAAGTGCATGTAATTCAAAACGACGGGACCCATATGGCCCAGGGCACCCCAGGCAGCCGCGGGTAGACCTGCGGCCATCTGGTTTTTAAATATGAGCTCTTGGCAACTCGTTTAAAAAAAAGAGAAAATGAGAGAAAACTCTGTCCATTTTAGCTTGTAAACACTTCTAAAGTGCTCTAACCTGAGTGATTCTTCTTTCTAAACACTTGTAAGCTCGTGTTTTGCTACATACTAAAATTTAACTGGTGGAAACCGAGTTTTCAGTCGTCAAAAACCATATGAAGTCTTCTTGGCAGCCCACTTTAAGATATTTCAGATTTTTAACCTTTTTATCACTTCTGTATATATATATATCTAATAACGTTGAAATTTGCGTTGTGTGGGTATGCCCAGATCGTCGATCCGTGGCTTTTTACTAGTTATATATATATATATATATATATATATATATATATATATATATATATATATATATATATATATTATTGAACTTTGCTTTGATTGAGCCCGAATATAATATTCAGAGCGTTTATTGCTTTTGTATATACATAAATACTTATATATATATATATATATATATATATATATATTATCGAACTGTGTTTCGATTGAGCCTAGATATATATCCGGTGTGTTTACTGCTTTTGTATACATATAAATACTTATATATATTATTATTATCATCAAACTTCGTTTAGATTAAGTCTGGGTGTGATATCCGATGTGTTTACAGCTTATATATATATATATATATATATATATATATATATATATATATATACATATATATATTTACATTTCAATCAGGCCTAGAGATCACTTTGGGGCCATTTACCACTTATATATATATATATATATATATATATATATATATATATATATATATATATATATATATATATATATATTTATATATATTTCAACGTCCTGCATGGAGTCTACTTCGTGACAGTTGATATATGTCGACATCGGGATTTTTATTTGTCCCTTTTCGTTACCTGTTTTTTTGTGTTCTCATTTTAGGTGAGATTTGTTTGAAAAAACAAGTGAAAAAGGTCCGGTATGTGTAATGTCGACTATTGGACTATAAGAGTCGCCAGTTGGTATTTTAACTGGTTGTACCAACACAACCGAGAAAAGGTTTGCACATTGACCCAGTGATGTGACACTGTTAAACGGGTCGGTGAAACCGAGATTCAATTAAGGTCCGGGGACTTGCTTATGCGCAGGGAAGGTGTTAGGCACCCCCCGACATCCATGTTACCACGGTGACCGCCACTTTTCAAGAAACTGTTATACAAATGTGTGTGTGTGTGTGTGTGGGTCAATGTGCTTTTATTTGGAAGTAGTGCGAGGCCTCGTTCGTACCTATATACACAATGTTTGAATTTATATAAAAATTTAGTTTTTAACAAGATATGGCAGTGATGTTTTCAAAGAGGTTTTTCAAACCCAGTGCTCAATAGTAATTGAGACCTTTTACACTCCCATTTTATTCATTATTCGGCTTGGTTGATTTTATTTTACAGATGCGAGGCATCTGTATGAAAATAATGTACAAAAAGGTGCTGAATTCCTCGTGGGTATGAGAACCATCTGAGCAAATCCAAATATCACAGATAAATTTACAAGCTACTTACAGCTGAAAAGGTCCATCATGGGAACCGAATCTAGACTAAGTGGACTGAATCTGTGATCACATGATTCCTAGGCTCACATGATGTCGCAGTTGATATAAACGCAGTAAGCATGTATATATATAAAAGCTATAAATATATATATACAGACATGATCACCAACCACGAAGCACCTCCATGGGGGATCAGAAATGTAAATAAAGCTGTAAAATCAATCAACCGCCATGGAGCAAACTCCAGGCCGGTGAAATGTACAGAAAGCTGTAAAAGCGGTCAACCACCACGAAGTAAACTCCAGGTGGGACTATATATATATATATATATATATATATATATATATATATATATATATATATATATATATATATATATATATGAAAGCAAATAAACGCTCTGGATATAAAATCCAGGCTCATCGAACAGAGTCCGACAATAGTTAAAATATATATATATATATATATATATATATATATATATATATATATATATATATATATATTAAAGCAATAAACGCTCCAGACCGAAGTCTAGGCTCATCGAACAGGGTTCGACATGCAGTTCATATATATAAATGTATATATATACAAAAGCAAGTAAGTCTAGGCTCAATCGAGGCATAACTCGATAATGTTAGTCCATATATATAAATATATATATAAATATATATGTATATACAAACTGAAATAAAACCACAGACTGAAGTCCGGGCAAACACACGCAACACGACTCTCAACGTAAAGAAGGGTGTGTGCAAGTGTGAAGAGAAAGGCCAGAAAATATGCAAGAAGGCTTACAGTGGGCTACCAAAGAAGACTTCAATAACTTTAAAGTAGATAAACACTGGCTTCTGCCGGTACAGAAGTAGCTATATGTGAGCTCACAAGTGTTTACAATGAGAAAGCACTCAATTTGAGGTGTGTATGGAGCAAATTGGACAGGGCTTCCTCGCCTTTTTTCCTTTCAAAATGGCCACCCCAAGCCCTCTATTTATAGAGGGTGGAGCCGCAGGTGTACCTGCGGCTCGGCCGCAGGTGTACCTACGGCTCGGCCGCAGGTGTACCAGAGGCTTCCCGGGGTGCTCCGAGCTTCGCGGGTCCTGCCGTCTCGAAGTACGTGCACGTAGGCAACATGATGTCCACTCAAACATTCAAAATTATAATTCGGGCATCCGACTGAGGTATATAGGACCTATTTTAGACTGCCGTTGTCGAGAGTTATGCAATGACATGGGATTAGAGGTTGTACGAAGTCATGAAGATGGGATGATGCCCTCCGGTCTTCAGCTTCAAATTCTATCAGTTATCCTGCATAATAGTCACTCGGGATTGGTTCTTCTGAGCTTTGGTGGGACATTGTTGTGTAGAAAGGCATGTTTGAAATGTTGAGACGGCGTGATATGGCGTCATGGTGGCAAGATGACGACTTTGTCCCTCACCGGGGTTATCTCTGATTTGGGCTGATAAAGCAGACGTTGCTTAGGGTTATCGCTGAGATTGGACTGTTGCAAATGTTGATGGTCCTTAGTGTTATCTCTGATGTGTGCCTGTCTTATACTGAGTGCCTCGGTGTGATCGTCGAGGTTGAAGCTGATGGCATGCATTTGAAACAAGCATTTTCGGGATTATCTTCGGAATTGCCACTGCCTTCCTTGGGGTTATCACCAAGGTTGGTAGCTATTCCCACGGTTGGGACTGAGACTGGATACCTCAGGATTATCTTCGAGATTAATCGGTCTTCTTCGGTGTGTGTTCTGGTATTGGATCTGCATACCTCGGGGTTATCTCTGAGGTTGGAATTGTTACTCCCGGTGTGAGTTCCGGGGTTGAGCTGTTACTCCCAGTGTGTGTTCTGGGGTTGAGCTGTTCTTCCCGGTGGTATCCGAAGTGGATATAAACCGTTTTTCAGGGTTTTCTCTTAAAAGACGAATCTGCGTTCCTGTGATGTCAGTAACAGATATGCAAAAAAATTTGAATGTCTACAGATGCCCCTCTTTATCATATTCATGCAATGCAATGCATGGATATGATAAAGAATCCTAGACACTTGAAATATAACATGAAGCAACTGGGTGACACATGTGTATGGGGTTGTTGCCCAATATGCTAAGGATGATTGCTATCTCCCTATAGCTTCTACTGAGGATTTGGCAATGATGACCAAATTGGATGTGCAGTCCAAATCTTTGAGGATGTTGACGTTGGAGTTATCATCAAAGTCCTGAATCCTTGATACAGACTTGATTCTGAAGTAGTGCCCCTTATGTGTAAGAGATCTATGGGGATAAAGCTTTGTCTCTTTGAGGACGTGTATAACATATTCTGACATCAATCCTCCTTGATGACGTTTCCCTTTCCTGGTTTGTATCACCAGAGTATGTCAATGTTCTGTTGGTTTTACTACCAACAGCAAATGTTGTCAGGGCTGCCCGACCTTCGTTGACGTGTGAACCAATGGTTTACTATGCGTTGTAACCCCCGCCGGGGATACATTTGATCCTCTGTTGATGTGTAGATCAACGGATGAACTCCCTGTTGGGGATAAATGCCAAGGCTGCTTGGATTTTGTTGATGTGTGTATCAACTGATGAAATCATCGGATGGTTTCTGATGTGACGTTGGGTTTACTTGCCAACGACTGAAATGATGTCAAGGTTTCCTGACCTTCATTGATATGTACATCAATGGATGACAATGCGTTGTGATCCCCGTCAGGGTTATTGTATTATTGTTGATATGTGTGTCAATGGAACACACGTTGTAACCCTCGTCGGGGTGACGTGTTGGATCATCGTTGATGTGTGTGTCAACGGCTGAAATCATCGGACGACTTTCGACGCTCCGTTGGATTTACTTGCCAACGGTTATAGTGATGTCAAGGCTGCTTGACCTTCATTGATATGTATGTCAACGGATAATATGCATTATAACCCCCGCAGGGGTTATGTACTTCGACATATATACCGCGTTGTGACCCCCGCCAGGGTTATGTGGCAAAGTAGGATGACGATCCTGAATGAGAGGAATTGGACCTACGTAAGGTATCGCTGAGCATGACTTGTATAGTCTGAGATCATTAGCATAGTGTACCCTGTGGTTGGGCGAATACCAATGAATGATGTGAAGACACACGGTTCAACCAAGATTGTAGGCTATTCTGCTTAATCGCGTAGCGTTTTTATCCCTGATTTGGCCTTTTCAGCTTGCGAGAACTCCTTTGCAACTCAAACTGGACCGAGCCGAAGGGGTGGGACCCACATAGGGGTGCTGTAGGTACACCTGCTGTAGCCACAGATGGACCTGCGGTCAACTATAGATCATAAAGACCAGGAGGTTGCTTTTATAAGTCATTTTTAACTTGCGCTGCGAAGGAAATCTGAGAACTCTTCTTCAGATCTGCTAAGTTCGGACGTCTTTTTGCAAAATCTGTTACCGTACAAGTGTTCTACACTATCCTGGTAACGTATGCATGTACTTTTTTCCTGTTTTTATCAGTTGGAAAATGACTTATTATATGAAATGCATCTAAACACATAGTAGTGATTATGTATGCTCAAATAATTTGATAAAAATATTCAACATAGTAAATGTTAGTATTAAACTATGATGAACATAATGATGTAAAAAATTTTGACTTTTGAGATAGTCAAATGGGCACCTTTTTCTGCTATTTTTATCCTATCTGAGGACATTTGAGCACAAGGTAAAAAGTCAAATTACTCCTAGCATTGAGGTTAACCTTATATGTTGATGATTTTGCATATAGTATGTATATGACTGTGGGCAGATGTGTTACTGAATGGCCACCTAGTCATGCCTATGTGCATGTGGATAGTCCTATTTATAGAGGAAACTATGACAAAATTTTCTTAAAATGTAGGAATTGTGTAGTCATGCATTTTTAACTCTACTGTAAATGTATGTTAAAATGATGCATGCATGCAGATAGTCATTACATGCATTTTGAAAAGCTCCAGGTTAGAAGATACCACACCCTTTTCTGAGGTGATTTGGAGACTTGTTGTACAGATATTATGGATCCGGATAAGCCGAGTAGTTCCCGTAGGACCACTTCTGGTGTACGGATGAGGGCTTTTGAAGTGCCTCAACCCCGTTCCGTTAGACAGCCTCGTCAGTTGGTAGAGGCGATGATACGTCAAGTCCAGGTTGATGTGCCGAACATCGAGGACGAGGAGGAGGATGTTCTAGTTATGGACCCCGCTCCTGCTGCGCATATTCCCCGTAGGGAGCTCCCGAGTATTCAGGTAGCAAACCCAGAGCTTCTGGGTGACTTGAGTTAACATCCCTCGATGTATTTGTATGCTAACGAGGTATGACGTCAGATCTTGATCTTCCTTCTTTCCTATTTATGAGGAGTAAAAGGATTTAATGTTGATCTGCATTTCATGCAGGTTCCTGGCTTTACATAGCCTCGAGAAAACTGGTTCAGTATACACTCCATGTACCAGGTTCTTCATCCTGATTATAGAGCGGTAGTGCATGATTGGGGTTTTGGAGCATTCTTTTCCATCCTTCCCCGTCGTTGTCCCTGGGGTTATCTCAGGGCATTGTCTGAGCGGTGGCTTCACTAGACTCAGTCACTCTATTTGCTGGATTGTGAGGTGATGATGATACCGATAGATTGGCAATTTATCACAAGTATGGAGTTTAAAGGGGCATCATTGCCTTGCACGGCGGATATTACCCCGACTACCGTCAGATCTTTGTTAGGAGTTTCAGCGGAGGCGCTCAAAAGCAGGACTGTCCGTGCGGGTCTTTTGAGCGTAGATGCTATGAGTGGGCTATTGAGCGAGCCCATGCTAGATGATGTTAGAGTCAGGGATCGCATTCTTCGGCGATTGTTCCTGATGATCATTAGGGGCTGCTTCATAGCAGATAACTCCTCTACGGTGTCGTTCGCTTTGATCAGCGCCACTCAACACGTGAATCATATTGGAGAGTATGATTGGGGTTCCTATACATTTTTCTATTTCCTCAGGGGCATGCATATGTGCTCACATGGCTTGACCGAGGCTTGGTTAGGATTTTACCCATTTCTGCTGGTAATTATTTCTCTTGTCATTTACCATGTATAGGTTAAGTGTGTTAACTGACAGCAGATGTTTGCCTTTGTGTTGGCAGTTTTGGGCCTATAAGAGGCTCCCATGTTTACGTCCAGTGAGTGTGCTAGGATTGGATACCTACCCACGAGGATGGCGATGTCATCATTATATATTGGCGGAGGTCCCTGTAGCTGAGGGTTTCACTCACTGCCGTTTGTAGCAAGAGTTGTTGACAGCTAACATTATCACATGGATTCCCTACTATGGGGAGCATTTGGCCATCGGATTTGAGGATGGATACTCGACTGGTGTCGAGTACATGATTTCCACCAGGAGAGTTCCTCTCTTCACGGATGGAGGTTGGGAGCTCTATTTAGGAGAGCGTGCTATTAGGAGCACCACAGGAGAGATTTGTATACCAATCTTGCCTCTTGCCAGTCGTTATTGGTCTGTGTCGCAGTCACCCGTCATTGATATCCCATTGTTGGGTGTTGACAATTTTGCATTGTCAGAGGGTCCTTGCACTCAGGATGTATTCCAGCGCTGGTGGATCCCTCGTACTATTGGAGCCCAGACCCGCGCCACTCAGTTCATGGGGGACATGGTTCCAGGATCCGTGATGATGACGGATTGGTTAGCCTGTATCCGAGGTCCGACTTATGTGACACAGATTGACAGTTTGACCCGACAGTTGGACCAGGCACATATTTTTATCTGGCATTTTGGCAGAGATCCGGTAGAGGCAGATTCGTTTGATCCTTCCAGCTCAGGCACTGGCCCCTCAGATGACCCAATTGGTTTTGTCGGTGTAGATCCTCCTTTATATAGGCCTGATATCCCTGTTGATAGAGATCTAGTGACTCAGGAGGAGTTATATCAGGTGGATAAGATTGATGATGTGGACATCGACACCATTGTCTTCTTCTGATGTGTATTCTCGTTACATCTTTTGATAGGCCTCTGTTAGCTATTGGGTGTCTGTACCCCATTCTTACTATATCTTTTGATAGGCCTCTATTAGTAGTAGGGCGTCTGTGCCCCATTTCCCTGTATTTGTAGTTGTATAGAGATGATGTATTAGATGATGATATACTTAGGAATGTATGCACAGTTTTTCTATTCCCTATATCATATTGCCATCTATTATCTGTACTGCATGTATCATGTTATGCATATGTATGTATGTCCAGAGATATTCAGTATTGACCCCTAGATGGTCTTATGAAATGGCCCGTGCAGATGTCTTCTTCGATAGTTAGCCGTATTGATCATACCCCACCATTATTGGTGGTATCTGGTATGCGATCGTGGTATGATAGCATGTCACCATCAGATAGGGTGACCATAGATCATTTATTGTAGCATACTATGACCTTGTTGATGTTTCAGGTTCCCACAGGATTCGTGGATGGCATGCTGGAGCACTGGGTATCGGAGAGGCAGGTTTTCCGTTTTGGGACCCAGGAGTTGACTCCCACTCTGGAGGAGTATGCACGGTTGACAATGCTGCCACTAGACAGACCTTACGTGCATATGGCTTTGGGGGACATGAGTCGGTGGTTCATGACCCTCACTGGACTGAGGCGTAAAGTGGTGCAGGATGAGCTTACATCTGGCCACGTTATATCCCAGCATTTTTTGTTTGACAGATTTGGCTCTGAGGATAGTTATAGACAATATTCCGGGGATTTCACCATACCGGAGGATCAT
Source organism: Panax notoginseng (assembly GCA_016801055.1). Lineage (NCBI taxonomy): Eukaryota > Viridiplantae > Streptophyta > Magnoliopsida > Apiales > Araliaceae > Panax > Panax notoginseng. The sequence continues at coordinate 57,699,176 of CM029019.1, read as the reverse complement.
TAGCGTCTGGCCAAAGTAGATGTAATGCTATTGTGCGTACTGTCATATGCCTACATGCCACTATACATGGATGAGTTGGACATAGGAGTTATCATGGCGGTGAGAGCTCTCAAGGAGGGTCGTACCATCATTCCTTTGATTATAGCCGAGACATTGAGGTCAGCTACATACTGCTGCACTTATCCGACAGAAGTATTTACGGGCAGTTCGGTCATGCTATACGTATGGTTTATATCACATCTGAGACCAATTGGCACTTTCAGACGGCATGGGTATTGCTTCACCCATGATATAGCCATGACATATTCATTTCAGCCTGCGGAGTGTGCAGATGCTGCATCTTGGTTCGCTTTCTTAGTTGATATTGTAGACCCATTTAGTATACTACCATGCTCAGGGCTTAGCTCACCTTACAGCTTTATTACTCATGCTCCGGGCATGGATTACATCCCTCTGGCTGGTTTGAGGGGCATGACTACCTACCATCCACTGGCCATGATGTTACAGTTTGACCAGTTTTAGAATTTTCATCCTTTCGAGGGAGCGCTGGGCCAGCGTTTAGCTTCTCGCTATCTTTTAGCAGAGGACAGATCATGTGTGTATTCATGTTGGGATTAGTGCTAGATAATCGCTTTCTCTATTAGTCATCCAGGTTATTCTGCAGAGTATTCCGTATGGATGGAGACAGAGACTGCACCGATTGAGGTAATATCCACATTGCCGAGTATTGACTCAGATGGTGGAGAGCCCATGGAGGACATTGATCCTCACATCAAGGAGGAGCCATCTACTGGGTTGCCAGTATCTCCTTTAGATTCTTCTAGTACTAGCACTGTCGTGATTCAGCATTTAGCACAGTACTTTGAGCAGAGTCTTCATCTGATGACCTTTGAGAGAGATCAGGCTAGAGCCCTGATGTTGACAGCTCTTGATGGGAGAGACGCAACTCTGTTAGAAAGGGACGAGGCATTAGCTCGTATAGATATCGCTGTTATTGAGCGGGATGAGGCCAGATCAGCCAGAGATGCAGTGATAGTTGAGCGGGATAGCGCCATATTTGCCCGGGATGTAGCCGTCACAGACAGGACTGTAGTGAGGTCCCTTACCACTGGCAAGCTTGTAGAGATGAGCACATATATTGATGAACATATGGTCACCATGCAGATGGCTGCAGATCTGTTGGGTCGTGTGGATATCCTCGTACAAGAGACCATAACTTTGCTTTTTTCTTCGGAGAAGGATGCCATGTTGGGCTTGTTAGCTCGCATATGCACCGATTTGTAGATGGGCTTTTATTTTCCTGCACAGACTAGCTTAGCCATTTTGTCATGTACAGTTTACATTGTGTATATCAAACAGCATTATATATAGCAGGGAAATATATTTTTGATCACTTCCCTTTTAGATATGCTCTGATACTTGCTTGATATTTGCCTACTTCTTCAGGGTTTGTGATCTTGATGTATTTTGAATTCCTCCTTCCTGGATGGACATTGAGTTGTCTCTGGATAGATCAGAATAGATAATGGATCTGTGTGTATCCCTACCATCTTTTGTGTCTTGGGACTGGTTTCTGTATTGAAATGTGGATAGGGTTGTGGCTTTCCTCTCTGAGATTGACCGCACCACAAATGGTTGCCAATACCCCTATTTCGAAGGAGCCTAGTTAATTCTATCTCTTATGGATTGGTGTTGCTCTTCAAGGTACAACCGCAGCTTAGATGGTCGCCGAATCTCCTACTCACGAGGAGAGGTTGGGTAATTCCATCCCTTTAGTTTGAAGCCAATAAAGTGTGGTGAATTGAAGTTTGATCCCAGTACCATTGACAAAGGTTTGTGTTTTGGTAGGGGGTTAGACTGAACTATAAATGGCTGCCTACGTACTCCTATTGAAGAGGAGATCAGGTCTGCGTAGTTCGAACCTGGTGTAAGAGGTTCAACGTTGTTTATGAAAGGCAGATGGGTGTAGAAGCTTTATTGATGAAGAAGGTTGTAGAAGTGTTTTTGTGGTTTTTGTTTTTTAAGAAAAGGGTAGAAATGTTTTTGTTATTTTTGTTTATTGTGACCGGGACCATATAAAATATGGTTACCTACGTACTCTCGTGTATCAAGGAGATAAGGTCGACGTAGTTCACCCCTCAGGGTGAGTTGAAAAGCGTGATCCCATGTGCAGGATAAACTACGGGGAAGAAAGATTAATCCCATGTACAGGTCAAACTGTGCGGAAGAAAGTTTAATCCCATGTGTAAGATAGACTGCAGGGAAGAGAAAGTTTGATCCTAGGTTGAGGATAAACTGCAGGTACGAGAAGTTTGATCCCATGTATGGGTAGCCAAACTGCAAACGTGAGAGGTTTATTCCGTAGTGGGATGACCTAAGTTGTATGAGCGCAGTGAAGACAGACTGCTGGCTTGAAGAGTATATTTCCCTGAGGGGAGAAGTGTGGAAAAGAGTTGTATATAGTGAAGGGTTAAAGAACCAGAATGACTGATGATCTGATGATCCAACACCAGGATGTTTTCTTGATGGTAACTTCAGACATAATACCGTTTTACGGTGTCCGAGTTGATAAGTTGTGGAATTTCATCGTCGTCCATTTCTTTCAATCTAAGAGTGCCTCCTGTCAATACTTCCTTGACAACAAATGAGCCTTCCCAGTTAGGAGTGAATTTTCCCTTAGATTGATCTTGGTTGTCAACGATCTTCTTCAAAACCAAGTCATGTTGTTTAAACTGCCGTAGTCGGACTTTTCTGTTGTAGGATCGGCGATCCTTTGTTGATATAATTGACCATGGAAGATAGTCGCGGTTCGCCTTTCATCTATTAGAGATAATTGGTGATACCGGTCTTGTACCCATTAATCTTCATCCAGCTAAGCGTCTATCAACACTCTGAGGGATTCCATTTCTACCTCTATGGGGAGTACTGCTTCCATCCCATAGGTTAATGCGTAGGGGGTTTCCCCAGTTGAAGTGTGCATTGATATTTTGTAGGCTAACAGAGTAAGAGGCAATAGGTCAGGCCATCCTTTGTGATTGGCGGACATCTTTTGCATAATCTTCTTGATGTTTTTGTTAGCCGCTTCAACAGCACCATTCATCTTTGGACGATAGATGATGGAATTATGGTGTTTGATGTGGAATTTACTGCATAGTTCCTCCATCATTTTGTTATTAAGGTTCTTAGCATTGTCTAATACAATTACCTCTGGTTGTCCGTATCGACAAATGACATTAATTTTGATGAAAGAAATGATGACTTCTTTGGTAACCCTGGGGAAGGAGGCTGCTTCTACCCACTTGGTAAAGTAGTCGATCATGGTGAAGATAAAGCGATGTCAATTACTGGCTTTGGGCTCGATGGGTCCAATCACGTCCATTCCCCACATTGAGAAAGGCCAAGGAGAACTCATATTATGGAGCTCCCGTGGAGGGGCGTGGATAGCATTCCCATGAATTTGGCATTGATAACAACTCTTGACGTGGTCATATCAATCAACCTTGAGAGAGAGCCAATAATGTCCTGTCCTGAGGATCTTCTTGACATGGAAGAGGCCACTCATGTGTGGGCCACAGACTCCATCATGGATCTCATCCATGAGTCTCTTAGCTTGGTCTTTGTCTAAACATCTGAGAAGATCTAGTCATGCATCTCTCTTATAGAGTGCATCTCCGCTCAGGTAGAATTTTATAGCAAGTCGATGAATCCGCCTTTGTTCAGTCAGGCTCGCCTCAACGGGTGTAGATCCATCTCATAGGTACTCCTTGATATGCTGATACCAAGGTTGTTGGATGGGAGGTAGCTCATCCGATACTTCTCCAACATAGTTCCCATAGGCTGGTGTTTTTTGCAGGGCTAATGTGACGCTTGGCATATGTTCCTTGTCAGGTATGTGCATCAAGGAGGCCAAAGTTGCTAATGCGTCCGCAAAATCATTCCTATTACGAGGAATGTGTATAAATGAGATTTCTTCGAACTCTGAAGCCGTCTGTAAAACTTGTCGATGGTAAGGCAGTAATCACAGCTCTTTGGTTTGATAGATTCCTGTGGATTGTTTGATTACCAACTCTGAATCCCCTAAGACAGTTAATCGTCTGATACCCATTGAACGAGCAAGTTTTAGCCCCATGATATAGCCTTCATACTCAGCTGTGTTGTTGGTGCTGATAAACTATAATTTGACGCCGATGGGATACTGCTCCCCCGTTCTGGATACTAGAACTGCTCCAGCTCCAGAACCTTCCATATTAACAGCTCCATCAAAATACATCTTCCATGCTTGGCGTGTATCGTAATGATGGTGTGGCTGAATTTTCATTACCCCTTCATTGGGGAAGTATGTTTCCAAGGGTTTGAAGTCCCCTGAAGGTGCGGCGGCCAGTTGATCCGCAATTTCTTGACCTTTAATGGACTTTTGAGTCACGTAGACAATGTCAAATTGTTGTAGGATCAGCTGCCATCTGGACAGCCGATAATTCAGTATGGGTTTACTGAACACATACTTGAGAGGATCCACGCGGGCTATGAGATGGGTTATGTGCCCATGGAGGTAATGTTGTAACCTCATGGCAGCCCATGCTAAAGCACAACAAGTTTTCTCAATCAGAGTGTACTTGTGTTCACTACTGCTGAATCTTTTGCTGAGGTAATAGATAGCTCGTTCTCGGTCTCTATTGTCTTTCTGTCCCAGCATGCAGCCCATGGCATTGTCACTTATGGACAAGTACATGAACAGGGGAACATCATCCCTAGGTGGTACCAAAATAGGAGCTTTGACTAGCTGCTCTTTAATTGTAAGGAAGGCATTCTGGCACTCATCATTCCATTTCATGGAGGAGTTCTTCCTTAATAGCTTGAAGATAGGCTCACAGGTTGCTGTGAGTTGAGAAATGAATCAGCTAATGAAGTTGATTCTTCCCAAAAATTCCCATATTTCCTTCTCTGTCTGAGGAATGGGCATTTCTGTGATGGCCTAGATTTTGGTAGGATCCAGCTCAATTCCTTTGTGGCTGACTAGAAATCCTAGCAACTTGCCTGATTTAACGCCAAAGGCGCACTTGGCTAGATTCAACTTCAAGTTGTACTTACGCAACCTGTTGAAGAGCTTTCTGAGATGGTCTAAGTGGTCCTCCTCCTTTCGGGACTTGACAATGATGTCATCCACGTAGATCTCTATCTCTTTGTGCATTAAGTCGTGGAAGAGAGCCATCATAGCTCGCTGATAGGTAGCTCCGACATTGATGAGGCCGAATGACAACCGTCTATAGCAAAAGGTTCCCCAAGGCATGATGAAATCAGTTTTTTCACGATCTTCCTCAGCAACCATGATCTGATGGTACCCCGCAAAGCAATCAGCAAAGGAGTACATGTCGTATTGCGCAGTATTGTCAATGATAATGTGGATAAAAGGCACAGGAAAGCTATCTTTAAGGCAAGCTTTATTCAGATCCTGATAATCCACGCAGACTCGCACCTTTTCTCTAGGCTTAGGCACGGGAACAATGTTAGATATCCATTCAGGATATGTGGACACCATGATAATGCCAGCTTGAAATTGTTTCACAATTTCTTCTTTCACCTTTAAACTCCACTCAGGTTTCAATCGCCTGAGCTTCTGCTTGACTGGCTTGAATCCCTCTTTAATGGAAAGGCGATGAAGAAAAATGTCAGTGGACAAACCCACCATGTCTTCATGAGACCATGCAAACACATCCTGGAATTGGGTTAATAGTGTAACCATGTCATTCTGTGGTAAGGTCTGAACCAATCTGGATTAACTTAGGACTTTCTAAGGTTCCAAGATTGAAGGAAGTGGTTTGATCAAGGTTGGGTTTAGGCTTGTCTTCGACCCATTCTTTGATCTCCGAAGGTACCTCAATGTCCTTTTGTATTTCCAGCAAGTCTGAGTCCAACTTTTCATCAAAGTTACAATCCTTGTGGAGAAGAGGCATCCTATCAGCAAGTACAGGCACGTCTAAGTTCAGAGTCCTGAAACAAAATATGCTTTTACTTAATATATATAAAACTGTTTAATCATATATAATGTTAGCATATACGGACAAAACAACTGCGAGTACTATACAGAAAAGTAAGCAGTTATTATATCTACAGGGCAGAAAGAAGTCCTGCCCATTTTACCCTTGTCAACCAATGCAAAGAGTGCTGCTACAATTGGCAAGGATAAAGTTCGGGTGGACTGCATTGATGGATGGGCCGTCATTGTCCTCCTTTTCCCGAATGATGACCATGACGTCTAGGCAATCATCGTCTGGGGTATATCTGTTTGTATGTTCATCATGAACAATGATGTGCATGCCCAACATTATCCAGACGATGTTTTATTTGATTCTTTGTTTCTCTTCCTCCACTTTGGGATCTGGAACAAAGACTTCTTTTGCTTTGAACGGTACTGGCTTGGGAAATAGCATAGCCATCACGCTGGTTAGCACCTTTACAGGAGGTTGTACGGACTCAAAGGTTGATGGTGACGATAAACGCCGAGTGGTTAAAGATGAAGGAATCTACTGATGATTATGAGGATTCCTCTGACTAGAACTGGCAGAATAGCCCAGTCCAGCTATCCCAATTTGATTGGCTACTTGGATGGGGTATTTGATACCTTGGTGATCTTTACCTAACTCTTGTTCTGGCTGATGACCCAAAGACATCATTTCCTGAGTAGCTGACATTACTTCGGCAGAGATCTTGGGTACGGGCAATGGCGTTCCCAGGGCATGAAATTGAGGGTTGATTACTTCCAAAGTGTGGAAACTGACCAGCTCAATATCGGAATTAAAATTGATGAACGGTATGTCACCTTGTTGAGGGCATTCCGGTTCAACGTTGACTGTAACTAGGCTATTATTGATAATGTATTTCAGTTACTGATGAAGGGTGGAGGGGACTGTCCCAGCCATATGAATCCACCGTCTTCCCAAGAGCAGGTTGTATTCCAAATCTATCTTTAGTACGTGGAAAGACATGCAGAATGTATGGGGACCAATCTCAATTGGCAGCTCAATCTCTCCGACTGAATTCCGGCGGGATCCATCAAAAGCTTTAATGATCGTATGGCTACTTCGGATTCGATTGAGATTGACGTTCATCTTTAACAATGTAGCTTATGGACAGATATTCAAAGATGAACCTCCATCTACTAAGACTCCAGCTAGCATATATCCGAAGGACAATACCGCAATTTGTAACGGCTTGCAATGACCGGTCCCTTCGAGTGGTATGTCATCATCATTGAAAGAGATCACATTGTTGTTGAAAATGTGATCAGCCAGATGTTGAAATTTTTCCACATCCACTGATTTTGGCAAGTAGGCTTCTTCCAAAACCTTTAGTCGAATCTTCTTGTGATCCTCGAAAGTTAAAACTAAGTCTAGTATTAAAATTTGATGTGGAGCTTCTCTTAAGCTTAAAACCACCTTGGCTTCATTATGACCCATGGCACGGAGGAATTTTTTAATCTTCTCCATGGGAATCTTCCCCTTTGATTTAATAGTAGACTTTATCACCCGTTAGGGAAGATACAGTGGATTCTCATTAGACACTGCAGCAGTTGTATGCGAGGTGGATCCTTCAGCTTCTCCATAATTCTAAGGAACTTTCTGTAAGCTGACAACAGGATATTGTGGTCAGAAGGGTAAGTTGATTGGCTCTGGAGCAGCCACTTTCAAAGGATTGTTGCTTCCTCTGAGTTGAATGGTAGTTATAGGGCGTGGCTTGACAATGCCATCAGCCTCAGGGGAGATAACTGCTACCAATCCCTTCCATTTAGTAGGACATGTATTCTCACTTCAACGTAGCACAGTATCATCGTCCGCTAGTTGCAGGACACCGCTATCAATGAGATTTTGGATAAGGTGGCGGAGTGCCCAGTATTCTTCTGTGCTATGACCGCGAGAATAGGAGTGATATTGACATACTCCATCAGAATTGTACCATCCTAAACGGGGATTGATTAGAGGTAGAAGGGAATTAATCCTTCCTTCATTGATTAGCATTTGAAGGATTTCCTCCATAGGTTGGCCCAAATATGTAAATTCCCTTCTGTTGGCAAAATCCCGACAAGCTTTGGTGTTCGCTCTCTTTGCCACTTTGTCCTCCATTTTTTCACTTTCTGGAGGTGAAGAAGGAATATTCATGACAAGAGGAAGGAGACTAGCATGCTCCTGGCTTACTAACTAGTGTGTGACTTGATGTTGGTATGTCACCAATTCTGCCAATTGCATAATTTGCTTACATATAGCTTTCATCTTTCGTTCCATTGAGAACTGGAACTTGGTATAATCCCATTTGTCAGCACCGTCTTTGGTGATCTGGGATGCTTCACCGTTAGAATTGGAACTCTGTCCACTGCTCCAATTAATCATGTTGACTTCTTCCTCTTTGTGCGGAGGAAGAGGGTTGTCTTGCACGTGAGGTTGATCTGGTTTGGTGACCACAATCTCACCATTGTCTATCAGGTCTTGGATCTTATGTTTCAAGGCCTAACAATCTTGAGTATCATGTCCAGGTGCCCCGGCATGATAAGCACATTTCCGAGCAGCATTAAAACCCCTACCATTAGGACTGGCTGGTGGAAGAGGATTCGTGATTTTGTTCTACGTGGTCAGAAGAGTGAGAATATTCTCAACAGAGTCCCCTAAGCATGTGAACACTCGAGGGCGTTTGACTTCTCCACCTTTTGGTAATGGAGGATTTGAAGACTGAGCTTGAAAGGGAGTGTAACTTCTCCTTTGAACAGGCATGTTCTGATTACCTTTTTAACCCTACAGTATCAAGGAAACATCTTCCACTTTCTTTCTATGGACCCTCCAGAGGTTATTTCCATAATTTCCAGACTGGATGTGCTCAGCAATAGCTTTAAGGGCAGCTAGGTCTTGAATCTTTCCTGACTTCAATCCCATCTTAGCCATCTCCCCGTGTTTAATCATTTCAGAAAATGGTTTATCGATGTCGACTAACACTCTTTCATAGAAAGGAGCTTCTTGTATGTCTATGAAGGTCATGACCATTTCTGATTCTGTCATGGAAGGAATAACTTGAGCAGCAAGGCGCCTCCACCTTTGAGCATACTCTCTGAAAGACTCATTGGACTGTTTCTTGACCTTGGTAATCTGGTATCGGTCAGGAGCTATCTAAGACTAGAAACTATATTGTGTAAGGAAGGCGTGAGCTAGCTCTTCCCAGCTATGGATCTTTGAGTTGTCTAATCTGGTATACCATGAACGGGCTTCTCCAGTTAAACTTTTCTGGAACAGCTGCATTCTGAGCTTCTCGTCCTCTGCATAAGATCAGATTTCTCCAATGAATACCTTCAAATGTGTGTAAGGATCTCCTAACCCATCATACTTTTCAAAGTCAGGAGTTTTAAATTTTTCTGGATAATGAACACTAGGGAATATACAAAGGTTAGCATATGACACACTCCCGTGTGCTCCAATTCCTTTGATAGCGTGAAGGGTCTCTTCTATTTGAAGAACTTTTTTTTTGATGTCACCGGTGTCTGGATCTCTTGTGAGATGGGTTGCATCATGACTTTTGTTGCTTGTATCCAACTACAGTTCAGGTATTGTAACGACCCGGGCTCCCCATTGTGTAGAGGATTCAGTATGTACGGGTATTTTTGGACCCTGCGTAGATTGTTGTAGTTCTTTAAGCAAAACAGCCAAATATGTGATTTGTTTACTTAATCCGTCAAATTCTTCGCGAGACACTGGATTAGACTGGTCAGATGAAGACATGATTGGCTGTAGGCCTGCGGTTTTTTTGGACTTTGACCGAGTAATAGGTCCGAATGCTTCACTGCGACAAAACTGGCATAGTTTAGTTTTTAGGGAATGTGTAAGTATTAACATGCTATATGGTGTGTCCGTTTTAGGAATTTTGTCCTGCAAAACAGATGTTAGCTGTTTGTAATACAGGATAGCATGTTAATGTAAATATGTACATGCACATATTTCTCATTACATGGAGATGAATATGGAATGTAAATTACAAGTAATTGTTTTTACAAGTAATTTAAAATGAGAAAGCATGAAGAGACTTTCCTCCGTATTTGGTTTATCAGAGGCTGGCCTATCTTAGTTTACTCTTGCGGCTTTTCGGCATGAAGGTTCCCAAATCATCGCAATTTACTCGATGGGAAGTTAATTTGGTCTTTCAACTGGAGCGAATTTGGGTGGTGCCTTTCCTGAGCCTCGTGGAATTAGTCTTCCTACGAGTCTAGTAATCAAACACCGACAGGATAGCCTCCTGGTGGAGGGACCACACAACATACATTCACATACATCGCGTCTCACCGTATATAAAAATGATGACATGTGCGAAGCATTAATATTACAGGCAGATATAGTGTAAAGCATTAATCGCAGTAAAGATATGCATTCGTACACATTCATCATAAATGTAAATGCAACATCCATACACAAGCATATAACAGTTTTGAAAAGCTTGTAATAGCGGCTTAAGTCCTCTTACTGGAGTCCCCAGCAGAGTCGCCACTTGTCGACATCGGGATTTTTATTTGTCCATTTTCGTTACCTGTTTTTTTGTGTTCTCATTTTAGGTGAGATTTGTTTGAAAAAATAAGTGAAAAAGGTCCGACATGTGTAATGTCGATGATTGGACTATAAGAGTCAGCAGTTGGTTTTTTAACTGGTTGTACCAACACAACTGAGAAAAGGTTTGCACATTGACCCAGTGATGTGACACTGTTAAACGGGTCGGTGAAATCGAGATTCAATTAGGGTTCGGGGACTTGCTTATGCGGAGGGAAGGTGTTAGGCACCTCCCGACATCTGTGTTGCCACAGTGACCGCTACTTTTCAAGAAACTGTTATATGAATGTGTGTGTGTGTGTGGGTCAATGTGCTTTTATTTGGAAGTAGTGCGAGGCCTCGTTCGCACCTATATACACAGGGTTTGAATTTACATAAAAATTCAGTTTTTAACAAGATATGGCAGTGATGTTTTCAAAGAGGTTTTTCAAACCAGTGCTCAATAGTAATTGAGACCTTTTACACTTCCATTTTATTCATTATTCGGCTTGGTTGATTTTATTTTACAGATTCGAGGCATCTATATGAAAATAATGTATAAAAAGGTGGTGAATTCCTTGTGGGTATGAGAACCATCTGAGGAAATCCAAGCATCACAGATAAATTTACTAGCTGCTTACAGCTGAAAAGGTCTATCACGGGAACCGAATCTAGATTGAGTGGACTGAATCTGTGATCACATGATTCATAGGCTCACATAATGCCGCAGTTGATATAAACGCAGTAAGCAGGTATATATATAAAATCTGTAAATATATATATATACAGACATGATCACCAACCACGAAGCACCTCCACGGGGGATCAGAAATGTAAATAAAGTTGTAAAAGTAATCAACCGCCACGGAGGAAACTCCCCGCGGGACGAAATATACAGAAAGCAGTAAAAGCGGTCAACCACCATGAAGTAAACTCCAAGTGGGACGAAATGTATATATATATATATATATATATATATATATATATATATATAAGCGATAAACGCACCGGATATAAAATTCAGGCTCATCGAACAGAGTTCGACAGACAGTTCATATATATATATATATATATATATATATATATATATATATATATATATATATATATATATTAAAGGAGTAAACGCTCTAGACCGAAGTCTAGGCTCATCGAACAGGGTTCGACATGTAGTTCATATATATAAATGTATATATAAACAAAAGCAAGTAAACGCTCCAGACCGAAGTCTAGGCTTAATCGAGGCATAACTCGATAATGTTAGTCCATATATATAAATATATATGTATATACAAACTGAAATAAAATCACGGACCAAAGTTCGGGCAAATACACGCAACACAACTCTCAACGTAAAGAAGGGTGTGTGCAAGTGTGAAGAGAAAGGCTTGAAAATATGTAAGAAGGCTTAAAGTGGGCTGCCAAAGAAGACTTCAATAACTTTAAAGTAGATAAACACTGGCTTCCGCCGGTACAGAAGCAGCTATATTTGAGCTCACAAGTATTTAAAATGAGAAAACACTCAGTTTGAGGTGTGTATTCCTCGCCTTTTCTCCTTTCAAAATGGCCACCCCAAGCCCTCTATTTATAGAGGGTGCCTGCGGCTCGGCTGCAGGTGTACCAGAGGCTGCCCGGGGCGTCCCGGGCTTCGCGGGTCCCGCCGTCTCAAAGTACGTGCACGTAGGCAATGTGATGTCCACTTAAACTTTAAGAATTGCAATCCAGGCATCCGACTAAGTTATATAGGACCTATTTCGGACCGCCGTTGTCGAGAGTTATGCAATGACATGGGATTAGAGGTTGTACGAAGTCATGAAGATGGGACGATGCCCTCCGGTCTTCAGCTTCAAATTCTATCCGTTATCATGCGCAATAGTCACTCGGGATTGGTTCTTCTGAGCTTTTATGGGACATTTCTATGTAGAAAGGTATGTTTGAAATGTTGAGACGGCGTGATATGGCGTCATGGTTGCAAGATGACGACTTTGCCCCTCATCGGGGTTATCTCCGATTTGGGCTGATAAAGCAGATGTTGTTCAGGATTATCGCTGAGATTGGACTGCTGCAAGTGTTGATAGTCCTCAGTGTCATCTCTAAGGTGTGCCTGTCTTATACTTAGTGCCTCGGTGTGAGCACCGAGGTTGAAGTTGATGTCATGCATTTGAAACAAGCATTTCCGGGGTTATCTCCGGAATTACCACTGCCTTCCTTGGGGTTATCGCCAAGGTTGGTAGCTATTCCCATGATTGGGACTGAGAGTGGATACCTCGGGGTTATCTTCGAGATTAATCGGTCTTCTTCGATGTGTGTTCCGGTATTGGATCTGTATGCCTCGGGGTAATCTCCAAGGTTGGAATTGTTACTCCCGGTGTGTGTTCTAGGGTTGAGCTGTTACTCCTAGTGTGTGTTCTGGGGTTGAGCTATTCCTCCTGGTGGTATCCGAAATGGATATAAACCGTCTTCCAGGGTTTCCTCTTAAAAGACGAATATGCGCTCTTGTGATGTCAGTAACAAATATGCAAAAAATTTCGAGTGTCTACAATACACACACACACGCACGCACACACACACACACACACACACACACACACACACACACACATATATATATATATATATATATATATATATATATATATATATAACTGTTTTATCTGCTTTCATAATGTAGATATTTCTTTATTTATCCTGCGGGTTAGATTTGCCTAAATCTAACTATTTCTCACTTTATCTAGTTCATGGTGACTAAACTAGAACCGTTGAAGCTGTAAGAACCGTGAATTTTATGAACAAATATTAGTAATGATATTAATAAGAAAATGAATATTTATTTGAATATAAATATTGATGTGTTGTGAGATGAGTAATTCAATTAATTCGAATTGAATTTATAAGAATGGAGAAAAAGGTGGAGTTTATGATAAGCTCAAAGAATGCCTTGTGTGGCACGATAATGAGAATTATGATGATTTATTTAATTGAAAAAGGAATTAGTAAGTGAATGATTAATTAATAATATATTATTAATTAATTGTTATTGTGAGTAGTAGAGTATTAATAAATAATTAATATAATAAGATTTATAATTGTTCATTTGATTGATGTGGGCAAAATATGGGATAAATAATATATTATATATAGTACCTACATTAAAAAGGAAGTGTAGTGTGACACTTTAATGTGATTATATAATATATTAAACTATATAGTAAGATTAATGAAATGTGTAAGTTATACAAATGATGTCTATATGACCATGTAATATGTATAGTACATTAATGTATACTTTATGGAATATCAACTTAGACTATGTGAATAATTGATATAATAAAGTTCTAAGGAGATTGAATTATTAGTGACCAATTAAATTGAGTCCATACATGTTATAAATACTAATTGGACTAGACTAATTTAAATGGATTATATGATGTGGGTACATAAATAATTCCTAACTTTTCATTATGTAGTAGCAGTAACACATTAAAATTACATTTTGGAAGTCCAAGGAACCAAACTAAGCATTATGTAATTTAGTTGCTGAGATTTAAAACTCGTGTCCCAGAATAAGTGAGCAACACAATACCCAAACAGTATTCTTTAATCTCAGTTGTGTGAGCTTCAGCTACTACAATTCATAGTGATGATGGCTACGAAGATGGTTGTTGGCCAACTCCTTCTTATCTATTGTTTTCTTCTATTTTCCATTGATTCAAACCATGGAGCAAAGCTATTAACTAGGCAGTCATTTCTCAATAAATGGCAACCACATTCCTCATTCCTCAGTTGCTAGAAAATTCACTGATAAGTTACATATAGAGACTGAGTGTTACTGAGAATTGAGGGAGTATAATTAGTGCATTGAGGAGTTCAATTTAAGCTTCAGGAGGTATAAATTTTGTTTTTAATTTTGAGTTTTGTCAAATTCTTATAATTGCTTGAATTCTCTGTCAACTGGTATGAATTGGCATGATAGTGTGTTGTCTAAGCTTATATGCATGTTTGGTAGCATTAGAGCTAGTCTGAGTTGCAGCAGAAGAAGATTGGCAATGCTTGTGTTGAGGCTCTGCAGAAGCAGAGCCATTTTTTTTGCATCTGCTCGAAGTGGCGCGGTCGCACCACTTCTATAGCACAAACTCGCGCAGCCGCGCTGGCTGCCAGTTTTGAAAAACAGCTTATGTTTCCTTGTGTTGTCAGAAGCATGTTAATTTTGTTTGATTATGCATGTAAATAAACTTAACATATGGAATGAGGTTACTTTATATATAGTAAGTCATGTTAGCTTGGGTTGGTATGCGTATTTAAAGAAAGCTTAAAGGTTTGGAAACTAGTTTGATAAACATTGTGTAATACATGTTCTGACCTTATGTATAAACGTATCAAGCTCTGTTATGCCTTACAATATGACTAATAAGTTAGTTTATATTATTGAAGGTAATATAAACTATCCAAGCATGATTTAAAATAAGTTTTCAAGTAAAAGACTATGCTAGTTAGGTGTAAATGAGCCATGTATACTTTAAATTTTGAACTCGGAAACATGCTATCATGATCTGATTACATATATACATAAGTATGAAAGCATGAAAGCATGACATAGAATATGTGGACTTACCTTGCATGCTTGAATAAGTTTTGATGACTTACTAATGGAAACTTAAAGTTTTAAATATGAACTTGATAAACTATAGGAACTTGTGAGCATGCTTATGTGGTCTAGTATGTATATATGAGAGTATGATGTATAGTAAGTGAAGTAGCTTTGCATACTTGGTTGGTTTAACATGAGATTTTCAAAAGAAACCTTAAGAGTTTGAGAACTAGTTTGTCAATAACTACGTTACAAGTATTCTAAAAATTGACCATCATATTAGGGTGTGATGCCTATAGACATGATTAACATGAATGCCTAGCTAGTCATGCGCATTGTAAAATAATTGAGCATGTATTAGGACAAGTCTAAATGGTGTAGAACTTCACAACTTGAAATACATGACTAAGCTAATGTAAGCATGTTTAATTGAGACTTATTGATCTCGTTGTGTGAATATAACGACTAAACATGAAAAACTTTGTTAAATCAACACTTAAAGTCTTGATTTTGTGGGATTTGATAATGAATCATGTAAAGAACAAGATATAGAAGAGACCAAACCCTAATCATAAACATCATGTCATGTATGATTCTGCAAGTGTCATCATAAATGTTTATGGGTGTAAAAGTCTGGCCAAGCTTCTGTTTAACAATTCTGGTTTGAACAAGGAGCAGCGCGACCGCGCCACTCCTTAGTTCAAATCTAGCGTGGTCGCGCCTCCCTGCAGTGAAGTCTGCATTCTGTTTGTAATATGAGATTTAATGCATGCTTATATTGTTACCTTAACTTGTATTACATGACCAGTACATTATTCAATGTGTCAAGAAGCATGCTAAACAATAGAATCATATATTTAGTGAGTGACTATAAACTTTCAAACATTAAGTTCAAAAGATGTTTGCAAACTATGATTATCAAGCAATGATTAGAAACCATGTTATTTGATTCATAGTGTCTTACATACTGATTTTGTGTTATGTGTATGAAAAGTGCATAATGATTTACATATAGGCCTATACGGTTAAGTTAAAATCGTATGATAAACTTATATATCGAGTTTGTGTATCAGATGTACATAACTAATGAATATCCTATATACGTAACTATGTTATAATAGGATTCGACAAGTGTTGATAAGTTTACCTTGGTAAACGCGTAAGGCAAGTTTTCTAAGTTACACAACTTTGAATATTGTGCAAGTATCTAAACCTTTTCTCGTTAATGAAAGTTCCTAACCATATTTTTATGGAGTATTATTCAAGCTTGTGCTATTATTGATCGTACAAGTAAATCCTTGAAAGTATGATTCATATCTTATGACTTAATACTTCGTAGTTTAGAGATGAAATTGCTTACATTTTTTGAACCTTGATTTCGGATGTTGAACTTATAATTGCTCATATATATACTTTGAAAGAAAGTTGTGACGCCCCCAAAATAGGTATACAACATCCATTCTGAGTCGCCAAAATACATGGTACAGAAACAACTACATCTTTATTATTACAACACAAGAACTGTGAGTTTAAATACAAATATTGTCATTTAGACAATATCCACACTCAAATAAGTCCTCATTACAATTATTGATACATTATTTCACAAAAATGGTGAGGACTACTAAAGTAACTTCTAGAACCATCATTCCATACCCCGACTAGTACTCGCTACATTCTCGCCTCCTGAGAAAAATGGAACAAAAAGGAAAAGGGTGAGCTCAACTAGCCCAGTAAAGAACATTATGACTAAGATAATACAGAACAAATTATCGTTAGTCTTCAACAGAGAAAAATCTAATAGAATACAATAGACAACAAGTTTTAAATCAATAACTGCAGCGGAAACAGCAAACTATTAGAAGAGTCAAGTAGAGAATGAGTTCTACTATCTTCTAAGATTTAAAAGTCCATCATCAATATTTTATCCCTGTAACAACAATCAATAACCATCTTTAATCAAATATTCATCTTTGCACTACAGGCCAAAGATATTCATTTGTATCACCAGTCGGTCATGTTCATCTCAACACCTGTTCATCTTCGCACTACGGGCCAAAGATATTCATCAGTTAATCATTCATCTTTGCACTACGGGCCAAAGATATTCAGTAATATCATCATTTAGGACTGAGGATGATGAAAAATATCTTAAAGAAAACGAATCCAGTGAAACAAAATAACAAATATTAAGGATTCGTATTTCGATTTATCCATGTCCAAAAATACCTTATAATTATTCATAGTGAAGTAGAATTCAAGAATGATCAAAACATGGATACAATCAAAGCTAGTACCCAGAATAGATATTTTGGACGAAAAGAAGAAAATTTTATTTTTCGGTGAATAGTAACTCGTGAATAGTAACTCATGAATAGTAACCCCGACGTGAAAAGTTCCAAATTTGATAAAAATTTCCAACCAATATTTCGGCATAATGATATTGAAGAAATAATATCATTTTTGAATAAAATAACATCCCTTACCTCGTCAAGACAGTACTTCTGGTCGGAATACCGGTATAAAGCTGAAAGACACTTGCTCTGATGAATAGAAACTCTCAAAGTATCTAAATACTCACAAAATACACTCAATAATCTAGAGAGAGAAAGAGAGAAAACTTGTTTCTGGTGTGATTTTCAATTCTAACTTAGCCCTCTATTTATAGGAAAATGTTAGCACGCCGAAGCAGACTTAACCTGCAACCTAATGGCTTTACCTGCTACTATTCCCACCCACCACATTTGAATAAAAATCTCAGCACATTTCTTCACCAACCAAGAGTGGGGCCCACCAATTCTAGAATTTTCTACCAAAATGATTAACTTCGAAAATTCAACAATTTCTGAACCAGTCATCTCGTAAACTTCATAATAAATCATACGTTCATTTTTAACGGTTCAAAATTTGTGGGCATATACTCAACTTATATATGTATAACATATCCAAAAATTACCACGATCTAACGGTCGGATTAAAAATTATAACCCCCGCAAAATATCCCAAAAACCCTGATTTTTAATACCTCCATTCCGACAAAAATACTGATAAAAACCTCAACATTAACTCTTTCATTTTTAACCACAAAAATATATCCCTCATTTATATCCACAAAAATAAATATTTCCTTATCATATGAATCAATAATTAATTATTCACAAATAATATTACAGAATCACATTTATGACAACCAGGCCGTTCCCAGGAAAGAGGGGGCTTTCCAATAAGGATTTCTTCTTACTGGCGCGCAATTAGATGACCAAACCTCTCCTTAGACAGAACTTTCTAGACATTGCCAATAATGTTATCTAATAATATTATTCAAATAATATGAATTATTGATCTGATAATGGGAAATACTGTGTAGTGACAATTATTGAAACAACAATAATATAAAATATCAACGCAGCAATTATTGAATCAATAAAATAAATGTAAGACCCCAACTTTTATAAATAAAGTTGAATTTTCTATAAATATCATTTTTGAATATTATGAAGTTAATTTGATATAATGTTATAGTTGTGGGTAATATTTATAAATTTTGCAAAGTAAGCAAGTTGTTATAAAATATTCGTTTGGTCGGGGAATATTCTTTTTGTCGGGGAATATTCGTACGACGGCACAATCATTGGTGGACCCCACAACGGAATTATTGTCGGATTGAGAAAACGACAGAATTATCTTTCTATAAAAATAACAGCTGAGGTGTTACCGTTAAAATCGTTAAAACTGTTGAACTACTCGGTAGTAAAAGTACAGTAATACGCGTGGTTGCATAGTAGCACACGGTATTGATTATTGATGCTTACGTGAGAAGTCACTCAGCTATACTTAATTATTGCTATAGTAATTGCTGCATCATATCTCTTAAATTATTGTCATAGTATCATCTGTATAATATGTTATATTATTAAATCAATAATTGAGACGTTGTGGTAAGTTTGGTTATTTTATGGGGGGCCATATGTCATCATCTAAGAGTCTCTTGGTCAATAGTAATTACCTTTGTCAATAGTATTTACCTTGGTTAATAGTATTTACCTTGGTCAATAGTAATTACCTTCGTCAATAGTATTTACCTTGGTCAATAGTAATTACTTTCGTCAATAGTAGTTGTCCCTTCAAAATTACCAAGAGTCATTTGACCCTTCGTTAAGACCAAGAGTCATTTGACCCTTCGTTAAGACCAAGAGACACCCTCAGTTTTTCTATAAATAGAGGCCTAGGGCTTCATTATTTTTCACGAATTCATTCAAGCTATAGAGAGAGAAAGTATAGAGAGAATAAGAGAGAGAGAGACTAAAAGTATTCTGCTACATCACTTTTCCAATATCCAGTTCTTTTAAGGAAGGGAATATTATTTTTTTTATATTCATGAAGAGAACTTCTGTTATTCCATTCGTTATTATTCTGTTGGAATAACCAGTATACGCGGTCTACCCTATACTTGGTGACATTCTTCTATTATTCTGTTGGAACATCCTGTCTGTGTGTTTTACACCGGACCTAGTTCCGTTTATTATTCTGTTGGAACATCCTGTCTGTGTGTTTTACACCGGACCTGGTTCCGTTTATTATTCTGTTGGAACATCCTGTCTGTGTGTTTTACACCGGACCTGGTTCCGTTTTTATTATTATTCTGTTGGAACATCTTGTCTGTGTGTTTTACACCGGACCTGGTGCCATTATTTATTATTCTGTCGGAATATTCTGTCTGTGCGTTTACGCCGGACCTGGTTCTATTATTTATTATTCTGTTGGAATAACCTGTCTGTGCGGTCTATCGCATGCATGGTGATTTCTTTTGTTATTCCATTCTTTATTATACTCAGTTGGTTAAGTTTTGACTTCTATACTCCATGAAATTTGTGGAATATCCTTGATAGTTGCGTTTCATCCAGTATCTTTTTAAGAAAATATTCTTCTAAGCATTCTTGAATTTTACTCCACAATGCAGTATCATGTTGACAATTTGGACGTTGTTAATTCCTGGATAAATTAATTCTTGAACTTGTTTTATTGAATTCTTATATCATTGTCATCATCCTCATGTTTATAAAATGTTGAAAGTCATCTGTGGCCTGTAGTGCATAGATGGACTTGGTATGATTATGACCAGGGATTATTCGGTATAATCATGACCGTAATGTTACAAATGATGTGGTAAAAGTCCTCATTGGCCCGTAGTGCATTGATGGACAGTTGTTGGCATGATCATGACCATTAATGAATACACGAATATCCTTGGCCGTAGTGCAGGGGTGATTCGATGATGTGGATTATTTTATTAAGCTGAGTCTCAGCGATCACAGTGTTGAAAAACTTTTTAAATCATAAAAGATAGTAGAGTTTATTTTCTACTTGACTCTTTTAATGGATTGCTTGTTCCGCTACAGTTAAACTTGATGTCTATTATATTTTATCAGTTTAACATTGTTGAAGGCTAATGATAATTTATTCTGCATTATCTTAGTCATAATATTTCTTACTGGGCTAGTTGAGCTCACCCTTTCTTTCACTGTTCTCTTCAGGAAATGAGAACGTAGCTGGGACAAGTCGGGGTACGGAGTGATGGTCCGAATGATAGTATTAGTTAGTAGTCCTCACTATTCTATGTAATGGTGTGTTAATAAATGTAATGAGGACTCCTTTTGAGTATGAATACTCTCTAGAAGATAATATTTGTATTCAAACTCACAGTTTATGTTTTGTCGTATTGTACACGACAGATGTATTAATCAGTTGTATTTGTATTCTGTACTATGTATCTGACGACCCAAGATGGGTGATGTATACCTAATTTTGGGGGCGTCACAGTTGGTATCAGAGCTTAGGGATATGATCCCTGGCTAAGATGTGAGAATAGAACTAGGAGGGGAGAGACGGAATTCCTTCGCTAGTATGACATACCTAAGTTTATTTGCATGGTATTTAATTGGTCGGTCATAATATAAGGATAATATATGACATATCAATTAATTTTTATTTTGTGGCAGTATCTGAAAATGGCATCTGAGAACGTTGAGAATAGCAATGGAGCACAGACGACTGTTGATTCACCACATATCAATAATCAGGATAATGTGCATCAGGAAGGTGTCAATCCTCATGCAAACAACAACACTGACCAAATGATGAATGATCAAATGTTCAGAGGCTTTATGCAATTCATGCAACAACAGGTGAAAGCGGCTCCTGTCCACAACGTAGGTGGAAATACTGAAAACTCTCTGGCGGTCACCGCTAAACAGTTTAAGGAGCTGGGACCACCGGAGTTTAAGGGAGAACCCAAACCACTTGTAGCTGAAACATGGATAAAGCAGATCACCAAGATATTTGATGTCTTGGGTTGCTCCGAGGAGCAAAAGGTTCCCTTTGCCGCCTTTATGTTGCGAGGAGAGGCAGATTACTGGTGGGAATCGATAAAGCGTACTCAACCTGCCGCACTGAAGATGTCCTGGGAGAAGTTCCAAGAGCTGTTTAACGACAAATACTTTCCCGAGAGTATTCGTCACATGAAGGAGGTGGAGTTCATCAAATTGGAGCAGAATAATATGACCGTGTCGCAGTACGAGGCAAAATTTGCGGAGTTATCCCGGTTTGCGTCCCACCTGGTGGATAATGAAAAAAGAATGACGCGGATGTTTTTAAGAGGTTTGAAGCCGGAGATACGTCAACATCTTGTTTCTCATAAACTGTGTTTGTATTCAGATGTTGTAAATAGGGCTCAGTTGGTGGAGCGCGATAACGAGACAACGCAACCAAAAGAGAGCAGCCGGCAAAATGATAATACCAGTGAGAGCAGTCATCGAAGCGGTGACAACAAGCGTGGAGGGAATCAACAGGCCAGAAATGGTAACCACTTCGGTGGTAATCAGGGCCAAAACAATAAGAATGGACATTTCAAGAAGAGGAGATTCAACAATGATGGAAAGACGTCAGCACCAGCACCTGTCGTTAAGGAAGGAGAACGACCACCTATCATATGTTTCAAATGCGGAGGGGAGGGACACATCAGTCCAAACTGCGCGATGCCGTCCAAAGCATGTTATAATTGTGGAAGAGAAGGTCATTTAGCCCGATTTTGTCGTTTACCGAAAACAAATTCAGCTAGGATGGAGGCACCAAAAGCCGTCCCAGAAAAGTCAAAACCGGTTGTGCAAGGGAGAGCGTTTGTTGTGAACTCCCAGAGAGCAAGGAACCCGAATGAGGTCATCACGGGTAAGCTTATTATAAACTCTAAAGAAGTTTATACTTTATTTGATACCGGTTCAACCCATTCTTTTATTTCTCCTACTTGCGCTCATCGATTAAATTTGATTCCGGAGAAATTAGACTTTGACTTATCTGTGGAAACTCCGTTGGGAGAAACCTTCATTACCTCCACTGTTTATAAGTCTTGTTTGGTTCAAGTTGGTACCCACACATTACCTATCGATCTAATTTCATTAAAAATACTTGCATTTGACGTGATTCTAGGGATTGATTGGTTAACTACTCATTATGCAAAAATTGATTGTTTTCGTAAGGTTGTTAGCTTTCATATTCCTAATCGACCTATTATGCGAATTCAAGCAACCAAACCATTAAAATCAATCGCTGTCATCTCAAGTCATAAAGCTATTCGTTTATTGAAAAACGGATGTCAAGCTTTCTTAGCTCATGTCACAGATCTAAACAAAAATACGTCAGTTTTGAATGATATTTCTATTGTTAATAAATTCCCTGACGTATTCCCTGAAGAACTTCCTGGCCTACCCCCAGAGCGTGAAATTGAATTTTGTATCGACCTTGAACCCGGTACAAAACCCATTTCCAAAGCCCCATATCGAATGGCTCCTATTGAACTTCAGGAGTTAAAGACCCAACTGCAGGAATTGTTAGACATTGGTTTTATTCGTCCTAGTACTTCTCCTTGGGGTGCTCCTGTTCTGTTCGTGAAGAAGAAAGATGGGAGTATGCGACTTTGTATTGATTATCGGGAGTTGAATCATGTCACCATCAAAAATAGGTACCCATTGCCACGTATTGATGACCTGTTTGACCAGTTGCAAGGAGCACAATTCTTTTCAAAGATCGATCTTCGTTCTGGATATCATCAGCTGAAGGTTAGAACTGAGGATATTCCAAAGACGGCTTTTAGAACTCGGTATGGGCATTATGAATTCTTAGTTATGTCTTTTGGATTGACTAATGCTCCTGCTGCCTTCATGGATATGATGAACAGGGTATTTAAGGAATATTTGGATCACTTTGTGGTCGTCTTTATTGATGACATCCTTATTTATTCCAAAAGCCGTGAAGATCATGAGCAACACTTGAGGCTGGTACTCCAAAAGCTTCGTGAATACAAGCTTTATGCCAAGTTGAAGAAATGCGAGTTCTGGCTGGAGGAGGTAGCATTCCTTGGGCACGTAGTATCAAGTCGTGGAATATCGGTTGACCCGGCAAAGATTGAAGCTATTCAAAGCTGGGAGCAACCTAAATCAGTAACCGAAGTACGTAGCTTTCTTGGTTTAGCTGGTTATTATCGGAGATTCGTGGAAGGATTTTCTCGAATCGCTACTCCATTAACTCAGCTGACTCGAAAAGATACAAAGTTCGGTTGGAGCGAAGAATGTGAGCAGAGTTTTCAAGAACTCAAGAGGAGACTCATTTCAGCACCTGTTCTAACAATACCATCTGGCTCGGAGGGATTTGTCATCTACAGTGATGCTTCGAGCAAAGGGTTGGGATGTGTTCTCATGCAACATGGAAAAGTCATAGCCTATGCATCAAGACAACTCAAGGAATATGAGAGGAATTATCCTACTCATGATCTAGAGTTGGCAGCTGTTGTCTTTGCACTTAAAATTTGGAGGCATTACTTGTATGGGGAGAAGGTGGAGATCTTTACGGATCATAAAAGTCTCAAATATTTCTTCACTCAAAAGGAACTCAACATGCGACAACGACGTTGGCTTGAACTGTTGAAAGATTATGATCATACCATTCAATACCATCCTGGAAAAGCGAACGTGGTAGCTGACGCATTGAGTAGAAGATCATATGCGGGTACAAGTGCAATATTAACAACGCAAAGGCCCATTTTGTGTGACTTGCAAAGGATGGAGATAGAGTTGAAGACTCCAGGGACCCATGTGATGATGGCGAATATACGAGTAGAACCGACTTTAATCGATAAAGTTAAAGCTGCTCAAGCTACAGACCTGGAGCTGATGCGTATGAGGAAGAAAGTGCAAGAAGGTGTTATGCCGGAAGCAAGAATCGATGAGGAAGGAATACTTCGAGTCAACTCCAGACTTTGTGTTCCTAACAACCCTGATTTAAAGTATGAAATCATGATGGAGGCGCACAACACACCGTTTGCAATCCATCCTGGAAGTACCAAAATGTATCATGATCTTCGTCATACATTTTGGTGGAGCAATATGAAGAGAGAGATAGCGTTGTTTATCTCAAGGTGTCTAACTTGTCAACGAGTCAAAGCGGAGCATCAAGTACCAAAAGGTCCATTGCAACCACTTGAAATTCCAGAATGGAAGTGGGAGCACATTACCATGGATTTCGTTACCGGTCTTCCTAGGGTTTCTCAAGGTATTGATGCGATTTGGGTCATTGTTGATAGATTGACCAAGTCTGCTCATTTCTTACCGATACGAGAAACTTATACACTTGAACGTCTTGCTCGTATGTACATAAACGAGATTGTAAGACTGCATGGTATGCCAGTATCCATAATTTCTGATCGAGACCCAAGATTCACTTCACGATTTTGGGTTAGTTTACAAAAAGCTATGGGCACGGAGTTACGATTTAGTTCAGCATATCATCCTCAGACGGACGGACAATCAGAGAGGACTATTCAAACTCTTGAAGATCTATTAAGACTCTGTGTCTTTGACTTCAAAGGAAGTTGGGACAAGTTCTTACCATTGGTGGAGTTTTCCTACAACAACAGTTATCAAGCAAGTATTGGCATGGCTCCATTCGAAGCATTGTATGGAAGAAAATGTCGTTCTCCAGTATGCTGGGATGAGGTGGGCGAAGCAACGTTGTTGGGACCGGAGTTGGTACGTATGACTACAGAAAAGATTCAAACGATCCGACAACGTATAAAAACCTCACAAGATCGACAAAAGAGTTATGCTGATCTTCATCGAAAGGACGTGGAATTTGATGTAGGAGATCATGTGTTCTTACGTGTTGCTCCATGGAAAGGAGTTACGAGATTTGGAAAGAGAGGAAAAGCTAAATCCTCGATTCATCGGTCCATTTTTAATCCTCGATCGAGTAGGAACTGTGGCTTATAGACTCGCTTTACCGCCAAGTATGTCTCGTGTTCATAACGTTTTCCACATATCCATGTTACGCAAATATGTGGAAGACCCGAACCACATTATTGAGTTAGAACCGGACGAAATAGCGGAGGATTTGACGTATGAAGAAGTTCCTGTTCAAATCTTGGATAAGAAGGAACATATTCTACGCTCCAAGGTTATACCTCAAGTTAAAGTTTTGTGGAGAAACCACGATGTTGAGGAAATGACTTGGGAGTTAGAATCAGAAATGAAATCAAGGTATCCTTACCTCTTCGACATACCAGGTACGTACCCTAATTTCGAGGGCGAAATTTCATAAGAAGGGGAGGTTGTAAGACCCCAACTTTTATAAATAAAGATGAATTTTCTATAAATATCATTTTTGAATATTATGGAGTTAATTTGATATAATGTTATAGTTGTGGGTAATATTTATAAATTTTGCAAAGTAAGCAAGTTGTTATAAAATATTCGTTTGGTCGGAGAATATTCTTTTTGTCGGGGAATATTCGTACGACGGCACAATCATTGGTGGACCCCACAACGGAATTATTGTCGGATTGAGAAAACGACAGAATTATCTTTCTATAAAAATAACAGCTGAGGTGTTACCGTTAAAACCGTTAAAACTGTTGAACTACTCGGTAGTAAAAGTACAGTAATACGCGTGGTTGCATAGTAGCACACGGTATTGATTATTGATGCTTACGTGAGAAGTCACTCAGCTATACTCAATTATTGCTACAGTAATTGCTGCATCATATCTCTTAAATTATTGTCATAGTATCATCTGTATAATATGTTATATTATTAAATCAATAATTGAGACGTTGTGGTAAGTTTGGTTATTTTATGGGGGGCCATATGTCATCATCTAAGAGTCTCTTGGTCAATAGTAATTACCTTCGTCAATAGTATTTACCTTGGTCAATAGTATTTACCTTGGTCAATAGTAATTACCTTCGTCAATAGTATTTACCTTGGTCAATAGTAATTACTTTCGTCAATAGTAGTTGTCCCTTCAAAATTACCAAGAGTCATTTGACACTTCGTTAAGACCAAGAGTCATTTGACCCTTCGTTAAGACCAAGAGCCACCCTCAGTTTTTCTATAAATAGAGGCCTAGGGCTTCATTATTTTTCACGAATTCATTCAAGCTATAGAGAGAGAAAGTATAGAGAGAATAAGAGAGAGAGAGACTAAAAGTATTCTGCTACATCACTTTTTCAATATCCAGTTCTTTTAAGGTAGGGAATATTATTTCTTTTATATTCATGAAGAGAACTTCTGTTATTCCATTCGTTATTATTCTGTTGGAATAACCAGTATACGCGGTCTACCCTATACTTGGTGACATTCTTCTATTATTCTGTTGGAACATCCTGTCTGTGTGTTTTACACCGGACCTGGTTCCGTTTATTATTCTGTTGGAACATCCTGTCTGTGTGTTTTACACCGGACCTGGTTCCGTTTATTATTATGTTGGAACATCCTGTCTGTGTGTTTTACACCGGACCTGGTTCCATTTTTATTATTATTCTGTTGGAACATCTTGTCTGTGTGTTTTACACCGGACCTGGTTCCATTATTTATTATTCTGTCGGAATATCCTGTCTGTGCGTTTACGCCGGACCTGGTTCCATTATTTATTATTCTGTTGGAATAACCTGTCTGTGCGGTCTATCGCATGCATGGTGATTTCTTTTGTTATTCCATTCTTTATTATACTCAGTTGGTTAAGTTTTGACTTCTATACTCCATGAAATTTGTGGAATATCCTTGATAGTTGCGTTTCATCCAGTATCTTTTCAAGAAAATATTCTTCTAAGCATTCTTGAATTTTACTCCACAATGCAGTATCATGTTGACAATTTGGACGTTGTTAATTCCTGGATAAATTAATTCTTGAACTTGTTTTATTGAATTCTTATATCATTGTCATCATCCTCATGTTTATAAAATGTTGAAAGTCATCTGTGGCCTGTAGTGCATAGATGGACTTGGTATGATTATGACCAGGGATTATTCGGTATAATCATGACCGTAATGTTACAAATGATGTGGTAAAAGTCCTCATTGGCCCGTAGTGCATTGATGGACAGTTGTTGGCATGATCATGACCATTAATGAATACACGAATATCCTTGGCCGTAGTGCAGGGGTGATTCGATGATGTGGATTATTTTATTAAGCTGAGTCTCAGCGATCACAGTGTTGAAAAACTTTTTAAATCATAAAAGATAGTAGAGTTTATTTTCTACTTGACTCTTTTAATGGATTGCTTGTTCTGCTACAGTTAAACTTGATGTCTATTATATTTTATCAGTTTAACATTGTTGAAGGCTAATGATAATTTATTCTGCATTATCTTAGTCATAATATTTCTTACTGGGCTAGTTGAGCTCACCCTTTCTTTCACTGTTCTCTTCAGGAAATGAGAACGTAGCTGGGACAAGTCGGGGTACGGAGTGATGGTCCGAATGATAGTATTAGTTAGTAGTCCTCACTATTCTATGTAATGGTGTGTTAATAAATGTAATGAGGACTCCTTTTGAGTATGAATACTCTCTAGAAGATAATATTTATATTCAAACTCACAGTTTATGTTTTGTCGTATTGTACACGACAGATGTATTAATCAGTTGTATTTGTATTCTGTACTATGTATCTGACGACCCAAGATGGGTGATGTATACCTAATTTTGGGGGCGTCACAATAAAATATTGAACAGTAATTACTGTAACCATTATTGAGTAGTGCCTTCTTACGTAAGAATCAATAATTGGTGCAATACAGTGTGCTACTGTGTAACAACGCGTATTACTGTGTTTTAACCACCGGGTATTCCAACAGTATTAACGGTAACAACTACGCCTGTGACAACCCCAAAATAGGTCCATTCCATCCAACCCATTCTGAGTCGTCAAATACATGGTACAGAAAATAACTACAACTTTATTACAACAATTGTCGTGCAAAATACAACAACACATATGCTGTGAGTTTGGATACAAATATATACCAAATGTGACATTGGACACCATCATGTATCAGCACCTCACAAAGACACCTTACATAAAGGTATAGTCAAAAACTGTTTTAGAAATTAGAATCTTTGGGAAGTGCTCAAGGAAATCCTTGTACATGGGAGGCCATGCTTCTAGGTTATGATAGATATCATATGGCCACAGAATTATCCTTGGTTGACCCAATAGACCCCAAAGAAAAACGAGAAGATTACTATCATATTCTTCCCAATGGTGAGTCTTCTCTTGACTTATCATTATCTCCACTGTCTCTAATTGTGAATTATACTTCAAACAAACACCAAGATTATATAGGTAGTGCCCGTATATATACTCAGCAAGTGGATGAGCACAACCCTGTCTTATGATGACACGAGGTTGTATGTCATTAGACATCTTGTATGATAGTGACAAAACACCCTTCCAACGTTGGGTTCGCCTCACCCTATTTTCTTCACCAAATATAACTACTAAATGATGACCACCGTTCTATTCCCCTGTTACCCCCGCTCGACCCAGCTACACTCTTATTACCTGAAAGGAATTGTGAAGCAAAAGGGTGAGCACAACTAGCTCAGTAAAGAATATCATGACTAAAGATAATTCAATTATCAATAGCCTTCATCAACAATAAATCAGAGATTTAGAACATATGGTAAATGATAAAAATTTCAACCATAGTTGCAGCGGAACGAGCAATCCATTAGAAGAGTCAAATAGACTATAAAGTCTATTATCTTCTCCATGTTAAAAATCCATCAACAATGTTTTATCCCTGTAACATCAATCAACAGTTCCTTTCCACAATCATATGAATAACTCATAATCATAATTGTGATTCTAAATTTTTCTTCACACCCAGGACGAAGAATATTTTCATCACATGTCTTTACCTGAAACATCAAAGATCATGGTTATACCAAATCACAGTTCCTGTTCATAATCATACTAATAAATCCATCTTTGCACTACGGGCCAAAGATATTTATCAACAGACCATCTTTGCACTACAGGCCAAAGATATTCATCTACAATTCATCTTTGCACTACAGGCCAAAGATATTCCTCTACAATTCATCTTTGCACTACAGGCCAAAGATATTCCTCAACAATTCATATTTGCACTACAGGCCAAATATATTCATATCTCAAAGAAATATATAATCATTTCAGAATTTATATACACCATAATTATAACCATGTTAATCAATTCATCTTTACACTTAAGCTAAAGATATTCAATTGTAAATTCAATGGTCATGATCATACCAGTCACAATTCAACTTTGCACTACAGGCCAAAGAGAACCCTAGTCATGATCATACCAATAATCTACCCATCTTTACACTCCAGTGAAAGAGAATTTCAACATCAGGGTTATAAAAATGTTATATATGATAATAAAAATAATATGATAAACTTATAGTTTTAATCTCAAGAGTAATATTCATAAATCAACTATAATTTGGTTAGAAAAAGAAACCAATTTTGTCGTGAATAGTAACTCATGAATAGTAACTCATGAATAGTAACTCGTGAATAGTAACACCGACTCAAAAAGGTAGAAATTCCACAATAAAATTCATACCAATACTTCGGTATAATGATATTGAAAGAATAACATTTCTTAAGCTTATAAACAATTTATTTAAATTGTTTACACTTTACTAATTAATGCATTTAATCATCATAAAATGCCAACTCTTACAATTTCATCATCAATAACCAAAACCCTCATAAAAAATCTGCATATACCTCATATAGGATTCTCAAGCCATAAAATCCTATTTTCCAATTTTCTTTCTTCACAAAACATATTTAATTCATTTACTCATAACTAGACCATTTTCATGAAAAATACCAAATCAGTTCCAAAAATATTTCTTTTCTGGGATTTAGCAGACATATATTTTTCTCAAAATTTTTAAAAGTCATTTACTATTTTTCATATGGCCAAAACAGCCGAATATTTAGACATTTATCAAAAATTGTACTTTTATCTAAAAATTCTAAAATTTACAGAGTATACTTCTATCATATACATGTACTCCCAATAAAAATTTCATCAATTTTGGAGTTAACCACAAGGAATTATAAGCGGTTACTTTTAAAATAGTCTTTTCCATAAAATTCATAACTCTTAATCTATACATCCAAAAATCACCATTTTTGGACACAATCAATAAAACTCATCAAAATATCATTTCAAATTTTTCCAGAATTTTTGAAGATCAGAAAAATTACGAAACTGAAAATCATAACAACCCTTAAAATCCCTTAATATCCCTTACCTCAAAAGTGCAGTATTTCTGACTGGAATGCAAAGCCGAAGGAAACTTGCACTGAATAGCAACTCTTAAAGTATCTAAATACTCACAAAATATGCTTCATAATATAGAGAGAGAAAGAGAGAAAGCTTATGTTTTTGGTGTGATTTTCAATTCTAACTTAGCCCTCTATTTATAGGAAAATTTTGGTAGGTTTGACCTGCAACCTGATGGCTTTACCTGCTACTATTTCCACCCACCACATTTGAAATATAATTCAGCACATTTCTTCACCAACCACAAGTGGGGCCCACCAATTCTAGAATTTTCCACCAAAATGATAAACTCCAAAAATTCAACAATTTCTGAACCAGTCATCTCGTAAAATTCATAACAAATCATACGTTCATTTTTAACGGTTCAAAATTTGTGGACATATACTCAACTTATATATGTATAACATATCCAAATATTACCACGATCCAACGGTCGGATTAAAAATTATAACCCCCGCAAAATATCTCAAAAACCCTAATTTTTAATACCTCCATTCCGACAAAATACTGATAAAAACCTCAACATTAACTCCTTCATTTTTAACCACAAAAATATATCCCTCATTTATATCCACATAAAATAAATATTTCCTTATCATATGAATCAATAATTAATTATTCACAAATAATATTACAGAATCACATTTATGACAACCAGGCCGTTCCCAGGAAAGAGGGGGCTTTCCAATAAGAATTTCTCCTTACTGGCGCGCAATTAGATGACCAAACCTCTCCTTAGACAGAACTTTCTAGACATTGTCAATAATGCTATCTAATAATATTATTCAAATAATATGAATTATTGATCTGATAATGGAAAATACTGTGCAGCAACAATTATTGAAACAACAATAATATAAAATATCAACGCAGCAATTATTGAATCAATAAAATAAAATATTGAACAGTAATTACTGTAACAATTATTGAGTAGTGCCTTCTTACGTAAGAATCAATAATTTCAAAAATACTGTGCAATACCGTGTGCTACTGTGCAATAACGCGTATTACTGTATTTTAACCACCGGGTATTTCAACAGTGTTAACGGTAACAACTACGCCGTTATTTATAAAAACTCAAATTTGTCGTTATCTTCATCCGACCGTTTTCCGTTATGGGGCCCACAAATAGCTGCGCCGTCGTACGAATATTCTCCGACAGAAAGAATATTCCACGACCAACGAATATTCCCCGACAACAATGATTATTTTATAACCACTTGTTTATTTTGAAAAATTTTCACATTTCACCCATAACTTTAACTTTTTATCAATTTAACCATTTACTGAATTGTAATTATAAGAAAAATTGAATACTTTTATTTCATAAAATTCGGGGTCTTACAATCTCCCCTCCTTATGAAATTTCGTCCCCGAAATTTACGTACCTGGTATTTCAAAGAGTTGAGAATACCTTGCTTTCATTTCAGATTCCATCTTTCCTGTCATCATGATTTCTCCATTGCTCATCTCCTGTATTTCAGATATCATTCTAGAATACAGCTTCAAAACAAGGGTTAATTAAACAAATTAACATATCACATAATATCTCGATATTATGACTGACCAACAAATAAGCTTAGGTAGGACACACTAGCGAAGGATTTACTCATCTCTCCCCTCCTAGTTGTATTCCCCGATCTCCGCCAGAGATCATATCCCTAAGCTCTGATACCAAATGTGACAACCCCAAAATAGGTCCATTCCATCCAACCCATTCTGAGTCGTCAAATACATGGTACAGAAAATAACTACAACTTTATTACAACAATTGTCGTGCAAAATACAACAACACATATGCTGTGAGTTTGGATACAAATATATACCAAATGTGACATTGGACACCATCATGTATCAGCACCTCACAAAGACACCTTACATAAAGGTATAGTCAAAAACTGTTTTAGAAATTAGAATCTTTGGGAAGTGCTCAAGGAAATCCTTGTACATGGGAGGCCATGCTTCTAGGTTATGATAGATATCATATGGCCACAGAATTATCCTTGGTTGACCCAATAGACCCCAAAGAAAAACGAGAAGATTACTATCATATTCTTCCCAATGGTGAGTCTTCTCTTGACTTATCATTATCTCCACTGTCTCTAATCGAGAATTATACTTCAAACAAACACCAAGATTATATAGGTAGTGCCCGTATATATACTCAGCAAGTGGATGAGCACAACCCTGTCTTATGATGACACGAGGTTGTATGTCATTAGACATCTTGTATGATAGTGACAAAACACCCTTCCAACGTTGGGTTCGCCTCACCCTATTTTCTTCACCAAATATAACTACTAAATGATGACCACCGTTCTATTCCCCTGTTACCCCCGCTCGACCCAGCTACACTCTTATTACCTGAAAGGAATTGTGAAGCAAAAGGGTGAGCACAACTAGCTCAGTAAAGAATATCATGACTAAAGATAATTCAATTATCAATAGCCTTCATCAACAATAAATCAGAGATTTAGAACATATGGTAAATGATAAAAATTTCAACCATAGTTGCAGCGGAACGAGCAATCCATTAGAAGAGTCAAATAGACTATAAAGTCTATTATCTTCTCCATGTTAAAAATCCATCAACAATGTTTTATCCCTGTAACATCAATCAACAGTTCCTTTCCACAATCATATGAATAACTCATAATCATAATTGTGATTCTAAATTTTTCTTCACACCCAGGACGAAGAATATTTTCATCACATGTCTTTACCTGAAACATCAAAGATCATGGTTATACCAAATCACAGTTCCTGTTCATAATCATACTAATAAATCCATCTTTGCACTACGACCAAAGATATTCAACAACAGTTTATCTTTGCACTACGGGCCAAAGATATTTATCAACAGACCATCTTTGCACTACAGGCCAAAGATATTCATCTACAATTCATCTTTGCACTACAGGCCAAAGATATTCCTCTACAATTCATCTTTGCACTACAGGCCAAAGATATTCCTCAACAATTCATATTTGCACTACAGGCCAAATATATTCATATCTCAAAGAAATATATAATCATTTCAGAATTTATATACACCATAATTATAACCATGTTAATCAATTCATCTTTACACTTAAGCTAAAGATATTCAATTGTAAATTCAATGGTCATGATCATACCAGTCACAATTCAACTTTGCACTACAGGCCAAAGAGAACCCTAGTCATGATCATACCAATAATCTACCCATCTTTACACTCCAGTGAAAGAGAATTTCAACATCAAGGTTATAAAAATGTTATATATGATAATAAAAATAATATGATAAACTTATAGTTTTAATCTCAAGAGTAATATTCATAAATCAACTATAATTTGGTTAGAAAAAGAAACCAATTTTGTCGTGAATAGTAACTCATGAATAGTAACTCATGAATAGTAACTCGTGAATAGTAACACCGACTCAAAAAGGTAGAAATTCCACAATAAAATTCATACCAATACTTCGGTATAATGATATTGAAAGAATAACATTTCTTAAGCTTATAAACAATTTATTTAAATTGTTTACACTTTACTAATTAATGTATTTAATCATCATAAAATGCCAACTCTTACAATTTCATCATCAATAACCAAAACCCTCATAAAAAATCTGCATATACCTCATATAGGATTCTCAAGCCATAAAATCCTATTTTCCAATTTTCTTTCTTCACAAAACATATTTAATTCATTTACTCATAACTAGACCATTTTCATGAAAAATACCAAATCAGTTCCAAAAATATTTCTTTTCTGGGATTTAGCATAATATAGTCCCATAGTGAACATATATTTTTCTCAAAATTTTTAAAAGTCATTTACTATTTTTCATATGGCCAAAACAGCCGAATATTTAGACATTTATCAAAAATTGTACTTTTATCTAAAAATTCTAAAATTTACAGAGTATACTTCTATCATATACATGTACTCCCAATAAAAATTTCATCAATTTTGGAGTTAACCACAAGGAATTATAAGCGGTTACTTTTAAAATAGTCTTTTCCCGTAAAATTCATAACTCTTAATCTATACATCCAAAAATCACCATTTTTGGACACAATCAATAAAACTCATCAAAATATCATTTCAAATTTTTCCAGAATTTTTGAAGATCAGAAAAATTACGAAACTGAAAATCATAACAACCCTTAAAATCCCTTAATATCCCTTACCTCAAAAGTGCAGTATTTCTGACTGGAATGCAAAGCCGAAGGAAACTTGCACTGAATAGCAACTCTTAAAGTATCTAAATACTCACAAAATATGCTTCATAATATAGAGAGAGAAAGAGAGAAAGCTTATGTTTTTGGTGTGATTTTCAATTCTAACTTAGCCCTCTATTTATAGGAAAATTTTGGTAGGTTTGACCTGCAACCTGATGGTTTTACCTGCTACTATTTCCACCCACCACATTTGAAATATAATTCAGCATATTTCTTCACCAACCACAAGTGGGGCCCACCAATTCTAGAATTTTCCACCAAAATGATAAACTCCAAAAATTCAACAATTTCTGAACCAGTCATCTCGTAAAATTCATAACAAATCATACGTTCATTTTTAACGGTTCAAAATTTGTGGACATATACTCAACTTATATATGTATAACATATCCAAATATTACCACGATCCAACGGTCGGATTAAAAATTATAACCCTCGCAAAATATCTCAAAAACCCTAATTTTTAATACCTCCATTCCAACAAAATACTGATAAAAACCTCAACATTAACTCCTTCATTTTTAACCACAAAAATATATCCCTCATTTATATCCACATAAAATAAATATTTCCTTATCATATGAATCAATAATTAATTATTCACAAATAATATTACAGAATCACATTTATGACAACCAGGCCGTTCCCAGGAAAGAGGGGGCTTTCCAATAAGAATTTCTCCTTACTGGCGCGCAATTAAATGACCAAACCACTCCTTAGACAGAACTTTCTAGACATTGTCAATAATGCTATCTAATAATATTATTTAAATAATATGAATTATTGATCTGATAATGGAAAATACTGTGCAGCAACAATTATTGAAACAACAATAATATAAAATATCAATGCAGCAATTATTGAATCAATAAAATAAATTATTGAACAGTAACTACTGTAACAATTATTGAGTAGTGTCTTCTTACGTAAGAATCAATAATTTCAAAAATACTGTGCAATACCGTGTGCTACTGTGCAATAACGCGTATTACTGTATTTTAACCACCGGGTATTTCAACAGTATTAACGGTAACAATTACGCCGTTATTTATAAAAACTCAAATTTGTCGTTATCTTCATCCGACAGTTATTCGTTATGGGGCCCACAAATAGCTGCGCCGTCGTACGAATATTCTCCGACAGAAAGAATATTCCACGACCAACGAATATTCCCCGACAACAATGATTATTTTATAACCACTTGTTTATGTTGAAAAATTTTCACATTTCACCCATAACTTTAACTTTTTATCAATTTAACCATTTACTGAATTGTAATTATAAGAAAAATTGAATACTTTTATTTCATAAAATTCGGGGTCTTACAACGCCGTTATTAATAAAAAATATATACTTGTCGTTTTCTTCATCCAATCACTTTCCGTTATGGGGCCCACAAAAGACTGCGCCGTCGTACGAATATTCCCCGACAGGAAGAATATTCCACGACCAAACGAATATTCTCCGACAACAATGAATATTTTATAACCACCTGCTTATTTGAAATATTTGTGCATTTTACCCATAACTAACCTCATTAATCAATTTAACACTTACTATTTCAAAATAATAAATAGAGGGAATTTAAATTTCATTTATTAATAATTTGGGGTCTTACAACCTCCCCTCCTTATGAAATTTCGTCCTCGAAATTGACGTACGTACCTGGTGTTTCGAAAAGATGAGGATACCTCGCTTTCATTTCCGTTTCCAACTCCCAGGTCATTTCCTCAATAGCATGGTTTCTCCACAAAACTTTAACTTGTGGTATGACCTTCGTGCGTAGGACATGCTCCTTTCTATCCAAGATCTTGACAGGTACCTCTTCGTACGTTAAGTCTTCAGCTATCTCGTCTGGTTCTAACTCAATAACGTGGTCTGGGTCTTTCACATATTTACGTAACACATATATATGAAAAACATTATGAACACAAGACATACTTGGAGGTAACGCGAGTCTATAGGCCACATTTCCTACTCGGTCAAGAATCTGAAATGGACCAATAAATCGTGGATTGAGCTTTCCTTTCTTCCCAAATCTTGTAACCCCTTTCCATGGAGCCACACGCAACAATACATGATCCCCAATGTCAAATTCCACGTCCTTTCGATGAAGATCCGCATAACTCTTTTATCGATCCTGTGCCGTTTGTATACGTTGTCGAATCATTTGGATCTTCTCTGTAGTCATGCGTACCAACTCTGGTCCCAACAATGTTGCTTCACCCACCTCGTCCCAGCATACTAGAGAGCGACACTTTCGTCCATATAATGCTTCAAATGGGGCCACACCTATACTTGCCTGATAACTGTTATTGTAAGAGAATTCCACCAATGGTAGGTACTTATCCCAACTCCCTTTGAAATCTAGGACACAAAGTCTTAATAGATCTTCAAGAGTTTGAATAGTCCTCTCTGATTGTCCGTCCGTTTGAGGATGGTATGCCGAACTAAATCGTAAATCTGTGCCCATAGCTTTTTGCAAGCTAACCCAAAATCTTGAAGTGAATCTTGGGTCACGATCCGAAACTATGGATACTGGCATCCCATGCAGTCTCACAATCTCATCTACGTATATACGAGCAAGACGTTCCAGGGAATAAGTCTCCCGTATCGGCAAGAAATGAGCAGACTTGGTTAATCTATCAACAATAACCCAAATAGCATTTATGCCTTGAGAAACCGTGGGAAGACCCGTAACGAAATCCATGGTAATGTGTTCCCACTTCCATTTCGGAATCTCAAGTGGTTGCAATGGACCCTTTGGTACTTGATGTTCCGCTTTTACACGTTGACAAGTTAAGCACCTCGAGATAAACTTTGCAATCTCTCTCTTCATATTATTCCACCAAAATGTATGTCGTAGATCACGATACATTTTGGTACTTCCAGGATGGATTGCAAATGGTGTATTGTGTGCTTCCATCATGATCTTGTACTTCAAATCAGAATTGTTAGGAACACAGAGTCTAGAGTGGACTCGAAGTATTCCTTCTTCATCGATTCTTGCTTCTGGAATAGAACCTTCTTGCACTTTCTTCTTCATACGCATCAGCTCTATGTCCGTAGCTTGAGCAGCTTTAACTTTATCGATTAAAGTCGGTTCTACTCGTATATTTGATATCATCATGTGGGTACTTGGAGCCTTCATCTCTATTTCCATCCTTTGCAAGTCATACAAAATGGGCCTTTGTGTTAACAACATTGCACTCGTACCCGCATATGATCTTCTACTCAATGCGTCAGCTACTACGTTTGCTTTTCCAGGATGATATTGGATGGTATGATCGTAATCTTTCAACAGCTCGAGCCAACGTCGCTGCCGCATGTTGAGTTCCTTTTGGGTGAAGAAATATTTGAGGCTTTTATGATCTGTATAGATCTCCACTTTCTCCCCATACAGGTAGTGTCTCCAGATCTTCAACGCGAAAACTACTGCTGCCAACTCCAAATCATGAGTAGGATAATTCCTCTCATATTCTTTGAGTTGTCGCAAGGCATAGGCTATGACTTTCCCATGTTGCATGAGAACACATCCTAACCCTTTGCCTGAAGCATCACTGTAGATAACAAATCCATCCGAACCAGATGGTATTGTCAGAACAGGTGCCGAAATGAGTCTCCTCTTAAGCTCTTGAAAACTCTTCTCGCATTCCTCGCTCCATACGAATTTGATATCTTTCCGAGTCAGCTGAGTTAACGGGGTAGCGATTCGAGAAAACCCTTCCACGAATCTTCGATAATAACCAGCTAAGCCTAGAAAGCTACGTACTTCGGTCACCGTCTTTGGTTGCTCCCAACTTTGTATTGCTTCAATCTTCGCCGGGTCAACAGATACTCCATGTTTTGACACCACGTGCCCTAGGAAAGCTACTTCCTCAAGCCAGAACTCGCATTTCTTCAACTTAGCATATAACTTGTTTTCACGCAGCCTTTGGAGTACCACCTTCAAATGATGCTCATGATCTTCACGGCTTTTGGAATATATGAGGATGTCATCAATAAAGACAACAACGAACTGATCCAAATAATCCTTGAATACACGGTTCATCATATCCATGAAAGCCGCAGGAGCATTAGTCAATCCAAAAGACATGACTAGGAATTCATAATGCCCGTACCGAGTTCTGAAGGCAGTCTTTGGAATATCCTCAGTTTTAACCTTCAGCTGATGATATCCAGAACGAAGATCGATCTTTGAAAAGAATTGTGCTCCTTGTAACTGGTCAAACAGGTCATCAATACGAGGTAGCGGATACCTATTCTTAATAGTGACATGGTTTAATTCCCGGTAATCAATACAAAGTCGCATACTCCCGTCTTTCTTCTTTACAAATAAAACAGGAGCACCCCAAGGAGATGTACTAGGAAGAATGAAACCGATGCCCAACAACTCTTGTAGTTGGACCTTTAACTCCTGAAGTTCAATAGGAGCCATTCGATATGGGGTTTTAGAAATGGGCTTTGTACCAGGTTCAAGATCAATAAAGAATTCAATTTCTCGTTACGGGGGTAGACCGGGAAGTTCTTCAGGAAATACGTCAGGAAAGTCAATAACAACAGGAATATTATTCAAATTTGACGTGTCTTTATTCAAATCCATAACATGGGCTAAGAAAGCTTGACATCCGTTTTTTAATAAACGAATGGCTTTATGGCTTGATATAACAGTGATTGATTTTAATGGCTTAGTTGTTTGAATTCGTACAACAGGTTGGTTAGGAATATGAAAACTAACAACCTTACGAAAATAATCAATTTTGGCATGATGAGTAGTTAGCCAATCAATCCCTAAAATCACATCAAAAGCAAGTATCTTTAAAGAGATAAGGTCAACAGGTAAGGTGATGGTGCCAACTTGGATCACACAAGATTAATAAACAGTGGATGTGATGAAAGTTTCTCCTAACGGAGTCTCTACAGATAAATCAAAGTCTAACTTCTCCGGAGTCAAGTTTAAACGTTGAGCACAAGCAGGAGAGATAAAAGAATGGGTAGAACCGGTATCTAATAAGGTATAAACTTCGCATGAATTTATGATTAGCTTACCCGTGATCACCTCGTTTGGGTTCCTCGCATGTTGACCAGTCACGACAAACGCTCTTCCAGGAACCGTTGACTTTATCTTTTCTGGGACAGCTTTTTGAGTCACCATCCCCGCTGGACTTGGTTTTGCTATAGTGCAATCTCGAGCGATATGTCCTTCCTTTCCACAATTATAACATACCTTAAACTGTTGTGGGCAGTTTGGGCTGATATGTCCTTCTTTTCCGCACTTATAGCATATAATCGGTGGTCGTTCTCCTCCCTTGGAACCAGTTGCTGCTGGTGCTGACGTCTTCGTATTGTCATTGTTGAATCTCCTCTTTTTAAAATCTCCTCCCGACTCGCTTCTTCTATTTTCATAGCCACGATTACCACCAGAGTGGTTGCTGTTCTTGTCTGTATTTTTCTTTCTCCGCTGGTTATCATTGTTCTGATGACTGCTGTCACCGATATGATCCTGGTTGTGGTCCCTCAGTTGACCGTACTCATTATCTCGCTCTAATAATTGAGCCCTGTTGACAACATCTGAATAGAGAGAAAATTTATGAGAAATGAGATATTGACGTATGCCAGGTTTCAAACCTCTCAAAAACATCCTCGTCATACGTTTCTCATTCTCCACCAAATGAGGTGCAAACCTGGACAACTCTGCAAACCTCGCCTCGTACTGAGACACCGTCATGTTATTCTGCTCTAGTCTAATAAACTCTACCTCCTTCATATGACGAATACTTTCAGGAAAGTACTTGTCATTGAACAGTTTTTGAAATGTCTCCCAAGACATGCTGAATGCGGTTGGATGGGTACACTTCACAGACTCCCACCAGTAATCTGCCTCGCCGGAACATAAAGGTGGCGAATGGAACCTTCTGTTCCTCCGTGCATCCCAAGACATCGAATATCTTGGTAATTTGCTTGACCCACGTTTCCGCCATGACCGGATCCGGCTTTCCCTTAAATTCTGGTGGTCCCAATTCTTTGAACTGTTTGGCTGTGACAAACCGTGAATTGCTATCATTTCCTCCTGTATTTTGAACACGAGTCTCCCTTGTCTGGTTTTGCATGAATTGCAAAAAACTTCTAAACATTCCATCATTCATCATCTGCTCATTGGTGTTGTTCACAGGAGGAACATTGCCAGCCTGTTGCACGTTCTCCTCGTTAGTAAGCACCGGTGTCTCCACGGTCTCATTTACTCCACTGTTAACATTCTCAGTCGACATTCTCAAATACTGCCATAAAACAAGGGTTAATTAAATAAATTAACAAATCACATAATACCCCTATATTATAACTGACCAATAAATAAGCTTAGGTAGGACACACTAGCGAAGGATTCGTCTCTCCCCTCCTAGTTCTATTCCCCGATCTCCGCCAGAGATCATATCCCTAAGCTCTGATACCAACTGTGACGCCCCCAAAAGAGGTATACAACACCCATTCTGAGTCGCCAAAATACATGGTACAGAAACAACTACATCTTTATTATTACAACACAAGAACTGTGAGTTTAAATACAAATATTGTCATTTAGACAATATCCACACTCAAATAAGTCCTCATTACAATTATTGATACATTATTTCACAAAAATGGTGAGGACTACTAAAGTAACTTCTAGAACCATCATTCCATACCCCGACTAGTACTCGCTACATTCTCGCCTCCTGAGAAAAATGGAACAAAAAGGAAAAGGGTGAGCTCAACTAGCCCAGTAAAGAACATTATGACTAAGATAATATAGAACAAATTATCGTTAGTCTTCAACAGGGAAAAATCTAATAGAATACAATAGACAACAAGTTTTAAATCAATAACTGCAGTGGAAACAGCAAACCATTAGAAGAGTCAAGTAGAGAATGAGTTCTACTATCTTCTAAGATTTAAAAGTCCATCATCAATATTTTATCCCTGTAACAACAATCAATAACCATCTTTAATCAAATATTCATCTTTGCACTACAGGCCAAAGATATTCATTTGTATCACCAGTCGGTCATGTTCATCTCAACACCTGTTCATCTTCGCACTACGGGCCAAAGATATTCATCAGTTAATCATTCATCTTTGCACTACGGGCCAAAGATATTCAGTAATATCATCATTTAGGACTGAGGATGATGAAAAATATCTTAAAGAAAACGAATCCAGTGAAACAAAATAACAAATATTAAGGATTCGTATTTCGATTTATCCATGTCCAAAAATACCTTATAATTATTCATAGTGAAGTAGAATTCAAGAATGATCAAAACATGGATACAATCAAAGCTAGTACCCAGAATAGATATTTTGGACGAAAAGAAGAAAATTTTATTTTTCGGTGAATAGTAACTCGTGAATAGTAGCTCATGAATAGTAACCCCGACGTGAAAAGTTCCAAATTTGATAAAAATTTTCAACCAATATTTCGGCATAATGATATTGAAGAAATAATATCATTTTTGAATAAAATAACATCCCTTACCTCGTAAAGACAGTACTTCTGGTCGGAATACCGGTATAAAGCTGAAAGACACTTGCTCTGATGAATAGAAACTCTCAAAGTATCTAAATACTCACAAAATACACTCAATAATCTAGAGAGAGAAAGATAGAAAACTTGTTTCTGGTATGATTTTCAATTCTAACTTGGCCCTCTATTTATAGGAAAATGTTAGCACGCCGAAGCAGACTTAACCTGCAACCTGATGGCTTTACCTGCTACTATTCCCACCCACCACATTTGAATAAAAATCTCAGCACATTTCTTCACCAACCAAGAGTGGGGCCCACCAATTCTAGAATTTTCTACCAAAATGATTAACTCCGAAAATTCAACAATTTCTGAACCAGTCATCTCGTAAAATTCATAATAAATCATACGTTC
Source organism: Panax notoginseng (assembly GCA_016801055.1). NCBI lineage: Eukaryota > Viridiplantae > Streptophyta > Magnoliopsida > Apiales > Araliaceae > Panax > Panax notoginseng. The sequence goes on along the minus strand of CM029019.1, from coordinate 57,656,219 downwards.
ATTTTTAACGGTTCAAAATTTGTGGACATATACTCAACTTATATATGTATAACATATCCAAAAATTACCACGATCTAACGGTCGGATTAAAAATTATAACCCCCGCAAAATATCCCAAAAACCCTGATTTTTAATACCTCCATTCCGACAAAAATACTGATAAAAACCTCAACATTAACTCCTTCATTTTTAACCACAAAAATATATCCCTCATTTATATCCACAAAAATAAATATTTCCTTATCATATGAATCAATAATTAATTATTCACAAATAATATTGCAGAATCACATTTATGACAACCAGGCCGTTCCGAGGAAAGAGGGGGCTTTCCAATAAGGATTTCTCCTTACTGGCGCGCAATTAGATGACCAAACATCTCCTTAGACAGAACTTTCTAGACATTGCCAATAATGTTATCTAATAATATTATTCAAATAATATGAATTATTGATCTGATAATGGGAAATACTGTGTAGTGACAATTATTGAAACAACAGTAATATAAAATATCAACGCAGCAATTATTGAATCAATAAAATAAAATATTGAACAGTAATTACTGTAACCATTATTGAGTAGTGCCTTCTTACGTAAGAATCAATAATTGGTGCAATACAGTGTGCTACTGTGTAACAACGCGTATTACTGTGTTTTAACCACCGGGTATTCCAACAGTATTAACGGTAACAACTACGCCGTTATTAATAAAAAATATATACTTGTCGTTTTCTTCATCCAATCGCTTTCCGTTATGGGGCCCACAAAAGACTGCGCCGTCATACGAATATTCCCCGACAGGAAGAATATTCCACGACCAAACGAATATTCCCCGACAACAATGAATATTTTATAACCACCTGCTTATTTGAAATATTTGCGCATTTTACCCATAACTAACCTCATTAATCAATTTAACACTTACTATTTCAAAATAATAAATAGAGGGAATTTAAATTTCATTTATTAATAATTTGGGGTCTTACACCTAACGCGCGCACACACACACACACATAAACAGATAAAAGTTTTTAATAAAAAGTGTCGGTAACCGTGTTATCATGAAAGTCGGGGAGTGCCTAACACCTTGCCTTTGCTTAATCAAGCCCCTGGACCCTAACGAATTTCAATTTCCTAGACCAGTTAAATAGTGTTACGTCACTAGGTCTTTGTGCAAACCTTTTCTCGGTTGAGTTGGTGCAACCATTTAAAAATAACCAACTGGCGACTCTCAAAACAGTCAAATAGTCGACATATACATGTCAAACCTTTTCAAACTTGTTTTTTCAAACAAATCTCACCTAAAATGAGAACACCAAAAGACAAGAACAGAAAGGGACAAATAAAAATCCCGACGTCGACAGGTGGCGACTCTGCTGGGGACTCCAGCAAGAGGGCTTAAGCCGCTATTCAAGCTTTTCAAAATAAAACTTTTATCTGCTTACTTGTGAATATAGCATTTACATTGAATGGATGTATACTAATGCTTTATTTACTGCACTTAGTGCTTCGCACCATATCTGCTTGTGGTATTAGTACTTTGTACATGTCATCATTTCAATACGGTGAGACGCGATGTATGCAAATTTATGTTGTGTGGTTCCTCCATCAAGAGGCTATCCCGTCGGTGTTTGATTATTAGACTCGTCGGAAGACTAATTCCACGAGGCTCAGGAAAGGCACCACCCAGATTTGCTCTAGTTGAAAGATCAGATTAACTTCCCATCGAGTAAATTGCGATGATATGGGGACCTTCATGCCAAAAAGCCGCGAGAGTAGCCTAAGATAGGTCAGCCTCTGATAAACCAAGCGCGGAGGGAAGTCTATTCATGCCTTCCCCTTTTCAATTACCTGTAATTTTAATTATTTATAATTTGATTTCCATGTCAATCTCATTGTAATGGAAAATATAAAGGAGTATGTGAACATGTATTCCTTTTCATATCAAAACCTGTCATGATATTCTGTCATCAAAATAGCTGACATCCGTAACATGTAACATTTTCACGTTTCTCCATACTAAACTACATAAGTCTTTTTGTAGGGAAACGATTGGTCCCGTTACCTATTTAAAATCTAGAAAGGCACTAAACCTACAGTCAAACATGGCTACAAGTGGCTAGCCTAATCCTACTCATGTCTCTCACGAGAATTTTGAAGGATTAAGCAATCAAATAACCGAGTTGGTTATTTTGCTCAAAGAACTAAACAAATTAGCTCAGGGTTCACAAATACCCATCCACACAGAAACCTCTGCACAAGGAGGAATCTAGGGTCCGAACAGAGAAGTTCTAGCACCTGAGTCTCAGATTGAGAAATCCAACAAAACCCCTAAAATTTTCAATCTTAAAGAAGATCAAGACACCGATGATATTCAGAAGAAGGTTCTACAAATGGAAGAGACCATTCGGTCCATCAAAGGGATTGGAACACACGGAAGTGTTTCATATTCAGACCTTTGCATCTTCCCCAAGGTTCATTATCCAGAAAAATTTAAGACTCCTGATTTTGAGAAATATAATGGATTGAGAGATCCTTACACCCACATAAATGTGTTCATTGGAGAACTCAGATCTTATGCTGAAGATGAAAACCTAAGAATGCAGCTATTTTAGAAAAGTCTGATTAGAGAAGGCAGAGCATGGTACACCAGGTTGGATAACTCCAAAATTCACAGTTGGGAGGAGTTAGCCCATGCTTTCCTCTGTCAATATAGCTTTCTAACTTAGATGGCTCCTGACAGGTATAAAATTACCAAAGTCAAGAAGCAAGTCAATGAGTCATTTAGAGAGTATGCCCAAAGACGGAGGCGTCTGGTAGCTCAAGTTATCCCATCCATGACAGAGTCTGAAATGGTGATGACCTTCATTGATATTCAAGAAGCTCCATTTTATGAGAGGGTCCTAGCTGGAATAGGAAAGTCATTCTCAGAAATGATTAAGCACGAAGAAATGGCAGAAATAGGATTGAAGTTTGGGAAGATTCAAGACCTAGCTGCTTTAAAAGTCGTGGCTAAGCATATGCAATCTGGAAGTTATGGGAACAACCTCCGGAGGGTCCATAAGAAGAAAGAAGAGGATGTTTCCTTGATAGTGCAAGGGCAAACTGTTGGGTAAAATCTAATTACGCACAACACTCAAATATACGTGGTCAACAAGTAATAAAGTGATAAGTTAAGTATCGTTCCCACAGAGACTAGAAAGAAATTAAGTCTCACAATTACCAATTTTCTATTAATCCAATTTTTTTTAAACTAACCAATTTCAAGTTTCTAACTAAAAGCATTAAAAATATTAAAATTACCAAACAATCAACAAACCCTAAAAACTGAATTTTCAAACAAATATTGGAGAATTAGGCTTACAACTTCACTCTAAGTATCACTCCGATTATTACACCTTATTCTAGTTTAATTCAATATCCTAGTTTATTAATCAAGAACACATATGTAGAACTAGCCACCACTCGATGTACTAATACCGTATTAACTCAAATTCACAAATTATATAGAATCAAGTTAAACACCTTAATCAACTAACTCACTATATCTCTATGTGAATTACAATTAAAGAAGGTTTAAGTTCAAGTTCTTTATCTGATTGCATGTGATGTCAAGCATATCTCTACCCTAACATTCATCAAGATTCCTTCCATTCACATAATTCAAGAACACATACTAAATTGACTAAGTCTAGACTCTTATTTCATCTCTCGAGTTCATACAAGTCCACATAAAATTGGTGATCAAGTAATTCATAAATTTAAGCATAAATCAATATAGATAAACTGAGAAATAGCTTATTAAACTGAAAATTAAAGTTACATAATCATTGTTCCACTCAAAGATCCGTTATAAGCCTAATAAAGAATTTAGTTCATAACTAATGAATTAAATACTGAATAAATAAAAGAAATCATCATCCTGATTACACAAATTAAAATTAAAGGAGAATAGTAATACACCACCCTTCTCACCCTTCAAATCTACAATCTTCGTGAAATCACTTCTCTTCTTCGTTCCTCCAAGCTCTTACTCTCAGTTATCGCTCTCTAAGTGTGTATTCTCAATATCCAACACTTAGCATAAATTAATTCACTTCAGCTCCAACACCACCAATTCTAATCCATCTCCAACTCATCACATAGGAATTCTAATGGAAATCAAACTCCTAATCAAACCCAACAAGTCTTTAGTCATAGAATCCCAACTACATGAAATAACCTTCTTGTCAACTCTTAATATAAGCATATTACATAAAGAAGTTGTATCTCCCAACACCACTTAGCTTCCATCAATTAATAGTCAACCAGCTCCTGACCCGTACCGATGCGCCCCGTGCCTGGTTTAACTATAAGACAGCGCGGCCCGCGCCGCTTGATCAGTAGCTGCTCACGCCATAGCGCGCCCCGCGCTGGTTTGTTCATCAGCATGGCGCGCCCCGTGCCAGTCCTACAGAATGTATAAATTTTGCTCGAATTTTCTTCCAATGCTAGCATCTTGATGTGCTCACTTCATATCCTAAAACAAAAACAAAAACCCATCAAAAGCAACATGAAATTTTTAAAAAACTAACAATATAACAAGCTAAATGAAGATAAATCGTAGGTTAAAAACCTACTCATCAAATTCCCCCAAACTTGAAACATTGCTTGTCCTCAAGCAAAATGATATGCAATGAAACTAACTAAGCTAAACTATGAATCCAGTATTAAGACAAAATATAGTTACTCATACAGCCTCAGAGAAATTAAGCAAACTCAATAGTACTTCATATCAAAACCAATCAATAATTCCTTATCAATCCTTAAATCTTAAACCGTTATTACTAGTATAGTTTGTGTGTGCTCAACATTCATGCTAACTGATGTGAATGCAAATTTAATACATAAGTAGTCTCTTAGAATGCATCATACAGTGTAAACTCAAAATTTTCAAAAATAGACGAAATCTAACTAAAATCAAACATTCACCAAGATTAGGGGTCCGAATAGGGTACTCATGCTTTCTTTTTCATTCACAAGGGCTCTTTGTTCTTATTTCCCATTTTTTTTCCCCACAGTAAGTGCGTTTTACGCTCCATCTCACGCCTGTGTTTATGGAGAGTATGTTTCACATTTCTTCTCAACCCACCACAAGACTCAAATAAAACATTCTCTTTTCTCTTTTTTTTAGGCTTATATACCCCACTTTTTCCCCTAAACTTAGGTTCCTACCTAATTCTCGTCTTCACTGCCTATCCATGTCATTCTTTCCTTTAAACTAGTAATATCTTTTAGAAATTCCTTATGTATCAATTTAAACTAACCAGTCCACATAAGTGTTATTAACGTGTTAACCTTATTATACCAGTTTCAAACAAGCAAATGATCCAATTCATAACAAAAATTACATCAAAGTTCTAATATGCGGCACTGTAATTGTCTACATAATTCCAATCTCATCATTGGCCAAGAATAAACTTTTACTATCTAATAACTGGATTCATGCAAATTAAACTACATGCAAATTTTATAATTTTTTTTGAACTAATGTATTAGACTAAAAGACATGAAAAATAAACAAATATAAAAACTAAACAAACTAACTAACATGAATTTTAAATCTTTACAACTTAACAGGCAGAAACATAACCCCCCAAACTTAAATCAAGTAATGTCCCATTACGATAACATATAACAATTAAAAACACGAGGACTTCCCTGAAAGACGAGTCACTGCTCGTCGTCATCCAAATGAGGGTATGCTGGAAGGATAGGAGGAACGGGCATGACCACCGGATTGGCATTGGGATTGCAATGAGAGAATGCATCAGCAAGCGTGTTGAAAGCATTTTCATTGTACTGATGCATCAAATCTTGACATTGAGCCAACCACAAAAATGGATTCCTTGAATCGCGTAATTGTTGCTCATCCATTGGTGCAGCTGTAACTAGTGGTGAGGGTTGGCGAATCATAATATAACTTTCTCCTCTTGGATGAGATCTTGCCCCCTCCTATACCTTGTACTTTTCAATTGTAGCATAGTCGATTATAGCCATTGGTTATTGAATAGGTTCAGAAGCATTCCACTGCACCCCAGCTTTTCGACATAAATCAGTAATTAGGAAACCATGTAGAAGACCCCCCGTAGTACTCCCCCGTAGCAGCCGATCAATGGACTCCTGAATACATCCACCCACATCCACATTATAAAAGACAATGGAATTATTCACATGATAATGGTGGTGAATAATCCCATATAATAGATGTGCCCTTTCCTTAGTTACATCATTTTGGTGGCTTGTGGGCGTTAAACGGGCACAAAGGAATGCATACCATGCTTTGCCATATCGACTAAGTGCAGAGTGAGGAAAACTTATCTTTTCATCCGTACCGGCTCGAGTCACCCATTAAGTTCTCGATTTGCACAATCTTATAATCAACTCATTCAGATCAGGCAAACCATCTTCATATCGTTCAGTATTTGGTGTCTTCAACCCAAAATACTCGCTGATGGCATTGGCATGAAAAGCCACAGGTTTACCCCGAAACATGACTGCGTGATTGACATGCTCCATTGCGTTGGCATAAAACTCTTTCACTATATTGATCACCTCTGGAAGTGGTTGCTCTACTAACTAGAACCAATTACGTTCCGCAATCATCAATGCCATATCACCGTCCAAGTTAGCATTCGGCTTCAATCCTCATTCTAGCACCAAATTCTTCTTGTCTATGGATGATTTGAACCTTGCCTCGACCCCCTCACTAATAAATTTCGTGTGATCATACTGAGCCCGAGTAGTAGAGGTGGAAGGATGTTGTCTCTTATGTGAAGACATGATGGATTTGGTGAATTGTAGACAAAAGTTTTGGTCTAGGAATTTTGTCAAATAGTTGGTGGGCGTAAAGGCTAATTCCCCCAAACTTGGCTTCTTTGAATTTTCTTTATAAACCAAAATATGAACTAAGCCAACACAATCCTTGGGCAACCAATTTTACCAATCAAAAGAGAAGAAGAACGAGAAAGTAATAAATTAGGTTTACCTTCAAGAAAATTTTGTGTTTCCCCCTTTGTAAAGATGCCCCAATTTGTATGAATTTGTGTAGGAGAGGAATTAGATTCAGTGTTGGAGTGTATTGCTTGTATCTTTTTTTTGAATTTGGCTACTTTCATAGGTAGAGTTCATATAGGAGATGAAAACCAACGTGTAAGAGAAGTTGTAGAGTTTGTGTGTTAATGGGAGAAGGAGTTGGGAAGGGGAAGGAGAAATGGTTTAAAGGAGTTGTGGGAGTTATAGGAGTTATGGGGTAGTAGGAGAGTTTATGTTGGAATAGAAGTGGGAAGTTTGGGTGTAAAAAGGAGTTATGTGGGTTATATGGTGGTTATGGCCGAGTATGATGTGTTAGGATCACATTTACTGTCTGGTGTTTCCAAGCGATGCGGCCCGCGCTGTGTGTAGGCCTGAGATGGCTCACCCTGCGCAGTAGAGGCAGTGTGTACTGGTATGGTAGCGCGCCCCGCGCCATGTGTATGCCTTAGGCGACGCGCCCCACGCTGGTTAATCAGTGCCTACTGATGTAGTAGTGTGCCCCGCGCCGTTTGTGTGCTTGATGTGGCGCGTCCCCGCGCTGGAGGATCAGAATGTACTCGGCGAATTAGCGCGCCCCGCGCTGGATCTATGCCTTATGTGGCGCGGCCCGCACCGTTTGTGCAGTGTCTTGGAGACTTTATTTTTCCATCATTCCCTACAAACATATCAACACTAAGTCATTATTCTAAGAAAAAGAATTATCTAAGCTACACTATAAGCTAAAAAATGTACGTAAATAATAAAATAGAAAAAGATTATAGCTTGGGTTGCCTCCCAAGTAGCGCTAGTTTTAACGTCGTAAGCCTGACGGTGCCTCTTGTGTCACGGTGCATCGGCAAGTGTAATTGAGATGAAATCCCAATTTGATTCGCCACCCCAATAATGCTTCAACCGTTGACCGTTCACCTTGAACGTCTCTAATGGATTTCTACTGTATAGTTCAATGACACAATGTGAGAAAACCTTTTTTATAGTAAATGGACCCGACCACCTTGATTTTAGCTTTCCTAAAAACAACCGCAATCTAGAGTTGAACAGTTGTACTGATTGCCCCGGTTCAAACGTTCTCCGCATAATTTTTTGGTCGTGCCATTTCTTGACTTTTTCTTTGTACAACTTCGAGTTCTCGTATGCTTGTAGTCTAAATTCGTCGAGTTCGTTTAATTGAAGTAGCCTCTTTTCACCTGCTGCTGCTTAATCAAAATTGAGCTTCTGAATTGCCCAATATGCTTTATGTTATATCTCCACTGGTAAGTGACATGCTTTCCCATAAACCAACTGATATGGCGACATCCCAATTGGCGTCTTGTAAGCTGTCATGTAAGCCCATAATGCATTGTCCAATTTGAGAGACCAGTCCTTTCTGTTCAGGTTTACGACCTTTTCTAATATTTTCTTCACCTCCCTGTTGGAAACTTCAGCTTTCCCACTTGTTTGGGGATGATATGTTGTAGCAACCTTATGATTAACCCCATATTTTGCCATGAGGTTTGTAAAGGATCTGTTACAAAAATGACTACCCTCATCACTTATAATAGCTTGTGGCGTGCCAAATCTTATAAAAATATTATTGTGTAAGAATTTGAGAACCACCTTGGCATCGTTTGTGGGTAATGCTACGGCTTCAACCCATTTAAACACATATTCAACAGCGAGTAAGATGTACTGATTATTGAACGATAAAGGAAATGGCCCCATTAAATCTATGCCCCATACATCAAAAATTTTAACTTCTAAGATAGTTTGTAGTGGCATCTCGTTCCTTTTCGATATATTACCCACCCTTTGACATCTAACACAGCTTTTAACAAACTGGTGGGTGTCCTTAAATAATGTAGGCCAATAAAACCCTGCTTGAAGAACTTTCACTGCTGTTCTCTCACTTCCATAATGTCCCCCATATGCAGACGAATGACATTCGTGCAATATGTTCTTCACCTCGTTGTAGGGCACACACCTTCTAATCATATTGTCAGCGCACTGTTTAAATAGGCATGGCTCATCCCACATGTACCACTTGACGTCATGCAGGAATTTCTTTTTCTGTTGTCATGTCAGATCAGTGGGAAGGATGTTGCTAACTAGATAGTTAGCGAAATTCGCATACCACAAAAATTCTGCATTGACTCCAAATAGCTGCTCATCCAGAAATGATTCATTGATTACACACTTGTCCTCTTCATTTTTACCCGAATTCTCCAGCCTCGATAAGTGATCTGTAACTTGATTCTCCATCCCCTTTCGATCTTTTATTTCCAAATCAAATTCTTGTAGGAGTATCCACCTGATAAGTCGTGGATTAGCATCTTTCTTCGAAATTAAGTACCGAATGGCTGAGTGATCTGTATAAACTACTACCTTTGTCCCGATCAAATATGCTTGAAATTTATCGAATGCATATACTACTGCAAGTAATTCCTTTTTCGTAGTTGTGTAATTCATTTGGGTCTCCGTAAGTGTCTTAATTGCATAGTATATGGCATGGAATACCTTCTCTCGGCGTTGACCTAAGATAGCCCCTACCGCATAGTCGGTTGCATCACACATTAACTCGAAAGGCATATTCCAATCCGGTGCGACGATAACAGGAGCTATAGTCAATTTCTTCTTCAATAGCTCGAATGCCAACTTACAATCCTCATCAAACTAAAAAATTGAATCCTTCTCTAAAAGTCTGCACAATGGTTTTGCAATTTTAGAGAAGTCTTTTATAAATCTCCTGTAGAACCCGGCATATCCCAGAAAACTGCAGATTCCCTTAACTGAAGTTGGTGGTGGAAGCTTTTCAATCGTTTCCAGCTTTGCTTTATCAACCTCTAATCCTTTAGCCGAGACCTTGTGCCCCAAAATTATTCCTTCTTTAACCATGAAATGGCACTTTTCCCAGTTAAGTACCAAATTTATTTCTGTGCATCTCTGTAAAACTATCACCAAATTCTCTAGACAAGCATCAAAATCATCCCCATAGACAGAAAAGTCGTCCATGAAGACTTCCACATTTTTCTCCACCGTGTCCGAGAAGAAGGCCATCATACACCGTTGGAAGGTAGCGTGTGCATTACACAAGCCAAAGGACATTCTCCTGAATGCGAATGTGTCGTATGGGCACGTGAAAGTAGTCTTCTCTTAATCTTCAAGAGCAATGACTATCTGATTATATCCCTAATACCCATCCAATAAGCAGTAGTACTTGTGTCCCGCTAATATGTCCAACATCTGATCGATAAAAGGCAGAGGAAAGTGGTCTTTGTGGATTGCCTTATTCAACTTCCTGTAGTCCATGGAAACCCTCCATCCAGTCACTGTCCTCGTCGGAATTAGCTTATTGTCATCATTTTGTACTACGGTCATTTCTCCCTTTTTTCGGCACACATTGAACCGAACTGACCCACTTACTGTCTGAAATCGGGTAGATGATTCCCGCATCCAACCATTTCAGGATTTCTTTCTTCACTACTTCTTTCATGATTGGGTTGAGCCGTCTCTGTTGCTCCACTGTCAGATTTGCATCTTCTTCCATCAGAATTTTATACATGCAAAAGGATGGGCTAATTCCCTTGATATCTGTAATTGTCCATCCTATAGCCGATTTGTGTTCTCTAAGCACTCTCAGCAACTTATTTTCCTGTAATTCGTTAAGTGCAGCAGAAATAATAACAGGTAAAGAATTAAAATTGCCTAAATATGCATACCTGAGGTGTTTAGGGAGTGGCTTAAGTTTAAGAGTAGGTGGCTCCTCCAATGAAGGTTTTATCCTTGTTGTGGCTCTTTTCTCTATGTGCAATGATTCAAAGGGTTCTTTGAATCTGCTAACTCTTGACAAGGAATCCAATATTTGCAAGTAATCCACAAATTCCGAATCATATAAATCTTCATCTCCCAATAATGTTGTTTCCAATGGATCATTAGCCAAGCTTTTAACCATTTCTTCGCTGATTATCTAATCAATGACATCTATCCTGAAACACTCCTCTTCATCTGTGGGGAATTTCATGGCTTTAAAAACATTGAACTTTACTTCCTGATCTTGGACCCTTATAGTTAGTTCACCTTTTTGCACATCGATGAGAGTCCTTCCCGTAGCCAAGAACGGTCTCCCTAGGATGATTGGGATGTTCTTATCTTCCTCAAAATCCAGAATTATGAATTCCGCGGGGAATATAAATTTGTCTAAATTGACCAATATATCCTCCACAATGCCTCTTGGGTACGTAACTGACCTATCTGCCAACTATAACAAAATGTTCATAGGCTTTGGAGCTAGCAAACCCAATTCTATATAAATTGATAATGGCATAAGGTTCACAGTTGCCCCTAAATCACATAAACACTTGTTGAACGCCATGTTCCCAATTGTGCACGGAATAGTAAAACTCCCCGGATCTTTCAACTTTGGTGGCAACTTTCGCTGTAAAACTGCACTACACTCCTCGGGCCATCGTTTCAAAATCATCCAATTTCTTTTTCCTGGACAAAATCCCTTTCATGAATTTACCATAACTTGGCATCTGCTCAAGGGTTTCAGCAAACAGGATATTAATATAAAGTTTCTTAAAAACTTCTAAAAATTTAGCGAATTGCTTATCCAATTTTTGTTTTTTAACTCTTTACTGAAAAGGTGGGGGAGGATAAACAACTGGTTCATTAAATGTCTTGCTTTTTTCCACTTTCTTTTCTTCCCCTTGTCTGTCCTCAACCACTTTACTTTCACTTCCTTTATCATCTTCTTTTGCAGCCAAATTTTTTGTGTTTTGATCTTCAAGCTGGTTTCCACTTCTCAACATAATTTCCTGACATTGCTCATGATTACCTTTCAGATTTTTCTCTGTATCACTTGGTAATGTTCCTTGTGGCCTATTATTCAATGCAAAAGTTATCTTTCCCATCTAATTTTCTAAATTCTTGATGGCAATTTCTTACGATTTCATGGCGATTGCTTGGTTTTTCATGGCTGCCTAGTTGCATTTTATATACTTTGATAACAACTCCTCTAAATCTGATTTCCTCTCTTAATGTTGAGCTGGTTTTTGTTGTTGATTCTGAAATCCTGGGGGATAAGATGGTCATGGAGCTTGCTGATGCTGATTATTACTCCACGAAAAATTAGGATGATTCCTATTCCCCAGATTGTATGTATTCTGGTACGTATTCTGTGGAATTCTGTTGTAGCTACCCATAAACTGCACTGACGCTGGGTTGATTGCACATTGATCTGTAGGATGTTCACCATTTACAAATAACTGCAACTTGTTGTGTCTGTACCCCTGACAAAGCATCGAACTTCTTAGAGAGCGCTGAAATCTGCACTGCTATTGCCGTCACACCATCTACCTCTAACACTCTAGCTACTATAGGTTATGTCATTCTTGCCATGGGCCACTGATAATTGTTAGCTACCGTTGTCTCTATCAATTCATACGCCTCCTTATAATTCTTTGCCATAAAAGCTCTTCCCGAAGCTGCATCAATACTGGTCCTGAGATTCCCATGTAATCCATTGTAAAATGTGTTCATCTGCAACCACTTAGGCAATCCGTGATGTGGGCATTTTCTGAGCAACTATTTGTATCTCTCCCATGCCTCGTATAATTATTCCCCATGTTGCTGTTCAAACATAGTAATCTCGTTTCTCATCTTTGCAGTCTTCGCTGGCGGAAAAAAATTTGCTATAAATTTTTGAGCCAAGTCATCCCATGTAGTTATTGAACCTGATGGTAGAGAGTGAAACCAACTCTTCGCCTTGTTCCGCGGAGTGAATGGGAACAAGTGAAGTCTGACTGCATCATCCGACACCCCATTGTATTTGAAAGTGTCGCATATCTCCAAAAAGCTGATCAAATGTTCATTCGGATCATCATTTGCAAGGCCCCCAAACTGAACTGAGTTTTGGATCATCTGAATAGTCCCAGGTTTAATCTTAAATGTGTTCGCAGCTATAGCAGGCCTGGTGATACTCGACTACAGCTCAGTCACCTTGGGTGTAGCAAAGTCCCTTAACACTTTCTGGTCTTCGACAGCCATTGCTTCTTCTTTTTCAGAGCTTTCGAAGTCTTCCCTTGTCTCCTTGATCCACTTATTTAGCCTTTGAAAGCGTCTCTCAATGTCGTCCTCAAAAGGATGTAAGTCTGGATTTTTGGATCGAGTTTGCATAAACCAACTTCAAAAACCTGAAATAAGATGAACAAAACAAAAATAAAAGTGTTTAAGTAAAACTGGACTAATTAAACTAATATCGCAAAATATTAAAATCTATACTAAATCCCCGACAATGGAGCCAAAAACTTATTGGGTAAAATTTAATTACGCACATCACACAAGTATACGTGATCAACAAGTAATAAAGTGATAAGTTAAGTATCGTTCTCACAGAGACTAGTAAGAAATTAACTCTCACAATTACAAATTTCCTAATAATCCAAATTTTATTAAACTAACCAATTTCAAGTTTGTAACTAAAAGTATTAAAAATATTAAAATTACCAAACAATCAACAAACCCTAAAAACTAAATTTTAAAACAAATATTGTAGAATTAGGCTTACAACTTCACTCTAAGCATCACTCTGATTATTACACATTATTCCAGTTTAATTCACTATCCCAGTTTATTAATCAAGAACACATATGTAGAACTAGCCACCTCTCGATGTACTAATACCGTATTAACTCAAATCCACAAATTAGATAGAATCAAGTTAAACACCCTAATCAACTAACTCACTATATCTCTATGTGAATTACAATTAAAGAAGGTTTAAGTTCAAGTTCTTTATCTGATTACATGCGATGTCAAGCATATCTCTACCCTAACATTCATCAATATTTCATTCATTCACATAATTCAAGAATACATGCTAAATTGACTAAGTCTAGACTCGTATTTCATCTCTCGAGTTCATACAATTCCACATAAAATTGGTGATCAAGCAATTCTTAAATTCAAGCATAAATCAATATAGATAAACTGAGAAATAGCTTATTAAACTGAAAATCAAAGTTACATAATCATTGTTCCACTCAAAGATCCGTTATAAGCCTAATAAAGAATTTAGTTCATAACTAATGAATTAAATACTGAATAAATAAAAGAAATCATCATCCTAATTACACAAATTAAAATTAAAGGAGAATAGTAATACACCACCCATCTCGCCCTTCAAATCTGCAATCTTCGTGAAATCACTTCACTTCTTCGTTCCTCCAAGCTCTTACTTTCAATTATCGCTCTCTAAGTGTGTATTCTCAATATCCAACACTTAGTATAAATTAATTCACTTCAGCTCCAACACCACTAATTCTAATCCATCTCCAACTCATCACATAGGAATTCTAATAGAAATCAAACCCAACAAGTCTTTAGTCATAGAATCCCAACTACATGAAATAACCTCCTTGTCAACTCTTAATATAAGCATATTACATAAAGAAGTTGTATCTCCCAACACCACTTAGCTTCCAGCAATTAATAGTCAACCAGCTCCTGACCCGTACCGGTGCGCCCCGTGCCTGGTTTAACTATAAGACAGTGCGGTCCGCGCCGCTTGATCAATAGCTGCTCACGCCATAGCGCGCCCCGCGCTGGTTTGTTCATCAGCATGGCGCGCCCCGTGCCAGTCCTACAGAATGTATAAAGTTTGCTCGAATTTTCTTCCAATGCTAGCATCTTGATGTGCTCACTTCATATCCTAAAACAAAAACAAAAACAAAAACCCATCAAAAGTAACATGAAATATTTAAAAAACTAACAATATAACAAGCTAAATGAAGATAAATCATAGGTTAAAAACCTACTCATCACAAACATAAAAAGGTAATCAAAACTTACCTATTCAGAGGATAAACTATTCCCCTTTTTAAGCATAATCTTCAAATCCTCCCTTGCCAAAGAGTGGAGAGGTCAGACGCTTAAGAGTGTTCACACCCTTAGGGGATTCACTCAAAAACATTTTTAAACTTCTGATAGCTCAGAAGAAAATCATTCATCTGCTTCCACCAGCTAATCCAAGTGGAAAGGGCTTTAATACAAGCAAAAAGTATGCTTACCATTCTGGACCTGCAGGCCACGACACTCGGGATTGTTGGGCCCTTAAGCATAAGCTCCAGGACCTAATTGATAGTGGTGAGGTCATGGTAACCAAACCGAGCAACCACATGTTCAAGATAACCCTCTCCCTCAACATAAGGAAAAGGATGTTAACATGATCAACAAGGGCAGTGGAGAGACCTCCAAGTGCCTTAAATATGTGGGTGGTTCTTCCCAAACCAGCAAGAATAATGCTGATAAGTGGGATTATTCAAAGTTCCAGTTTATGATGGAACAGGAGTTAAAGTCTCTTGACGAACAGGTCAATCAACTAGCAGAACTGGTGATTCATCAACACCAAGTCAAACGAAAGTTGTTCAGTCAGGAGCATGCTAGTCTCCTCTCTCTTATCACAAAGACTCCACCACTTACCCAAGAAAGTGAAACCTTGGAGGAAAAGCTTGCCAGAAAAGCAAAAGCTAAAGCCCGTCGGGACTTTGTCAATAAAAGAGAATTCAACTATTTAGGCCAACCGATGGAAGAAATATTGCAGATGCTGATCAATGAAGGAAAAATCATAGCACTGCTACCTCCAGTCAATCCGCGCTTAAAAAGATTTGATGCTACTGGAGTATGTCAATACCACTCCCATTCTCGTGCTCACATCACTGAAGAATGTTGGGAACTCCGCCATTTTATTTAAAACATGATTGACAGTGGTGACCTGCAAATGGCAGACGATGACACCACATCACTTGAGAGTGAGAACACATTTCCTCCAGAATGGAAGGAAGTCGTAGCAGTTATATCCTCTGAGGGAGGTTTGGCTGCTACATCACTTACAATTCAACCAATTCAGCTCAAAGGAGTTAAAAACCTTTTGAAAGTGGCTGCACCAAATTAAAGCCAATCATATTGCCATTCAGGCCACAATATCCTATCATAAGCCTTAAGAAAGTCCGATGGAATTATGGAGAGGCTGAAGGATCAACGCCTAACATAACTATTGCGGTATCTAAGGAAAATTCGATGTACCTCCCTCAACGAGTGATGAAGCCAATCATCAAATCTCAGGGGAATGTGTCCAAGGAAAAGATTGAAGAATTCCTCTACAAGATGGGACATAATGAAGTCAAAGGTGGTGCAAAGCTTGAAAGAAGCACCACAATTAATCTCTATTGTGGACTTGGTATTCTCTTCGGAAGATCATCGGAAGGTCTTAATGAAGATATTAGAAGAAGCCCACTTGCCAAAGACTGTGGTTGTTGAAAAGTTCCATCATCTGGTAGATCACATCTTTAATATCAATGTGATATCCTTCACTGATGATGACATACCTCCCGAAGGGACGGGTCATTGCGAACCGTTGCACATAGCGGTGATGTCTTCCGAATATGTGGTCAAAGGAGTGCTAATAGATGCATGATCGTCCCTAAACATCTGCCCTTATGCCACATTGGAAAGAATGAATATTAATCTCAACAGGATTCGAAGCAGCCATACAATCATCAAAACCTTTGATGGATCTCGGCAAAATACTATCGGAGAGATTGAGTTACCCGTGGAAATCAGTCCACATACATTCTACATATCCTTTCAAGTGCTCAAAATCACTACAGGATATAACTTACTATTGGGAAGATCATGGATCCATATGGCAGGAGCCGTCCCATCCACTCTTCATCAACAACTCAAGTATATCATCAACAGTAATCTGGTCACTGTCAACGCTGAGCTAGAGTATCCTGTCCAAAGAGATATACCTCTCATCAGTTTTAATGCAGAAGTTGAGCCTGTCAGCTTCCAAGCCTTTGAGATGAGCAACACTCACTATAAACCCATAGGGACTCCACCTCTAAAACCCATAGGTTCCGCCTAGGTAATGTCGGCCAGTCAAGAAAGGATATCCTTGAGTTTCCAACTATGACAAGGGTTAAGAAAGAATCAGCAAGGAATCAAATTCCCACTTCAAGTTCCCAGCCAGACAGGGAAAGCTGGACTAGGCTACTCCTCTGGGTCCAGTCATAGGATCCTGTACAAGCATACACTAGTTCCTTCATCCACAAGGTTGCTGCCTAAACCTACAGATGCAAATTCTACACAGACTATTAGGAGAATTCATGTCTCTGTGACGGGTATGCTATTTCCTAAGCCAATACCGGTTAAGGGAAAAGAAGTCCTGATTGCTGACCCGGACATGGAGGAGAGGAATCAAAGGCGCAAACAAGAGATAAAGAGACATTTATCAAACATGCACGTCCTAATCCATACAGAAGGTATGAATAGGGACATCTCAAATGATGATTGTCCAAACATCATGGTCATCATTCAAGAGGAGGAGGACGATAACAGCCCCTTCATCACAGCTGTCCACCAGGACCTGGCCCTTGGCAATTGGAGTAGCACTCCTTATATTTGTAAAAAAGGGTAAAAAGGGCAATAAGATCCCTCTGCCCTATAGATAGAAATAACTACTTAATTTTTTTGCATAGTATTAGCAGTTGTTTTTGTCATGTCATGCTAACACTCTGTATGATTAAACAGTTTCATATATTAAGTGAAAACATTTTGTTTCAGGACTCTAAAGTTAGATGTGCCTAAACTTGTTGATGGAATGTCAATTCTTCACAAGGATTGCAACTTTGATGTAAAGTTAGACTCTATCTTGATGGAGATTGAACAAGAGGACAATGAGGTGCCTCAGGAGATCAAAGAATGGGTCGAAGACAAACCCAAGCCAAATCTTGATCTAACCACCTCTTTCAACCTTAAACCTAAGAAAACCCCAAACAAATCCAAATTGGTACGGACCTTACCCCGAGCTAAAGGAATGACATGGTTACTCTATTGACCCAATTCCAGGATGTATTTGCATGGTCTCATGAAGACATGATTGGTTTGTCCATTGACAGTATCATTCATCGCCTCCCCATCAAAGAGGGATTCAAGCCAGTTAGATAGAAACTCAAGCGATTAAAACTGGAGTGGAGTTTGAAAGTCAAAGAAGATATTTTGAAACAATTTCAAGTCGATATCATCATGGTATCAACATACCCTGAGTGGTTGTAAGACCCCAACTTTTATGAATAAAGATTTAATTTTCTCAAAATATTTTTTTTATTATGGTGTGAATTTGATATAATATTATAGTTGTGGGTAATATTTACAAATTTTGCAAAGTAAGCAAGTTGTCATAAAATATTCAATTGGTCGGGGAATTTTCATATTAACAGGGAATATTCGTACGACGACACAATCATTGGTGAACCCCACAACAGAATTATTGTCGAAGTTAGAAAACGACAGAAATATCTTTTTATAAAAAATAATGACGAAAGTTTTACCGTTAACTGTTGAAATACCCGGTGATAAAAGTATAGTAATATGCGTGGTTGCATAGTAGCACACGATATTAATTATTGATTCCTACGTGAGAGGTCACTCAGTTTTATTCAATTATTGTCACAGTAATTGTTGCATAGTATCTCACGTTATTGATTCAATTATTGTCATAATATTTTATATTATTAAATCAATAATTGAGATGACAAGTTATTCATATTATTATTTGTATTATTGATAATGTCTAAAAAGTTCTGTCGAGAAAAGGGGTTTAGTCAC
Source organism: Panax notoginseng (assembly GCA_016801055.1). NCBI lineage: Eukaryota > Viridiplantae > Streptophyta > Magnoliopsida > Apiales > Araliaceae > Panax > Panax notoginseng. The sequence goes on along the minus strand of CM029019.1, from coordinate 57,637,502 downwards.
CTAATTGTGCGCCAATAGAGAAAAATCCTTGTCAAAAAGCCTCATCTTTCCTGAGAATGATCTGGCTGTTAATATTGCAAGTTATATTATTGATGAATAAATGTTATTAAAAATATTGAGGGAATTTTTATAAAGTATTTGTTATAAATTTAGCTTATTATTTGGACCCCTACTTACCTATTTTTCAAAACTATCGGTAGAAGTTATCATAGTTTAGTTTATATATATATATATATATATATATATATATATATATATATATATAATAAGTTTTGTTTTTTTATGAAAAATAGAGTATATTATATTTTATTATGCATAGTGTTTGCATAGTAAAATATGAAAAAATTCAGCCGAACGAAATTAGCCCGTGACACTTTTCCTGTACAGTCAGTGATTTCTAAATTCAAATAGTATTCTTCCATTCTCCTATAAATAGGATGCTTAGTTTAGAAAAGAAAATCACACCAGAATCATAAAATTCTTCTTCTATAATATTGAGCTTATTTCTTTTGAGTTTAAGGAAGCTTTAAGTGTAGAAAATAGTGAAAGTTTTCTTCAAGAATATATCCGCTATACCAGTCAGAAATACTCTTCTTTTGAGGTAAGTGGTATTATTTATTTCATATTTGTTTACGATATTATTTTTCGTATTTGTAAAGAATTTTATTTTCGTTCAATATTCGTAAGGAATATTATTTTCGTTCAATATTCGTAAGGAATATTATTTTCGTTCAACAGTCCTAAGGGATATTATTTTTGTTTAATATTCGCAAGAAATAATATTTTCTTCCATACTCTGTAGTATGTAAGTAATATTATTTCGTTTCAGATTCCGAATTCTACACTCATTTTGTTAAAGTATTACTTCTATACTCTGTGAAATCAGTAGAATATCCTTGAAATTTATGTTTCATCTAGTATCTTTTTACGAAAATATTATTCTAAACATTCTTGATAATTTTTAAGTTTTTCATGCTAGAGTACTATTCATGGGTACAATTCATTTATACGATACTATTTATACGTACGGCACTATTCATACGTATTGTACTATTTATACGTATGGCACTATTCATAAAGTACTATTCACAGTGTACTATTCACTCGAGTACTATTCACCCGGGATACTATTCATGATAAAAATTAATTTTTTTCTGTCCAAATCATTTTTGATACAATATTATTCTTGAATTTTACTCCACAAAGCAGTTATCATGTTGACAATTTGAACGTTTTTAAACTCTGGATAAATTTATAAGCCTTAAATATTTATCCTTGATTTCGTCTGATTAATGCTTATATCATTGTCATCATCCTCATGTTTATATTGTGATAAAAGTCATCTTTGGTCCGTAGTGCATAGATGGATAGTTGATTGGTATGATTATGACCAGGGATTATTCGGTATAATCATGACATGTAATGTTACAAATGATGTGGTAAAAGTCCTCATTGGCCCGTAGTGCATTGATGGACAGATGTTGGTATGATCATAACCATGCGTTCTCTTCGGCCAATGGTATAAAATAAATTGTTGTTTGGCATGATCATGATCATTGGTGATAACACGAATATCCTTGACCCGTAGTGCATGGATAATTCGTGGATGTGATACTAATGAATATCATTGGCCCGTAATGCATGGATAATTCAGTGATATAAATTATTTATTAGGTTGTGTCTCACCGATAAAATTGATGATAAACTTTTAAATCATAGAAGATAGTAGATATCATGCTCTACTTGACTCTTCTAATGGATTACTTATTTTGCTGCAGTTGTTTATCTAAAATTTGTTGTCTATTGTATTCTATCAGTTGTTATACTGTTGAAGGCTAACGATAATTTATTCTGCATTATCTTAGTCATAATATTCTTTACTGGGTTAGTTGAGCTCACCCTTTACTTTCCTTATTCTCTTCAGGAAATGAGAATATAGCTGAGATGAGTCAGGGAATAGAGTGATGGTCCAGGATAGGTGGCTATAGTAGTCCCCACTATTGTATGAAATAGTGTGATAATAAATGTAATGAGGACTCTATTTGAGTTTGGATATTGTCTATGAGATAATATTCATGTAAAAACTCTCAACTACGCTTTTGTCGTATTGTATAAATGAAGTTTGTACTTAAATTATGTATCATATATTTGGCGATTCAGAATGGGTGATGTATACTTATTTTGGGGGCGTCACAGTTGGTATTAAAGCTTAGGAATATGATCTCTGACTGAGACTTGAGGCTAGAACTAGGAGGGGAGAATTGGGTAAATCCTTCGCTAGTATGACCTGCCTAAGCTTATTTGTTATTTAATTGGTCGGTCAGAATATAGGGATAATATGTGGCATGTCAATTAACCCTTATTTTGTGACAGTGTTTGAGAATGACATCTGAAATTGTTGAGATAAGCAATGGAACACATGAGATCGTTGAGTCACCACCGATCAATAACTAGGATAATGTGCATCAGGAAGGTAATAATCCTCATATAAACAAAAACACCGACCAAATGATGAACGATGGTACGTTTAGGAGTTTTTTAGAATTCATGCAACACCAAACGAAAGAGACTCCTGTTTACAATGCATGTGGAGTCAATGGCAACTCATGGTTGGTCACCGCTAAGCAGTTCAAGGAGCTGGGACCACCGGAGTTTTTAGGAAAGCTAGAACCACTTAAGGTAGAGACATGGATAAAGTAGATCACCAAGATATTTGATGTATGTAAGTAATATTATTTCATTTCGGATTCCATATTCTACACTCATTTTGTTAAAGTATTGCTTCTATACTCAGTGAAATTAGTAGAATATCCTTAAAATTTGCGCTTCATCTAATATCTTTTCATGAAAATATTACTCTGAACATTCTTGATAATTTTTAAGCTTTTCATGCCGAAGTACTATTTATGGGTACTATTCATTTATACAGCACTATTTATACGTACGGGTACTATTCACAAAGTACTATTCACTCAGGTACTATTCATGACGAAAATTGATTTCTTTTCTGTCCAAATCATTTTTGATACAATATTATTCTTGAATTTTACTCCACAAAGCAGTTATCATGTTGAAAATTTGAACGTTTTTAAACTCTGGATAAATTTAAAGTCTTAAATATTTATCCTTGATTTTGTTTGATTAATGCTTATATCATTGTCATCATCCTCATGTTTATATTGTGTTAAAAGTCATCTTTGGCCCGTAGTGCATAGATGGACAGTTGATTGGTATGATTATGACTAGGGATTATTCGGTATAATCATAACCTGTAATGTTACAAATGATGTGGTAAAAGTCCTCATTGGCCCATAGTGCATTGATGGACAGATGTTGGTATGATCATAACCATGCGTTCTCTTCGGCCAAAGGTGCAAAGATGAATTATTGTTTGGCATGATCGTGACCATTGGTGATAACACTAATATCCTTGGCCCGTAGTGCATGGATAATTCGTGGTTGTGATACTAATAAATATCCTTGGCCCATAGTGCGTGAATAATTTAGTGATATAGATTATTTATTAAGCTGAGTCTCAGTGATAAAATTGATGATAAACTTTTAAATCATAGAAGATAGTAGATATCATGCTCTACTTGACTCTTCTAATGGATTACTTATTCCGCTGTAGTTGTTAATCTAAAACTTGTTGTCTATTGTATTTTATCAGTTGTTATACTGTTGAAGGTTAACGATAATTTATTCTGCATTATCTTAGTCATAATATTCTTTACTAGGCTAGTTGAGCTCACCCTTTACTTTCATTGTTCTCTTTAGGAAATGAGAATATAGTTGGGACGAGTCGGATAATGGAGTGATAGTCCAGGATAGGTGGCTATAGTAGTCCTCACTATTCCATAAAATAGTGTGATAATAAATGTAATGAGGACTCTATTTGAGTTTGGATATTGTCTATGAGACAATATTCATGTAAAAACTCTCAGATACGCTTTTGTCATATTGTATAAATGAAGTTTGTATTTAAATTATGTACCATGTAATGACGACTCAGAATGGGTGATGTATACCTATTTTGGAGGCGTCACAGTGGCTATCAAACATAGTTCTCGTACCTAAACCCGAAGGGAAGGTGAGAGTTTGCATGGATTACAGGGATCTGAAAAAAGATTATCTCAAAGATAGCTTTCCCGTACCATTCATCCACATACTCATTGATAATACAGCTCAGTATGCCATGTACTCCTTTGTTGACTGCTTTGTTGGGTACCATCAAATCATGGTTGCTGAAGAGGATCGTGAGAAAATAACATTCATCACTCCTTGGGGAACCTTTTGCAATATACGGTTGTCGTTCGGCCTCATCAATTCTGAAACTACCTATCAGCGAGCCATGATGGCTCTTTTTCATGATTTAATGCACAAAGATATAGAAGTCTACGTGGATGACATCATTGTCAAGTCCCGAAGGGAGGAAAACCACTTAGATCATCTCAAAAAGCTCTTTAACCGATTGTGTAAGTACAACTTGAAGCTAAATCCGGCCAAGTGCGCCTTTGGCATCAAATCAGGTAAATTGCTAGGATTCTCTAATAAGCCATAAAGGCATTGAGCTGGATCCTGTAAAAATCCAGGCCATTACGGAGATGCCCATACCCTAGATAGAGAGGGAAATACGGGGATTTTTGGGAAGAATCAACTTCATCAGCCGATTCGTCTCCCAACTCATAGCAACTTGTGAACCCATCTTCAAGTTGTTAAGGAAGAACTCCTCCAAGAAATGGAATGAAGAGTGTCAAAAAGCCTTCCTTTCCATCAAAGAGAAACTGATTAAAGCTCCTATTTTGGTACCTCCCAAGGATGGTGTTCCCCTGTTTATGTACCTGTCAATCAATGACAATGCCATGGGCTGCATGTTGGGACAGAAAGATGATAGAGGCTAAGAAAGAGCTATTTATTACCTCAGCAAAAGATTCAGCATTAGTGAGCACAATTATACCTTGATTGAGAAAACTTATTTTGTATTAGCATGGGCTTCCTGTGATGCCCCCAAATCCGGGTTACCTGACCCCCAGAGTTTGGTGATCACGATCCACAATATAATAACATCTAACTACCCATTTAAATATGAATAGAAATTTACACCACATTAACTGATACAGTTAATACATTCGTCCCAGGTTATTTAACCTTTGTATTACAAACATACCCTTTAGATATACAAAAAGGGTTTACAAATATAACATAATAATAATGTTAACCATAACTATTGCAGCATAACACCTTTGCCTTTGTTCTTCACAGCACCTCCAGCCACTTCGTCCCTAGCTGAAATATTTTATTTAGCAAGGGTGAGCAACAAATTTACCCCGTAAGTTAAGATATACAATGAATGTATAAGAATCAGACCAACAAACTATCTAATTCGATAGAATAACTCCAAAGTTCGAAGAACTCTGAAATAGCTGAACAATTCATTCTTCTCTAACCATTCTTCTCGCAACCTAAGCAACATATCAACGAAAGGATATAATGCTTTCAAAGTTTCTACGATATTATATTGAATAACAATTTAGAAACACTCTATAGAGTTTATGATGAATGATCTTACAAGATCTTGAAATTCTCTTCTCGAGTAACTATCAAGGATTTACTCTGATATACCCAAATAACAGGTTGGAAATATTTTTCAGAGTTTATGCTGAGTGATCACAAAGGATCTAGAACTTCTCTTCTCGAGTAACTATCAAAGATTTACTTTGATATACTCAGGTGTATCAGATAACCATAAAGATTAAATCATACCCATCTGCAAGTATATAAAGTGATCAGCTTCATTATACCCTATATTATGCATAATATTCAAACACGCGCAAAGGCCGAATATACGACCAAATATGTTCACTTTATATAAAAGGTTGTTCTTCTCAGCATTTGAATAAGAATTTGATTTAACAACGAAATATAATGATTTCAGTATCTAACCACTTCTCTTCTCTTCTATTCTCAAACATATCAAGTTTTCTTTTTCGATCTAGCCGAAATAATTGGCATCGATCTATCAATAATAATTGAATTCTCTTTTCTTCTAGAACCTATCAAGTTCTAACAAATGTTCGTCTAGCTAAAACAATTAGCTAAGACATTTCTCAACACGATTCAACAATAAACATGAATTATCTGTACTATTTACAATCACTAATAGCTTCTACGGATGTGAGTATCCAATAACAATTATTCTTTAAGTATATTCACAGAATCATTAATTCAGTTTGAATTAATAAACATGCACTAACTGCGAATAATCAACAATAAATTATTGGACGTGGTCTAATCAACAATAATTAACCACCATAATATTTAAATAGATGTAACTCAAGGTTGAGTTAGGAAACTTGCCTTCTCCGTTGATTACTGCTACACAATATACTTATCTGCGTTCGCAAGACCTATAATGAACAATATCGATCTCACAATTAGCACAATAAATCACAACACATAATACTGTAATTTACAGTCAATCTTTCTCCTAGGCACAGTACCACAAAGTCACATCAGTGTTTATAACCTATATAAATACTTCTCAAGTCTAACTAGTTCGGTTTGGTTGGACTTCAGTCTATTCTCGGTGTACTGGTCACCATATTCGACAATTAACACATTTATTGTCACTTAAACTCGGTCTCAAAGCTTCAATATTATTTTAGATAAGTCAGATATCATTCATAATATTTTTCGGAACCTTTTAATAATTTTCAAACAATTATTATAATTTATAATAATTTCTCAAACACTGGAATCATTTTTAAATGATTTAAATACCAATAAATCCATCATCATTAATATTTAATAATATTAAAATATTAATGACATACTTGTCAAAATATTAAAGTTATTAATAATAACTTAAAATATTTTTAAATCGCCAATATTCTACTTAAATAATTTTTAAAATAATTAAAATTATTTTTAAACCATCACCATTAATATTTAAATATTAATGAATTTATCATAAAAATATTAAAAGTCATTAATTATAACTTAAAATATTTTAAAATCATTATTCTCATTTTTAATTGATTTTTAAATCAATAAAATTATTTTCCCATCATTTATTTAATATACTAATTAAATAAATCTAATATCATTATTATTAATTTATTAATGAGAATTCTCCAAAAATATTAAAAGTTATATTTTATAACTTAAAATATTTTTAAACACTTTATTCTCATTTAAAATGATTTTTATAATATTAAAATTATTTTTCTCTAATTTATTTAATATACTAATTAAATAAATTAAATACCGTTAATATTCAAATAATTATAAATATTAATGAAAAATATACCAAATTATCAAAAGTTATTTTTCATAACTTAAAATAATTTTTAAAATTATTTTTGTAATTTTTAGAAATTATTTACTATTTTTAAACATTTTTCAGAAATTAGAATAATTAAATTCTTTAAAACTGTCGCTATAGGTTATAGTGACACAATCCGTCGATGTTGCTGTTCTTGAGCTTCAAGAACACTGACAAGCAAGTGTGTTGGTGCAAGGTTTGACCAATAGTGATTCTTTGATCAAGCATGATCTAGGAAATCTTAGATATTGATCATGTAGTATTGATGTAATACTACATGATCCAACCTTCATCTAGGTCAAACAATCACTCAGATACAAGATCTAAGTCTCCAAATATGTTGTCAGGGTTGTTCTGGGTTTTCTGGGTAACCCAGAAACCCAGACAGTTTCATGGTGCCATATTGAGGCTCGATTATCCTTATGTTCTGTTCATCAAATTGGTGTTCTTAAGGTCCAAATGTGTAGTACACGTGACAATGAACACATATACAACAACAGATAAGTCCAACAACATCTCATTCTCCAAATTCAGTCCAGTCAAAGCCTGTCAGAAGGCTTGTTCATCCAATTTCTGGGTTTTCCAGAAACGCTAAACGTGATCGAATGGGCTAGTTTGACCATCCACTACAACCAGCATATTTGTTCTTTAAGAAATCTAAGGGCACGAATCTAGAGTCCATCTAACAGGCTACAAACTAGATATCATAACATCAACAAAACTACTAACATCTGACAGATCATGGCTTGACAAAATCTTGTCAGACTCGGTTTATGAGTTTCTGGGTTACCAAGAAACTCCTTGGTCAAGCTCGGTCAACGGGTTTTGACCATGAATAGCTTACAATCTGGACATGGAATGGCTGTGATTTCACTTCCAGACTACAATCCTCATGCCAGACTATGGATTTAAAATATCAAACAACAAAAATCATGAACAGGGAAGAATCTAGAGCCACTGACATATGGTTGTTAGAGCATTTTTAATGTTCATGGACAGTTTTTCAAAAGCTCCATTTTAAAGCCTTTTGATGAGATGGATCTATGATGGATCATCATAGATCATCTTAAAACATCTTCTGGCATGATTCTAAACATATAAACACGAATTTTTTCTTAGCACGCAAGATCAAAAAGTGAGTTAGGGTTTATACCTTATAATATCAAATCCTTGATCTTTGATCTCCTTAACTGATCTAGGTGATCTTGTATAGTGACTGAAACACTTAAGATTTTCATGGCTAAGGAGAGAGAAAAGGTTTGTTAAGAGTTAGAGAGCAAATGGGCAACTTTTGTGAACTTTCTCTTTCTTCCAACACACACACACACACACACACACACACACATATATATATATATATATATATATATATATATATATATATATATCTTTGATTCAATGTTTCTACACTTGCTAGGTGGCATATATAGATCAGATTTGGTATGGATTTGCAGCACATAGGATAAGCCTTAAGTGATGACTCACTAGATTTGCCATATCTCTTTACTTATAATTTAAGTAAAGGGGTATTTTAGTCTTTTCGCCCCTAAAAGGATATTTTCATAATTTCCCTTACAAATTTAAGGGTATTCTAGTCATTTAACATTACTTCTCTTAATTCTCACCATTAGGGTTTAGTAATCTCAATTAGGGTTTCCTAATTAGGGTTTTGGGTTCCCGAATTTGAAATTAGGGTTTCCCGGCTTTTATTTAAGGTTCCTAACTGTATGTTAGGGTTTTTAATCCTGATATTAGGATTTCTAATCCCTTATTAGGGTTTACTAGTGTTATACCCTATCTGATTAAGTACTGATCACAATTTCTATACAGTACGAACACGTACTCACAGTTACGATTATTATAATTGTAATTTCTATCGAATCCCTATTCGGACTTAGGGTTAGGGTTTCTATTTTCTGTTAAGCACAACTCTACTCTTATTTCTCAGTCAATACAAAAATTGGCTCATTCTCTTAACTCATATCACAAATTCTCAGCTCAATATTCATAATCAATATCAATATTAAAAAAAATTATTCGAAAAATTCGGATTATTCGAAATCCCGAGTTATCACACTTCCATGAAATTACAACATTTTCTCCATGGTCACACAACTCATCTCATATCCCGCATGGATTCTCTCAAGTACGTATTTAGCAAACCTATGTTGAATTGTCGACTATTCAAATGGCAGTTGATCATACACAATTTGACATCATCTACGTGACTCAAAAGTCTATCAAAGGTCAAGGAAGTGCGGATCAACTGGTTGCCGCACCTTCAAGGGATTTCTAACCCTTGGAAACATATTTCCCCAATGAAGGGGTAATGACAATTTAGCTACACCATCAGGACAATGCAACCCAACTATGGAGAATGTATTTCGATGGAGCTGTAAACATGGAAGGTGCTGGAGATGGAGCATTTCTAGTGTCCATTTTGAGAAAGCAGTATCCCATTGCCATAAAATTATAGTTTGTCAACACCAAAAACACAAATGAGTATGAAGGATGTATCATGGGGTTGAAACTAGCCCAATCCATGGGCGTTAAACGGTTAACTGTCTTTAGAGATTCCGAACTAGTGATCAAATAAACCACTGGAATCTATCACACCAAAGAATTACATTTGTTGCCTTACCATCGGTAAATTATTCAGATGGCTTCGGAGTTTGAAGAGATATCCTTGTTGGTCGAAAAACCGATCACTAAACACGCGCAAGTATACGCGGCCTAACAAGTAATACAGTGATAAGGAAAGTGTCGTACCCACGATGAACTATCACTAATATTTACCAAATACCGACTTTGTATCGCTTAAGTCTTATTCGAACAGCAGACTAATAGAAGTGTGATCAATCTAGTTATATCTAATTAGCAAAGCAAGTAAATGGATAACGAATGGTAACAAAGGTGCTACAAGCTAAGGTCATAACTTCACCCCACATAGGCATTCTATCAAACACCTGGTGTGCTATGCTTCATCAAACTTCCTACCCTTCTCTTTTTGGTCTTAATGGTCACGACAGTTTGTCGACCAAGAACGCACAAGTGCTCATACACATCTGTCGAGGTATGCATAAACATATCCTCTCTAGATCCGCCCGATAGGGAATTGAATAGAATAGAACATCCAAGCTAGGTGATAATCCTACACATGTCTATGCGAATTAACCTAACAAGGATTTAAGCATAAGTTCTCAATTAGGTCACACGTGGTGCACATATATATGTCTATTCTACGTATAACTTATGTAGTCGAGTCAAGTCGACAACCTATAATCACATGCCAATATATTACGGTGTAAATCTATAATCCTTCTTTCAATATCATATAGATTACCAAAATCATCACTAATGTCTTAGCAAGAATCATTATGAATGAATATATTTAACAAAACCATATGGTGCCAACAAAAGAGATAAGACATTCAATCTAAATAACAAAGGGTTTCATTATAACCTTAGAGCCAATACTTAGTTCATAGCTCTTGAACAAAGTATAAGTAGCAATAAAGACAACATTAATGGATTACAAAATCACAGGAAATAAATGGATAAGAATAAATTATGTCAACCTCTTCAGTCTCCAAGCATTTCACTCCTTTCAAGCTTTCCAATCCGTATTGCTGACTGCTCTTGTTGCTCCAAGGAAATCCCAAACTTCTCCCTAATCTACCTAATCTATATTTACAGACATTACCTAAGAAACGGAGAAGAAATTACAAAGCTATTTCCCAGAGAGGGAACTATTCTATTCTATCCGATTATGCCTGCAGAGGCTTTTTCACACACACACACACACACACACACACACACACACACACACACACACACATATATATATATATATATATATATATATATACTAGGTCAAAACCAGCTCTTCTCTGCCTAGGCACCTGAGGTCGCGTTGCGGCGCGAAGAGTAAAGCTAAGGGTGGTGCTGCTGCGCCACGTCAGTAAGGAAAACACCGGAGGTCGCATTGTAGCATGAGTTCATGAAGGAACTGTGGCGCTGCAGTGCCAAGATGACGTCAGCCTAGACACGGAGGTCGCGCTGCAGCGCCAACTGAAGGCTTGGCATTGGTGTTGCGGCGCCAGTCTATGGAAATTGCCTGTTTTGCCCCCTGAAAGCTGGAAAAGACCTATTAAGCCCTATAATACTTCGGTTAAGAAAAATAATACGATAATCATATAAAAACTATATAAAAACTACGAAGATCAAGCAACTATTTAAGTAATAAAGTATCTGATTCGCGGGTATAAATCTCACTCATCAAATACCCCCAAACTTAAGTCTTTGTTTGTCCTCAAGCAAACTATATAACACAAAAATAACAATAGTAAATCATCACGCGAAAGAAAAATAAAACTATATACTAGCATCGTGGCTTCTAAGCTCAATCATAGCTATTTTCAGATAACAGGACAAACACAAATATGAGTAAGGGTTCATTCAATTTCAAGCATAAAACTGTATTCGATCCATTCTATGTGTGTGTGTGGAGACCAACCATCCTAACTAATCATAACTCAACTAAGTTCGCACAGTCGATTGTTAATACCAATATGCACACTCCGTAACTTAAACATTCAACAAGCATTAAGAATAAGACACAAGTGCAGGAAAAGATCAAAAGGCTCTAGCATTAAGACAGTAAAATCTGACTCGGACAGTCCTTAATTACCTTAGGCTATTAAGAACTACCCATTAATGAGCTTCTGATTAATGACTCCCAAGCCAGATGACTTTAGGGCACTAGGTGTAGAGCACCCCTATGAATCTAATAACTCGAGTAGCAAAGGCCATGTAATCAACATAAGCCAAATTAGACTTTACGATATCCGAAGATTATTAGGTGAGTGCATTTTATGCTCCATCTTAACATCGGCCTTGCGTTTATGGCCAAGTGCATTTCACGCTCCATCTCGACCCACCGCAAGACTTTCGATATTTATTTTTCTTTTATATATATATATGTCAACGTGCTAGAATCCAAGATCCGAAATTGTATAAGCGTCAAAGTCTTTTATTACCTTGTAAAAATGAAGGTTTATAAGAGTGAACATATTCTCAAAGTAATAAACACGCAAACTAAATTCAAAATATAACTAGTTAAAATAGTTGGTCGGTGCTTGCTAAGAAGGACAGATCAATAACAGTCTCAACTTATCAACTAAACAAACCCCTAGCTCATACATGCTTGACACGACTCTAAGAGATATCCATAATCACTGGCTCTTGTCATTAGCCACAATCAAAAATTAATAATTTATATAAAACCCTTGCATAATAACAACTCAAAATAGGGCAATAAGGCCATTCACATAGCAAGAGCATCCAAATCTGTATAAGCCCCAAAAAGATGGCTATAAACCAAACATATATGCTGATAATAATCCAAGCATTCATAAATAATAACAAAAACTGTTCATGGCATCCATCCGTAATAATAACAAAACATAATAAACCAAAGGCTAATAAAGCCCTAAAATGATATCCAAAACCGTAGTTCATACATGACTGCACTACAATACTGATAAAAACATAAGCAAAATACTAAGATGGCAACCTATCATGGCAGTAGACAAAATAAAACAGATAATAAGCCATAATACCCCCAAACTTAAGATGAGCAACGCCCTCATTGCTAAGCATATATAAATCAATACACGAGGGCTTCCCAGACGTCCGATCACTCGGCAGCAACATCACCCTCTTCAGCTTCGGCGGGCGGTGATGGTGGAGGGTATGGTGGGAAAACAGGAGGCTCTGGGAACTAGAATGGCGTGAAATCAGTATCCTCGCCTCTATACACAGTGTAGATGCTCTGTATAGTGTTGACCAGCTCAGCCTGATACAGCATCGCTATGTCCAGCCTCTGGGCAACCGCTGTTATGTTCTTTTGCTACCTCTAAGCATTGGCATCTTGGTTCTGATGTAGCAAGGTGAGAGATGCCATAATCTCTGCCAGTAGTCCTTGGGAAGCTGGGCCTGCGTCTGGTGGCTGCGAGTGCTCGGCCTCTGATGTAGGAGGTGGCTCAGTAGGTGGCGCATACCCTTCGCCTCTGATATGTGAAGCCGCCCCGTCCCATACATTGAAGCATCAGATGACTTAATGGTCGATAACTGACATGGGCAGCAAAGATATCTCTTCTGGCCCCCAACAAATACCTACTTGCTTGCACAAGCGGGTGATCAAGGATGGATGTGGAAGTCCCGCAGAGGTGGTGCTCTTGATCGCCTTCACGATGGACTCATAAATGAGAACTTCGATATCCACGTCCAGACCCGTGATAATAGTGAATAATAGGATCGCTCTATCCTTAGTCACGTCGCTAAGGTGATGAGCCGAGATCATGTTGGCGCATATAAAACTAAACCATGCCTTCCCATAGCGACTGAGTGCAGCATAAGGGAAACTGGTCCATTCACCCGTCATGTCATTTGTTTTCCATGTTGTCCTGGGCTTGCAGAGCCTCCTAACAATTTTATTGAGGTCATAGCTGCGAAGTCCCGACTCCATATAGTCCCTGCCTCATATCTAGGCATCGCGAATAATGCATTGATGGCTTGGCATCCAAACGCCACCGATCGCCTCCTGACTTGAACAACAGCAGGACCTTCAGTACTGGCATTTGCATAGAACTCACGAACCACGGATACGATGGCCGACTCGGGTGGCTTTATGAAATGCACCCACTTCCATCCAAGGATCACGGCCGTCAGCTTGCCATCCTTTATTTTATCAGACCTCAACCCCCATTCAGGAATCAAGTTTCGCTGGGCAAAAGAGTTCTTATACCATTTCTATGCCTCTTCGCTAACAAATTTGGCGTTGTCCCAAGCCGTTGGTGCTGCGGATGAGGAACCGCCGACGCTAAGTCGTTACCTCTTTGATGCCATTTTAGAATTCGCAGTTGGTTTGAACAAATGATAGAAGACTCAAGCACACACTCCCCCAAACTTATAATCCACAATAAATTCCAATGTCAAAACAGCCCAAATAACTCAAATTTTGGTTAAAGTAATCTGTCGAATACCTAGAGTGCACTCTATAAAACCACTTGGATAACCTTTGCTTGAAAATGCTCTCCCCAGATTTCCGTCAGTGGAAATCACCCAAACAAATAACAAGAGATGGGAAATCCTAACAATTCGATCAAAATACATTTCTGAAGAATGAAATCCAAAAATATCTTGAGTGGGAAAACCCTAGGTGAGAAACGTGTGGCAGTCAAACCCTCGTTATGTACTTGATCAGAGCCCCTCTCATTTGTTGGTGACGGATCCTGCAATAAAATGGAAGGGTTGTGCTGGGGATATTTGATGAGAAAAAGGGTTGTATTGTCGAGATACTGGTAGGCGTAGGGCAAAGGGGAGGTTTGTGCACAAAAGAGGAGAAAAGTTGAGTGCAGTAGCCGAGTTCTGCCTACTTAAGATAACAAAAACTCGTTTATGGCGCTGCGGCGCGGCCTGCCCTTTGTTGCGTGGCGCTACAGCGCGAGAAAGCAATATGCTTGGCAATTTGGTGGTGTTACGGCACGAATGTGGCCTTTATTTTTAGGCACTGCGGCGTGAGTGGCACTGCCACGCGAGTTTTAGTACAATTGATAGCGCTGCAACGCGAGCCTTGCATAAGTGTTTTTTTGTCTGGTTTTCTGCAAATGTCAAGTCAAGGTTAAGATGATAGACTACAAAGGCAAACATACATTATTAAAACAACATAATAACTATTTTAACTCTAACGACTAATATATAAACAATACAACATACAAAATAATATAATGACGCTTTCCTATAGTCACAAAAACATGCATATGCATAGGAGATAAGACATTAAAATAATTATACTGGTAGCTATGTTGACATCTAAAAAGGAAAGACACATGTAAACTATACATAAGTAAAGAAAAAAAAGAGAGAGTTGATACTGAGATGGGGTTGCCTCCCCACCAAGCGCTTGTTTTAGAGTCGTCGGCTATTGACTATTTCGTTGCCGTTCAGTCCGGCTCATATGCGAAAATGACCATTTTATGCCGCCTATTTGTCAATTCCTTTAAATTTACGGCAAACATGGATGATTGGCCATCCCCCTTTCCTTCACCCATCGGCACAAGGAATCTTTCACCACTGGAATTATCCACTAATTCGCCTTTTTTATCAATCTGAAAGCGTTCTTTGTGCGCTAGTGGGCCCTCCAAGGTTTCCACAACCGAGAGCGTGGTTTCCAACTTTTCATTGGTCTTGATAATACAACCACTCTTTATCGTCTCTTCTCCTACTTCAGACTCCATTGGTTGGTCAATTTGCACCATGACATCTCCCTCAATAACTTTGTGAGACTCATCGCCTTCTCCTTGCGTATCCACCATGCAATGCTCTACTGCTTCATCGTTGAGATCAATTATGACCGGTAGACTACCTTGTGGTGGATTTGTGATGGCATTGACGAGTTGGCCCAATTGAGTTTTGAGGCTCTTCAATGAGGCGTCTTGGTTCGCCATTCGAACCTCATTTCGCTCTATAAAGTTGGTGAAGAGCTCTTCAAGCCTGTTCTCTTCTTCTCGTGTTGAGTATGCAGAAAAGCTCTCATTGGGTTGAAATGCCACCTTATATTGCGGCGAAGACTAATATTCAAATTTATAGGAATAATTTCGATCATGATATTGCTCTTGACTGCAGTCCCAAGAGTTTGGATAACCCTGACACTTTGGATGATAGGAAATCGGTTCAATGTCAGCTCGTTCCTGATAGTAGGCAGTCTGAGTGGACTGACACTCAAGATTGTCAGAAATCCTCAAGAGATTTGCAATTTGAACTTGCAATTACTCCAGTCCTTCTTGTGAACTTGGTTGTGCCGTTCTCTCATAAGGCCATTGATAACAATGATCGTCCATAACTTGTAAACTTAAAAACAAAAAGGAAGATCAAAAAAATAAAAAATATATATACGTTCAAATTAAGACTAAATTGATTTGCAATCAATATTGGACAATATTAGAATAATAGTTCCCTAGCAACGGCGCCAAAAACTTGTTGGTCGAAAAACCGATCACTAAACACATTCAAGTATACGCGGCCTAACAAGTAATATAATGATAAGGAGAGTGTCATACCCACGAGGAACTATCACTAATATACCGACTTTGCATCACTTAAGTCTTATTCGAACAGCAAAGGTCATAACTTCACCCCCACACAGGTATTCTATCAAACACCTAGTGTGCTATGCTTCATCAAACTTCCTACCCTTCTCTCTTTGGTCTTAATGGTCACGACAGTTTGTCGACCGAGAACGCACAAGTGCTCATACACCTCTGTCGAGGTATGCATAAACATATCCTCTCTAGATCTACCCGATAGGGAATAAAACAGAAAGAACATCCAAGCTAGGTGATAATCCTACACAGGTCTATGCGAATTAACCTAACAAGAATTTAAGCATAAGTTCTCAATTAGGTCACACGTGGTGCACATATATATGTCTATTCTACGCACAACTTATGTAGTCGAATCAAGTCGACAACTTATAATCACATGCCAATATATTACGGTGTAAATCTATAATCATTCTTTCAATATCATATATATTACCAAAATCATCACTAATGTCTTAGCAAGAATCATTAAGCATGAATATATTAAATCAAACCATATGGTGCCAACAAAAGAGATAAGACATTCAATCTAAATAACAAAGGGTTTCATTATAACCTTAGAGCCAATACTTAGTTCATAGCTCTTGAACAAAGTATAAGTAGCAATAAAGACAACATTAATGGATTACAAAATCACAAGAAATAAATGGATAAGAATAAATTATGTCAAGCTCTTCAGTCTCCAAGCATTTCACTCCTTTCAAGCTTTCCAATCTGTATTGCTGACTGCTCTTGTTGCTCCAAGGAAATCCCAAACTTCTCCCTAATATACCTAATCTATATTTACAGACATTACCAAAGAGATGAAGAAGAAATTACAAAGCTATTTCCCAGAGAGGGAACTATTCTATTCTATCTGATTATGTATGCAGAGGCTTTTTTTCACATATATATCGGTATATCCTTTAAGCTAGGTCAAAACCAGCTCTTCTCTGCCTGGGCACCAGAGGTTGCGCTGCGGCGCGAAGAGTAAAGCTAAGGCTGGCATTGCAGCGTCACGTCAGCAAGGAAAACACTGGAGGTTGCGCTGCAGCGTGAGTTCATGAAGGAACTGTGGCGTTGCAGCGCCAACATGATGTCAGCCTTGACACGGGGGTCATGCTACAGCGCTAGCTTAAGGCTTGGCATTGGCGCTGCGGTGCCAGTGTATGGAAATTGCCCGTTTTGCCCCCGAAAGCTGGAAAAGACCAATTAAGCCATGCAATACATCGGTTAAGTAAAGTAATATTATAATCATATAAAAACTACAAAGATCAAGCAACTATTTAAGTAATAAAGTATCCGATTCGCGGGTATAAATCCCACTCATCAATCCTTCCTCCATATTCCTCAGAATAGGAATGATTTTGCAGATGCGCTAGCAACTTTGGCCTCCTTTATCAACATACTTGACAAGGAAGACATGCCTCCAGCCTACGGGAATTACATCGGAGAAGTATCGGATGAACTGCTTCCCATCCAACACCCTTGGTATCATGATATTAAGGAATATCTGTGAGATGGATCTACACCCGCTAAGGTGAGTCAAGATGAAAGAAAGCGGATCCATTGAATGGCAATGAAATTCTACCTGAGCGGAGACGCACTCTACAAAAGAGATGTTGGACTAGGCCTGCTAAGATGCCTAGACAAAGATCAAGCTCAGAGTCTCATGGATAAAATCCATGGTGGAGTATGCGGCCCACACATGACCGACCCTCTACTTGTCAAGAAAATCCTAAGAATAGGGCATTATTGGCTTTCTCTCAAGGTTGACTGTGATGATCAAGTCAAGAGATGTTACCAATGCCAAACTCATGGGAATGCTATCCATGCCCCTCCACAGGAGCTCCACAATATGAGTTCACCCTAGCCCTTCTCAATGTTGGGAATGGATGTGATCGGGTCCATCGATCACAAAGCCAGTAATGGTCATCAATTTATCTTTACCATGATCGACTACTTCACCAAGTGAGTAGAAGCAGCCTCCTCCCCCAAGGTTACTAAAGAGATGATCATTGGTTTCATCAGAAATAATGTAATTTATCGATATGGACAACCAGAGGTGATTGTATCAGACAATGCCAAAAACCTCAACAACCAAATGATGGAGGAACTATGTAGTAAATTCCACATCAAACATCTCTACTCCGTCATCTATCGTCCAAAGATGAATGGTGTTGTTGAAGCGGATAATAAGAATATCAAAAAGATCATGCAATAGATGTCTACCAATCACAAAGGATGGCCTGACGTGTTGCCCTTGACTCTATTAGCCTACAGAACATCAATGCGTACTTCCACTGGGGCAACCCCCTACTCATTAACCTATGTCATGGAAGCAGTGCTCCCCATAGAGGTGGAAATGGAATCCCTGAGAGTGTTCATAGACGCTTAGCTGGATGAAGACCAATGGTTATAAGATCGGTACCACCAATTGTCTCTAATAAATGAAAGGCAGGTCACAGTCATCTTCCACTGTCAGTTATACCAACAGAGGATCGCTAGATCCTATGACAGGAAAGTCCGGCTACGGAAGTTCAAAGAACATGACTTGGTCTTGAAGAAGGTCCTTGACAACCAAGATCAATCTAAAGGAAAATTCACCCCAAACTGGAAAGGCCCATTTGTTGTCAAGGAGGTATTGACAGAAGGAGCCCTCAGATTATAACAGACAGATGGCGAGGAATTTTCCCAACTCATCAACTCGGACATCGTGAAACGGTACTATTTCTGAAGTTACCTACAAACCAGCATCCTGGTTCTAGATCATCATATCCATCTGCCAATTCAGGTTTTCAAAACCTTTCTCACTACATACATCTTTCAACCTTTTTATCTAGGTTGGAAAATCTACACCTTTCACCACATCTATTTGTCCCATCAGGGGTGAACTATGCATACCCGATCTCCCCAATATATGGGAGTACGTAGGTAGCCATTTTTATGGTCCACTCTAACTACAGAAAAAATAAAAAAAAATCTCTACACCATCTTTACCACATACAACGTTCAACCTTTTCATGCTAGGTTCGAACTATGCAGACCTGATCTCCCCCTTCTCAATGGGAGTGTGTAGGCAGTCATTCACGGTGCGGTCTCAGCCCTACCAAAAACACAAAACCCTGTCAATAGTACTGGGATCATCCTTCAATTTTCAAACTAAACCATAAGAGATAGAATTACCTAATCTCCCCCAATACAAAGGAGTATCAGCGACCATCTGTGGGGTGGTTAAACCACACCTCATCGGCTTAGACCAAAGGGATGGAACTACCTGGTCTCCCCACACAAATGGGAGAAAAATCGGTGACCATCTAAGCAGCGGTTGAATCCTCAAAGAGAAACACCAATCCATAAGAGATGGAACTACCTGGTCTCCTACATACAAGGGAGTACTGGCAACCATCTGTGGAGTGGTCAACCTCAGAGAGGAAAGCCACAATCCTCTCCATAACCACATTCAAAAACTAGTCCCAAGACACCAAAGGGTAGGGGAATACAAAGATCAACGATCCATTCAAGATATCATGAGGCATCTCAATATCCATCCATCAAGGAGGAGTTCAGAATACATCAAGATCATAAGCCCTGGATAACAGGCAACTATCAAGCAAGTAACAAGGCATAACTAAAAGGGAAGTGAATCAAAACACATTTCCTTGCCATATAATACTGTTTTATATATACAATGTGTCCTGTACATAACAAAAATGGCTAACCTAGTCTATGCAGGAAAAATAAGAAGCTGCGTCTGTACACTCCACCAGCTGAAATGAGTATGACATGGTTATCTCATGGGAAAAACAATACCCATGGCATCGGACAACAAGATCAAGCTGCCTGTAAACACCCCCGCAGAATGGGTATGGTAATATGTGGCCGACCTCAAGGTCTATGTCAGAATCATCGGTAAGATGGAATATCCCTCTCGGAGAGCACACACTACCATGATCACATTGATATCCAAGTGGTCCATAAACAATGGCATATAAAAATAAGCCACTACATACATCAAGATTATATCTACTCTGCTACACACTAATCATCCTTCGAAGTGGTGAAATCCCCTGAGTGCCATATATAACTGTCCAAAGACCCAAATCTGTCTATAAGAAAACTAATGGATACTACATGCCCCGAGGAGATCTCATCCAGGGTAACTCTGCGTCTCAAACCTGTGAAGGTCATAAATTGTCGGCTCATATCACCAACAGCCATTCGAGCACAAGGCCTATCTAATGGCAAGTGTGTAAGACGCTCGTACTCCTCCAAAGTGGGAGTCAACTCCTGGGTCTCAAACCGGAACACCTGCCTATCCGGCACCCAATGCCCCAGCATGCCCTCTACAAAGCCTGATAGAACCTGAAACATCAGGAAGGTAATAGAGTGATGCAACAGCTGATCAACTATCACCCGATCTAGGGAGGATAAACTATTATAGCACAATCTCTGAGAAGATACCACCAATATTGGTGGGGTATGCTCAATCCGGCTAACTGTTGATAAAGACATCTATAGGGCCATGTCATAAGACTATCCAGGGGTCAATGCTAAAATCATCTCTAGAAATGTATGTCCATAAACATAATGCATGCATGGTAAATAACAGATGACAATATGATATAGGGAATTAAAAATAGTATACATACATTCCTAAGTACATCATCATATAAATACATCATCTCTTTGTACAACTAAAAATTTTAGGAAATGGGGCACATCCGTCCAACAACTAACAAAGGCCTATCAAAAGATATAACAAGAATGGGGCACATTCGCCCAATATCTAACAGAGGCCTATCAAAAGATATAGCGAGAAATGCATCAGAAGAAGTTGATAGTTTTGATGTCCACATCATCCAACCTATCCACCTGATATAACTCCTCTCGAGTCACTGAAACTCTGCCAATAGGAATATCAGGCTGATACAATGGAGGATCTGCACCAGAAAAACCATATAAATATGGGCCACCTGAAGGGCCAGCTTTAGAGCTGGAAGGATCAAAAGTATCCACCTCAGAAGGATCTCTGCCCAAATACCGGATAAAAAATATGTCCGGTCCAACTACTAGGTCAAACTATCAATCTCCGTCAGATAAGTAGGCTCCCAGACACAGGAAATCCAATTCGTCATCATAACGGGTCCAGGAACCATATCCTTCATAAACTGTGCGGTGCGGGTCTGGGCTCCAATGGTACGAGGGAACCACCAGCGGTAAAATGACTCCTGAGTGAACAGTCCCTCTGATAAAGTAAAGCCATCAACTCCCACCAACGGAATATCAACGGGATATCTATAAAGAAAGGAACACGACGGGTGGATAATATATACTCGATGCCAGTCAGGAAAAAATCCTCAAAGCCAACTTTCAAGTGGTCCTTAGAGTAAGGAATCCACGTAATAACATCGACTGTCAATAGCTCTAACTGTAAGTGTGAATGGGTGAAACCCTCAGCTACAGGAACCTCCATCAACGTGGAGTGATGCCATCGCTGTCCCCGTGGATAGGTGTCTAAACCTAGCAGGCTAACGGGACGAAGATATGGGAGCCTCTCATAGGCCCAAAACTGCCAATACAAGATCAAAATATTTATGGTCAATCAAACTTTCAACCTGGACAAAGGAAATCACAAGAGAAAATACTCACCAACAGGAATGGGTAGAATCCTAACCAAGCCTCTGTTAAGCTCTGTGAGTGCAGGCGCATTCCCTTGAGGAAGTAAACAAAGGTGTAGGAACCCCAATCAAACTCTCCAATACGGTGACTAAAGTGAACGACATCATGGAAGAGTTATTCGCCAGGAAACAATCCCTGACGATAATCAAGAACAATCGTCAAAGGATGTGATCCCTAACTCTCCTATCATTGGGTAATGGCTCAGTCAAAGCCCCACTCACGGTGTCTACACTCAAAGGAATAGTGTGGACTGTCCTTCCTTTGAGCACCGTAGCCTGGACTCCTAGCAAGGATTTGATGGCAGTAGGGTAAATGGCAGCCATACAAGGCACTAGCGCCCCAAAAAACTCCATACCAGTGATGAACCGCCAATCCATCGGTGTCATCATCACTTCATAATCCAACAAGTGGAGGGACTGAGTTTGGTGAAACCAGTGCTCAGACAAAGCCCTAAGGTAACCATAGGGACAACGACGGGGGAGGATGGAGAAGAACGCCTCAAAGCCCCAAGCATGCACAATTTCTCGGTACTTTGGATGAAGAGTCTGGTATAAAGAATGTATGCTAAACCAGTTCCCTCGAGGCTGCAGAAAGTCAGGAACCTGCATCACAATACAAATCAACAATCAAAACCCTTGACCCCCACAAATGGGAAAAGGAAGAACTTCACAACTTTTACCTCGGTTGCATGCAAATAGATCGAGGGGTGGCTACTCAAATCATCCAGAAGCTCTGGATTCGTCACATTTATGGATGGAAGTTCCCTACAGGGAATTGAAGCAGAAGGAGTAGGATCCGTAACCGGTACATTCTCCTCCTCGTCCTCAACAATTGGTACCTCAACCCGGATAGGACGAATAACTGACTCCTTCAACCGACGAGGTTGTCGGGCTGGACGAGGCTGAGGCACATCAGAAGCTCTCCTCCTCACATCTGAAGAGATCCTACAAAAGCTGCTCGGCTGGTCTGGATTCATATATCTAGACAAAAATCTCCAAATCATCTCAGAAAGGGTGTGGTAAACTCTAACCTAGAGCTCATTAAATGCATTTCATAGCTATATGCATGCATGCATTACTTTAACATATGTCTACAGTAGAGTTAAAAATGCATGATTATTCAATGCTTAGACTCGTGAAAAAAATTTGCCAGTCTCCTTTGTAAAAAGGACTATCCAATGCGCGTAGGCATGAATAGGTGGCCATTCAGTAGCAAACCAACTCATAGTCATAAACATCCTATATGCATGAAAATATCAAAGTCATAATCCATAAAGGGTATCCTAATTACTAGGAATACTTTGCTTAAAAACCTTTGCCCATTTGTCCTCAAATAGGATGAAAAAATAGCAAAAAAGGTACCAAATTGACTGTTTTAAAAGTTAATTTTTTTTCATGTCAATACGTTCAGCATAGTTAAATACTAACATTTACTGTGTCGAATAATTTTTATCAAGTCATATGAGCATGCATATTCACTACTATGTGTTTAGAAATATTTCATGTGATAACTCACTTTCCAATGGACAAAATTAGAAAAGAAGACATGTATACATTACCAGGATAGTGTGGAACACTTGTATGGTGACAGATTTTATAGAAAATAGCCCGAACTCAGTAGATCTAAAGAGGAACTCTCGAATTCTCTGTGTGGCTTCAAGTGAAAATAACTTGTGAAAGGGAAAAGCCCCTTAAATACAAGCCACGGACGGCCGGGGGTGTACATGTGGCTATCGCGGGTCCACCTGTGGCAATCCTGGGTGGTCCCTACCCCCTCCGAATCGATTAAATTTGAGTTACAAAGGAGGTCCCACAAGCTAAAAATTCAAATCAGGAAAAAAGACGCTACGCGATTAACAAAAAAGCCTAAAATCCTGATTTTCAGAGACAAAATTTCTGGTCTACATTTCAATCATTGGTATTCGCCCAAACACAGGGTATACAAAGCCGGTGATCACAGCTGTTGAAAGTTACCCTTGGCAATACCTCAAAAGGTCTGATGCCATTACAAAGATTGTAATTGCAATCAAAACCATACATCTCTCCAGAAATCTATTCCCAATGGAGATTTATTACAATCGTTAGCCGTTGAAGAACATATCAGCGAAGATCGGGAATCCTTGATATTATCAGCCGTTGGCAATTAAATCCAGTGAAGCATCGGAGGTGGTCTGATGTTGTTAGCCGTTGAAGGACATTTCAGCGAAGATCAGGCAGCCCTGATATCGTCAGCCATTGACAAGTAAATCCAGTGAAGCATCGGAGGTGATCCGATGATGTTAGTCGTTGAAGAACATTTCGGTGAAGATCAGGCAGCCCTGATATCGTCAGTCATTGGCAAGTACATCCAGTGAAGCATTGGAGGTGGTCCGATGATGTTAGTCGTTGAAGAACATTTCAACGAAGATCAGGCAGCCCTGATATCATCAGCCATTGGCAAGTAAATCCAGCGAAGCATCAGAGGTGGTCCAATGATGTTGAGTATTGAAGGACATTTCAACGAAGATCAGGCAGCCCTGATATCATCAGCCATTAGCAAGTAAATCCAGTGAAGCATCGGGGGTGATCCGATGATGTTAGTCATTGAAGAACATTTCAGCGAGGATCAGGCAGCCCTGATATCGTCAGCCATTGGCAAGTACATCCAGCGAAGCATTGGAGGTGGTCCAATGATGTTAGCCGTTGAAGAACATTTCAACGAAGATCAGGCAGCCCTGATATTATCAGCCGTTGGCAAGTAAATCCAGTGAAGCATCAGAGGTGGTCCGATAATGTTTTTCGTTGAAGAACATTTCAACATGGGCGGCAAATCTATCTCTTATAGCCCCCAACGAATACCTGCCTACTTACACAAACGAGTGATCAAGGATGGATGTGGAAGTCCCGCAGAGGTGGTACTCTAGATCGCCTTCATGATGGACTCATGAATGACAACTCCGATTTCCACATCCAGACCCGTGACAATAATGAATAATAGGATCGCTCTATCCTTAGTCACATCGCTACGTTGACGAGTCGGGATCATGTTGGCACATATAAAACTAAACCATGCCTTCCCATAGTAACTGAGTGTAGCATGCGAGAAACTGGTCCTCTCACCCATCATGTCATTTATTTTCTATGTTGTCTCGGGCTTGTAGAGCCTCCTAACAATTTCATCGAGGTCATAGCTACGAAGTCCCGGCTCCATATAATCCCTTCCCTCATAGCTAGGAGTCGCGAATAGTGCATTGATGGCTTGGCTTCCAAACGCCACTGATCGCCCCTTGACTTGAACAATAGCAGGATCTTCGCCACTGGCATTTGCATAGAACTCACGAATAACGGATACGATGGCCGACTTGGGTGGCTTTGTAAAATGCACCCACTTACGTCCAAGGATAATGGCCACCAGTTTGCCATCCTTTGCTTTATCAGGCCTCAAACCCCGTTTAGGAATCAAGTTTCGCTGGGCAAAGGAGTTCTTGTACCATTTCCATGCCTCTTCACTAACAAATTTGGCGTTGTCCCAAGCCGTTGGTGTTGCGGACGAGGAACCGCCGACGCTAAGTTGTTGCCTCTTTGATGCCATTTTAGAATTCGCAGTTGGTTTGAACAAAAGATAGAAGACTCAAGCACACACTCCCTCAAACTTATAATCCCCAATAAATTCCAATGTCAAAACAGCCCAAATAACTCAAATTTTGGTTCAAGTAATTTGTCGAACACCTAGAGTGCACTTTGTAACACCCCTTGGACAGCCTTTGCTTGAAAATGCTCTCCCCAGATTTTCGTCAGTGGAAATCACCCAAACAAATAACAAGAGATGAGAAATCCTAACAATTCGATCAAAATACGTTTCTGAAGAATGAAATCCAAAAATAACTTAAGTGGGAAAACCCTAGGTGAGAAATGTGTGGCAGTCAAACCCTCGTTATGTACTTGATTGGAGCGCCTCTCATTTGTTGGTGACGGATGCTACAATGAAATAGGGGTGTCGTGCTGGGGATATTTGATGAGAATAGGGGTTGTATTGATGAGATACTGGTAGGCGTAGGGCAAAGGGGAGGTTTGTGCACAAAAGTGGGGAAACGTTGAGTACAATACCTGAGTTCTGCCTACTTAAGGCAACAAAAACTCGCTTGTGGCGTTGTGACGCGGCCTGCCCTTTGTTGTGTGGCTCTGCAGCGCGAGAAAGTAGTATGCTTGGCAATTTGGTGGTGTTGCAGCGCGAATGTGGCCTTTGTTTCTAGGCATTGCGGCATGAGTGGCACTGCGGCGCGAGTTTCAGTGTAACTGATGGCGCTGCAGCACGAGCCTTGCATAAGTGTTTTTCTATCTGGTTTTCTGCAAATGCCAAGTCAAGGTTAAGATGATAGACTACAAAAGCAAACTTACATTATTAAAACAACATAATAACTATTTTAACTCTAATGACTAATATATAAACAATACAACATACTAAATAACATGATGCCTCTTTCCTATAGTCACAAAAATATGCATATACATAGGAGATAAGACATTAAAATAATTATACTGGTAGCTATGTTGACAACTAAAAAGGAAAGACACATGTAAACTATACATAAGTAAAGAAAAACAGAGATAGTTGATACTGAGATGGGGTTGCCTCCCCCACCAAGCGCTTGTTTTATAGTCGTCGGCTATTGACTATTCCGTTGCCATTCAGTCCGGCTCATATGCGAAAATGACCATTTCATGCTGCCTATTTGTTAATTCCTTTAAATTTATGGCAGACATGGATGATTGGTCATCCCCCTTTCCTTCACCCATCGGCACGAATAATCTTTCACCACGATATTTATCCATTAATTCGCCTTTTTCATCAATCTGAAAGTGTTCTTTGTGCGCTAGTGGGCCCTCCAGGGTTTCCACAACCGAGAGAGTGGTTTCCAACTTTTCATTGGCCTTGATAATACAACCACTCTTTATCCTCTCTTCTCCTACTTCAGACTCCACTGGTTAGTCAATTTGCACCATGACATCTCCCTCAATAACTTTGTGAGACTTATCGCCTTCTCCTTGCGTATCCACCGTGCAAGCATGTTCTCCCTCATTTCGCTCTATAAAGTTGGTGAAGAGCTCTTCAAGCATGTTCTCTTCTTCTCGTGTTGAGTATGCAGAAAAGCTCTCTTTGGGTTGAAATATCACCTTATATTGCTGCGGAGACTGCTATTCAAAATGATAGGAATAATTCGGATCATGATATTGCTCTTGACTGTAGTCCCAAGAGTTTGAATAACCCTGACACTTTGGATGATTTGAAATCAGTTCAATGTCAGCACGTTCCTGATAGTAGGCAGTCTGAGTGGACTGACACTCAAGATTGTCAGAAATACTCAAGATATTTGCAATTGCTCGAGTCCTTCTTGCGAACTTGGTTGTGTCGTTCTCTCATAAGGCTATTGATAAGAATGATCATCCATAACCTGTAAACTTTAAAACAAAAAGGAAGATCAAACAAATAAAAGAAATATATATACGTTCAAATTAAGACTAAATTGATTTGCAATCAATATTGGACAATAGTAGAATAATAGTTCCCCAGCAACGGCGCCAAAAACTTGTTGGTCGGAAAACCGATCACTAAAAACGCGCAAGTATACGCGGCCTAACAAGTAATACAGTGATAAGGAAAGTGTCGACCCATGAGGAACTATCACTAATATTTACCAAATACCGACTTTGTTTCGCTGAAGTCTTATTCGAACAGCAGACTAATAGAAGTGTGATTAATCTAGTTATATCTAATTAGCAAAGCAAGTAAATGGATAATGAATGGTAACGAAGGTGCTACAAGCTAAGGTCATAACTTCACTCCATACAGGCATTCTATCAAATACCTGGTGTGCTATGCTTCATCAAACTTCCTACCCTTCTCTCTTTGGTCTTAATGGTCACGATAGTTTGTCGACCGAGAACACACAAGTACTCATACACCTCTGTCGAGGTATGCATAAACATATCCTCTCTAGATCCACCCGATAGGGAATAGAATAGAAAAGAACATTCAAGCTAGGTGATAATCCTACACATGTCTATGTGAATTAACCTAACAAGTATTTAAGCATAAGTTCTTAATTAGGTCACACGTGGTGCACATATATATGTTTATTCTACGTACAACTTATGCAGTCGAATCAAGTCGACAACTTATAATCACATGCCAATATATTACGGTGTAAATCTATAATCCTTCTTTCAATATCATATAGATTACCAAAATCATCACTAATGTCTTAGTAAGAATCATTAAGCATGAATATATTAAACCAAACCATATGGTGCCAACCAAAGAGATAAGACATTCAATTTAAATAATAAAGGGTTTCATTGTAACCTTAGAGCCAATACTTAGTTCATAGCTCTTGAACAAAGTATAAGTATAAATAAAGACAACATTAATGGATTACAAAATCAGAGGAAATAAATGGATAAGAATAAACTATGTCAAGCTCTTCAGTCTCCAAGCATTTCACTCCTTTCAAGAATCGGATGAACTGCCTCCCATCGAACACCCTTGGTATCAGGATATTAAGGAATATCTATGAGATGGATATACACCCGCTAAGGTGAGTCAAGATGAAAGAAAGCGAATCCATTGAATGGCAATGAAATTCTACCTGAGCGGAGAAGCACTCTACAAAAGAGATGCTGGACTACACCTGTTAAGATGCCTAGACAAAGATCAAGCTCAGAGGCTCATAGATAAAATCTATGGTGGAGTATGCGGTCCACACATAAGCGGCCCTCCACTTGTCAAGAAAATCCTAAGAATAGGGCATTACTGGCTCTCTCTCAAGGCTGACTGTGATGATCAAGTCAAGAGATGTTACCAATGCCATACTCATGGGAATGCTATCCACGCCCCTCCACAGGAGCTCCACAATATGAGTTCACCCTAGCCCTTCTCAATGTGGGGAATGGACGTGATCGAGTCCATCGAGCACAAAGCCAATAATGGTCATCGGTTTATCTTTACCATGATCGACTACTTCACCAAGTGGGTAGAAGCAGCCTCCTCCCCTAATGTTACTAAAGAGATGATCATTGGTTTCATCAGAAATAATGTCATTTATCGATATGGACAACCAGAGGTGATTGTATCAGACAATGCCAAAAACCTCAACAACCAAATGATGGAGGAACTATGTAGTAAATTCCACATCATACATCTCTACCTCGTCATCTATCGTCCAAAGATGAATGGTGTTGTTGAAGCGGCTAATAAGAATATCAAAAAGATCATGCAAAAGATGTCCACTAATCACAAAGGATGGCCTGACCTGTTGCCCTTGACTATATTAGCCTACAGAACGTCAATGCGTACTTCCACTGGGGCAACCCACTACTCATTAACCTATGGCATGGAAGCAGTGCTCCCCATAGAGGTGGATATAGAATCCCTGAGAGTGTTCATGGACGCTCAGTTGGATGAAGACCAATGGTTACAAGATCGGTACCACCAATTGTCTCTAATAGATGAAAGGCAGGCCACAGTCATCTTCCACAGTCAGTTATACTAACAGAGGATCGCTAGATCCTACAACAGGAAAGTTAGGCTACGGAAGTTCAAAGAACATGACTTGGTCTTGAAGAAGGTCCTTGACAACCAAGATCAATCTAAAGGAAAAATCACCCCAAACTAGAAAGGCCCATTTGTTGTCAAGGAGGTATTGATAGGAGGAGCCCTCAGATTATAAGAGACGGATGGTGAGGAATTTCCCCAACTCATCAACTCGGACACCATGAAACGGTACTATTTCCGAAGTTACCTGCAAACCAGCATCCTGGTTCTAGATCATCATATCCATCTGCCAATTCAGGTTTTCAAAACCTTTCTCACTATATACATCTTTCAACCTTTTTTCGCTAGGTTGGAAAATCTACACCTTTCACCACATCTATTTGTCCCATCAGGGGCGAACTACGGAGACCTGATCTCCCCAATACATGGGAGTACGTAGGCAGCCACTTTTATGGTCCGCTCTAACTACAGAAAAAATAAAAAAAATCTCTACACCTTCTTTACCACATACAACGTTCAACCTTTTCACGCTAGGTTCAAACTATGCAGACCTGATCTCTCCCTTCTCAATGGGAGTACGTTGGCAGCCATTCACAGTGCGGTCTCACCCCTACCAAAAACATAAAACCCTGTCAATAGTAATGGGATCATCCTTCAACTTTCAAACCAAACCATAAGAGATAGAATTACCTAATCTCCCCCAATACAAAGGAGTATCGGCGACCATCTGTGGGGTGGTTAAACCACACCTCATCGGCTTAGACCAAAGGGATGGAACTACCTGGTCTCCCCACACAAATGGGAGAAAAATCGGCGACCATCTAAGCTGCGGTTGAATCCTCAAAGAGAAACACCAATCCATAAGAGATGGATCTACCTGGTCTCCTACATACAAGGGAGTACTGGCGACCATCTGTGGGGTGGTCAACCTCAGATAGGAAAGCCACAATCCTCTCCACAACCACATTCAAAAACTAGTCCCAAGATACCAAAGGGAAGGGGAATACAAAGATCAATGATCCATTCTAAGATATCCTGAGACATCTCAATGTCCATCCATCAAGGAGGAGTTCAGAATACATCAAGATCATAAGCCCTGGAGAACAGGCAACTATCAAGCAAGTAACTAGGCATAACTAAAAGGGAAATGAATCAAAACATATTTCCTTGCCATATAATACTGTTTTATATATACAATGTGTCCTTTACATGACAAAAATAGCTAACTTAGTCTGTGCAGGAAAATCAATGCTAAACTACAAACCAGTGGATAAGCGAGCCATCAAGTCTAACATAGCATCCCTCTTCGAAGATGGAGGTAACTCTATGAGCTCCTGCCCTGGGGTATCCATGCGAGCCAAGAGATATATGGCCATCTGCATGGTGCTATTATGCTCATCAATGAATACACTCATTTCTGCAATGTTGTCAGCAATATGAGATCTCAATGTAGTGCTATCTGTAATGGCAGCATCTCAGGTAGCTAGAGCACCATCCCGCTCATTAACATCTGCATCCCTAGATTATCGAGCCTCATCCCGCTCAATAACAACGGTATCTCTGTGAGAAAGAGCTGTTATCATCAAGGCCCTAGCCTGATCCCTCTCAAATGTCATCAGATGTAAACTCTGCTCTAAATACTCTGCAGAATGCGGGGTCATAGTAGCAGGAATATCGGGGGAATCAACCAGAGCTGCTGACAACCCATCAAACAGCTCATCCTCAATGGGAGAATCAGGGACGTCCATAGGCTCTGAACTATCATAATCAATACCCGGCTCTGTGGATACAACCATAGACGATGCAATCTCTGCCTCCAACCATATGGAATACTATGTAGAATGACCTGGATGGCTAGTAGAAAAATTAGCCCTCTCATGCTAGGTCCAACAGGCATAAATCCTGGATAAATCCTCTGCTGACAGAAGCTGAGATGACAAACATTGACCCAATACCCCGTCAAAGGGATGAACATCCTCAAAAACTGGTCAAAATTGTGCTATAACAGCCAGTGGATGATATTTGGTCACACCCTTCAAATCGGCCAGGGGAAGATAATCCATGCCAGCTGCATGAGTGATAAAGCTGTAGGGAGAGCTAAGGCCTGAACATGAAAATATATCAAACGGATCCTCGATCCCTGACAAGAAAGCTGACCAAGAAGTTGCGTCTGTACACTCCACCAGCTGAAATGAGTATGACATGGTTATCTCATGGGAAAAGTAATACCCATGGCGTCGGACAACAAGACCGAGTTGCCTGTAAACACCCCCACAGAATGGGTATGGCAATATGTGGCCGACCTCAAGGTCTTTGCCAGAATCGTCGGTAAGATGGAATGTCCCTCCCAGAGAGAAAGCACTACCATGATCACACCGATATCCATGTGGTCCATGTATAATGGCATGTAAAAATAAGCCACTACATATATCAAGATTATGTCTACTCTGGCTACACATCAATCATCCTCTGAACTGGTGAAATCCCCAGAGTGCTACATATAACTGTCCAAAGACTCAAATCTGTCTATCAAAAAACTCATGGAAACTACATGCCCCGAGGAGATCTCATCCAGGGAAACTTTGCGTCTCAAACCTGTGAAGGTTATAAATTATCGGCTCATATCACCGACAGCCATCCGAGCACAAGGCCTATCTAATGGCAAGTCTGTAAGTCGCTCGTACTCCTCTAAAGTGGGAGTCAACTCATGGGTCTCAAACAGGAACACATGCCTATCCGGCACCCAATGCTCCAGCATGCCCTCTACAAAGCTCAATGGAACCTGAAACATCAGGAGGGTCATAGAGTATCGCAACAGCTGATCATCCGTCACCTGATCTAGGGAGGATAAATTATCATACCACAATCTCAGAGAAGATGCCACCAGTACTGGTGGGGTATGCTCAATCTGGCTAACTATCGATGAAGACATCTATAGGGTCGTGTCATAAGACCATCCAGGGGTCAATGCTAAAATCATCTTTGGAAATTTATGTCCATAAACATAATGCATGCATGATAAATAACATATGATAATATGATGTAGGGAATGGAAAATAGTATACATATATTCCTAAGTACATCATCATCTAAATACATCATCTCTGTGTACAACTAAAAATACAAGAAAATGGGGCACAGCCGCCCAACAACTAACTAAGGCCTATCAAAAGATATAACAAGAATGGGACACATCCGTCCAATATCAAACATAGGCCTATCAAAAGATATAGCGAGAAATGCATCAGAAAAAGTCGATAGTTTTGATGTCCACATCATCCAACCTATCCACCTGATGTAACTCCTCTTGAGTCACTGAATCTCTGCCAATAGGGATATTAGGCTGATACAATGGAGGATCTGCACCAGAAAAATCATCTGAATATGGGCCACCTGAAGGGACAGCTCCAGAGCTGGAAGGATCAAAAGTATCCACCTCAGAAGGATCTCTGCCCAAGTACCAAAAAAAAATGTGTTCGGTCCAACTACTGGGTCAAACTATCAATCTCCGTCAGATGAGTAGGGTCCTAGACGCAGGAAATCCAATCCGTCATCATAACGGATCTAGAACCATATCCCTCATAAACTGTGTGGCACGGGTCTGGGCTCCAATGGACGAGGGAACCACCAGCAGTAAAATGCCTCCTGAGTGAACAGTCCCTCTGATAAAGTAAAGCCATCAACTCCCACCAACGGGATATCAATGATCAGTGGTTGCGACACAGACCAATAGCACCTGGCAGGAGGATAAATCGGAATGTGAATCTCTCTTGTAGTGCTCCTAATAGCACGCTCTCCTAAATAGAGCTCCCAACCTCTGTCTATAAAGAAAGGAACATGACAGGTGAACAATATATACTCGATGCCAGTCGGGAAACCATCCTCAAAGCCAACTGTCAAGTGGTCCTCAGAGTAAGGAATCCACATAATAACATCGACTGTCAATAGCTCTAACTGTAAGTGTGAATGGGTGAAACCCTCAGCTACAGGAACCTCTATCAACGTGGAGTGATGCCATCGTTGGCCCCGTGGATAGGTGTCTAAACCTAGCAGGCTAACGGGACGAAGACATGGGAGCCTCTCATAGGCCCAAAACTGCCAATACAAGATCAAAATATTTATGGTCAATCAAACTCTCAACCTGGACAAGGGAAATTACAAGAGAAAATACTCACCAGCAGGAATGGGTAGAATCCTAACCAAGCCCCTGTTAAGCCCTGAGAGCGCATGCGCATTCCCCTGAGGAAGTAGGCAAAGGTGTAGGAACCCCAATTAAACTCTCCAATACGGTGACTAAAGTGAACGATATCATGGAAGAGTTATTAGCCAGGAAGCAATCCCTGACGATAATCAAGAACAATCGTCGAAGGATGTGATCCCTAACTCTCCTATCATCGGGTAATGGCTCAATCAAAGCCCCACTCACGGTGTCTACACTCAAAGGACTAGTGTGGACTGTCCTTCCTTTGAGCACCGTAGCCTGGACTCCTAGCAAGGATCTGACGGCAGTAGGGTAAGTGCCAGCCACACAAGGCACTAGCGCCCCAGAAAACTCCATATCAGTGATGAACCGCCAATCCATCGGTGTCATCATCACTTCATAATCTAGCAAATAGAGGGACTGAGTCTGGTGAAACCAGCGCTCAGACAAAGCCCTAAGGTAACCCTAGGGACAACGATGGGGGAGGATAGAGAAGAATGCCTCAAAGCCCCAAGCATGCACAATCTCTCGGTACTCTGGATGAAGAGTCTGGTACAAAGAATGTATGCTGAACCAGTTCCCTCGAGGCTGCAGAAAGCCGGGAACCTGCATCACAATGTAAATCAACAATCAAAACCCTTGACCCCCATAAATGGGAAAAGGAAGAACTTCACAACTTTTACCTCGGTTGCATGCAAATAGATCGAAGGGTGGCAACTCAAATCATCTAGAAGCTCTGTATTTGTCACATTTATGGATGGAAGTTCCCTATAGGGAATTGAAGCAGAAGGAGTAAGATCCGCAACCTGTACATTCTCATCCCCGTCCTCAACATCTGGTACCTCAACATCTGGTACGTCTACAGTAGAGTTAAAAATTTATGATTGTTTAATGCTTAGACTCGTGAAATTTTTTCGCCAGTCTCCTTTGTAAAAAGGACTATCCACATGCGCGTAGGCATGAATAGGTGGCCATTCAGTAGCAAACCAACTCACAGTTATAAACATCCTATATGCATGAAAATATCAAAGTCATAATCCATAAAGGGTATCCTAATTACTAGGAATACTTTGCTTAAAAATCTTGGCTCATTTGTCCTCAAATAGGATAAAAAAATAGCAGAAAAGGTACCTAATTTACTGTTTCAAAAGTCAATTTTTTTCATGTCAATACGTTCAACATAGTTAAATACAAACATTTACTGTGTTGAATAATTTTTATCCAGTCATATGAGCATGCATATTCACTACTATGTGTTTAGAAATATTTCATGTGTTAACTCACTTTCCAATGGACAAAACTGGAAAAGAAGACATGTATACGTTACCAGGATAGTGTGGAACACTTGTACGGTGACAGATTTTGTAGAAAATAGCCCGAACTCAGTAGATCTGAAGAGGAACTCTCGAATTCTCTGTGTGGCTTCAAGTAAAAATGACTTGTAAAAGGGAAAAGCACCTGAAATACAACCCACGGACGGCCGCAGTTGTACCTATGGCTGCCGTGGGTCCACCTGTGGCAATCTTGGGTGGTTCCCACCCCCTCCGGCTCGGTCAAATTTGAGTTGCAAAGGAGGTCCCACAAGCTAAAAATTTAAATTAGGAAAAAAGACGCTACGCGAATAAGCGAAAAAGCCTGAAATCCTGATTTTCAGAGACAAAATTGCGGGTCTACATATCCATCATTTGTATTCGTCCAAACACAGGGTACATAAAGCCGGTGATCATAGCTATTAAAAGCTACCCTTGGCAATACCTCAAAAGGTCTGATGCCATCACAAAGATTATAATTGCAATCAAAACCATATATCTCTCCAGAAATCTATTCCCAACGGAGATTTCATATAATCATTAGCCGTTGAAGAACATTATAGTGAAGATCAGGCAGCCTTGATATCATCAGCCATTGGCAAGTAAATCTAGCGAAACATCGGAGGTGGTCCGATGTTATTAGCCGTTGAAGGACATTTCAGTGAAGATCAAGCGGCCCTGATATCATCAGCTGTTGGCAAGTAAATTCAGCGAAGCATCGGAGGTGGTCCGATGATGTTAAGCATTGAAGGACATTTCAATGAAGATCAGGCAGCCCTGATATCATCAGCCGCAAGTACATCCAGTGAAGCATTGGAGGTGGTCCGATGATGTTAGCCGTTGAAGAGCATTTCATCGAAGATCAGGCAGCCCTAATAATATCAGTCGTTGGCAAGTAAATCTAGTGAAGCATCAGAGGTGGTCTGATGATATTTTTCGTTGAAGGACATTTCAACAAAGTTCGGGCAGCCCTGACAGTACCAGCCGTTGGCAGTAACTCTAGTGAAGCATCAAAAAGACCTGACGACATAAACTGTGGAAAACCATCCCCATCGGGGAGGACTGATGATGGAATCTGTTATATAGAGCCTCTATAATCAAAACACAATTCCCCAAGAGTCTCTCGTACATGAGAAGGGCATCTTTGGTGGAAAGCTTGTATAAAGGATTAAGGACTTTAGTGATAGCCCCAATGTCAACATCCTATGGTCTAAATCATGGAGATTCCTGTGAGCTTTAGAAACTACCGGTTGAGTAGACATCCAATTAGTTTAGCAGGGTTATCAATGATAACTCCATCCCCCAACAGAAGCGATGGGAGTAGACAGTTATCACATCCCATTAAAAAATGGTCCAACAAACCACACTCATCATTGCATTTACATTATGTTGCATTACATTGTATCATGTTTATCTTCTCACATTTCAAGTGTCTAGTGATCTTTATCATATCCATGTCAATACATTACATGAATATGATTCAGAGGGGCATCTGTAGACACTCAAAATTTTGCATTCTTGTTACTAACCTTGTAGAAGGGAAAACTCGTCTTCCAGAGATAACCTTAGAAGTCAAATCAGCTCAACCCCGGAGATAACCCCGGGAGATCCAGTTTTAATCTCGGAGACAACACCGAGATAATTAGTTTCAATCCCGAGGAATGCAGTTCCAACCTCGGAGATACTCAGTTCCAACCACGGGATACTCAGTTCCAACCTCGAAGATAACCCCAAGAAATGCAGTTCCAGTTCCGGAGATAACCCCGGAAGAGTCAGTTTCAACCCCGGAGACAACCCCGAGGCACTCAGTTCCAACCTCGGAGACAACCCAGAGAAGTCAGGCACACCTCAGAGTCAATCCTGAGGACATTCAGCATTCACAGCAGCCCAATCTCAGAGATAACCGTGAGTAACGACTGCTACATCTGCGTAAAGCCGGAGATAACCAAGATGAGGGGAAAAATTGTCATTTTTCCACCTCGATACTACATTCACATCGTCTAAGCATCATTCAAACCAACACTGCATACAAGGTATCCCATGAGAACCATAGCTCAAATCCCGAGTAACTACTACACAAGACAGCACACCAGATAGAATTTGAAGAGTTGAAGATCTAGTCATAGACCCATCTTCTCGGCTCCGTACAACCTCTAATCCCATGTCATTGTGTAGCTCTTGACAATAGCATTCCAAAAAGGAACAAAACACCTAAATCAGATGCCCAGATTGAAAGTTATGAAGGTTCGAGCGGATAACGCGTAGCCAAAGTGCACATACTTCGAGACGATGGGACCCACATGGCCCGGGGCACCCCGGGCAGTCGCAGGTGGACCCGCAGCCATCTGGTTTTTAAATATGAGCTCTTGGCAGCTCATTTGAAAAAAAAAGAGAAAATGAGAGAAAACTCTGTCCATTTTAGCCTGTAAACACTTCTAAAGTTCTCTAAACTGAGTGATTTTTCTTTTTAAACACTTTTAAGCTCGTGTTTGCTACATACTAAAATTTAAACGGTGGAAATCGAGTTTTCAGTCGCCAAAAGCCATCTGAAGTCTTCTTGGCAGCCCGCTGTAAGATATTTTAGATTTTTAAGCTTTTTATCACTTCTGTATATATATATTACTGCTTATATATTATATATATATATATATATATATTATCGAACTTTGATTCGATTGAGCCCGAATATAATATTCGGAGCGTTTACTACTTTTGTATATATATAAATACCTATATATATATATTATCGAACATTGTTTCGATTGAGCCTGGATATATATCCAGTGCGTTTACTAGGG
This sequence comes from Panax notoginseng, assembly GCA_016801055.1. Taxonomy (NCBI): domain Eukaryota; kingdom Viridiplantae; phylum Streptophyta; class Magnoliopsida; order Apiales; family Araliaceae; genus Panax; species Panax notoginseng. Next base: position 57,599,514 of record CM029019.1, on the reverse strand, counting down.
CTGAGCAAGTAACCAAATTGGAACCAAAACCGCACCAAAAATAGCATAAATCGCACCAATTAAAACCACACCAACGGTTCCAGCGTATGTGGCGGTTTTAGGTGGGTTGAATAACCAAATTTACGGTTCCGATTTGGTTACTAGCCAAAACCAAACCGCATAAAACCGAAACCGCACCATGTGTGTGTATGTATGTATTATCTCTAGTAAATTCTAAAGTTACTTTTCACTTGAACACGCTCAGAGAAAACCCCAGTCTTGCATTGTCATTTTTTCACCAATTGAAAGAAGATGTTAAAGGTTATAGAGTCAAAAATTAAGCAATTGGATTTTGGAATTTTGAATTTGTTTGATGCGTTATTGGAGGGCCTTATAGTTGTGGGGCTCGAGCACTTGATGCATTGGTTAATGTCAATGCTATAATTGTAATAATCTAATAGATTATTTTTAGTCCTCCCTTCAATATATTTTATTCTATCTTCAGTATATACTTTTAATTTTTGGGGAACTAGATAAACATTCTTGCTTGTTATCGAATAGTCTCCGTTGTTTTATATAGCGCATATTTTAGTTTTAAAGCATGCTTGATATAATTTTCATTGTCGACTTTGTCACTAAGTTAATTGCTCGATGTAAGTTTTATGTTAAATTTTATTGAAGGCTTAAACTTTTTTGTTGTTTCAATTGGTTTTGGAACCGAAGCCGCACTAATTAAAACCGCACCGCACACTTTAAAACTGAAATGCACCAATCACAAGCGGTTTCGGATGCGATTTTGAATTTTTCAAACCGCACCTAAGCAGTTTCGGGTGCGGTTTGGACTTCAAACCGCACCATGCTCACCCCTAGCGTTTATTGCTTTTGTATATATATATATATATATATATATATATATATATATATATATATATATATATATATATAGAATGGATCAGATCCGGGAGTCCGGACCTGATAAAAAACGGACCAATTTTTTTATTTTTATTTTTGATATTTTTTTTAAAAAACAACTAAATTTTTTTTAAAATATTTTATGGAACTGAAAATTCAAGTTCCATAATTTTTTATTTTATTTTTTTTAGTTTTAAAAAAAAAGCAAAAAAGAAAAAGGTCCGGATTTTGGTCCGGTCCGGGAGTTCGGACCTAATCTGGATAGCCTGGAGTCTACTTCATGGCTGTTGATTGTCTATATATAGATATAGATATATATATATATATATATATATATATATATATATATATATATATATATATACATATATATAGCTTATATATATAACTGTTTTATCTGCTTTCATAATATAGATATTTCTTTATTTAGCTTGTAGGTTAGATTTGCCTAAATCTGACTATTTCTCACTTTAACCGGTTCATGGTAACTAAGCTGGAACCGTTGAAGCTAAAATAGTTTAGATTTATTCAAATTTAATTCTCTTTCTAGCTTTTGCTATAGGTTAGATTTGTCTAAATCTGGTTATTTCTCATTTTAACCGGATCATAGTGACTAAACTGGAACCGTTGGAGCTGGAATAGTTTAGATTTACTCAAATCTTGTTCTTTTTCTAGCTTTTGTACGTACTGCTTTCTCATGTGAGCCTAGGAATCATGTGATCACATATTCAGCTTCTGAATCTAGATTCGGTTCCCATGATGGACATTTTCAGCTGCAACTAGCTTGTAAATTATTCACGGTGTCTGAACAGCCTTAGATGGCTTTCATGCCCACAAGCTATGTATATTATTTTCACGAAGATGCTTCGCATCTCAAAAATAAAAGTAATCAAGCTGAACACATAATAAAATATAAATATCAAAGGCCTCAATTACTATTGAGCACAAGGGTTTGAAAAACTTATTTTACAAAACATCACTGCTATATCTTGTTAAAATTGAACTTTTATATAAAAGTCAAACCCTTTGTATATAGATGCAAACGAGGCATAGCACTACTTCCAAACAACTGCACATAGACCTAGCACACACACACACACACACAATCAGATAAAAGTTTTTAATAAAAAGTGGCGGTAACCGTGTTATCACGGAAGTTGGGGGTGCCTAGCTCCTTCCCTCCGCTTAATCAAGCCCTCGGACCCTAACGAATTTCGATTTCCCAGACCAGTTAAACAGTGTCACATCACTATATTTTTTTGCAAACCTTTTCTCAGTTGAGTTGGTGCAACCATTTAAAAATAACCAACTAGCGACTCTTAAAACAGTCAAATCGTCGACATATACATGTCGGACCTTTTCAAACTGTTTTTTCAAACAAATCTCACCTAAAATGAGAATACCAAAAGATAAGAACAGAAAGGGACAAATAAAAATCCCAACGTCGACATGGTTTAGAACAAGTCTAAATGAAGTAGAACTATACAACTTGAAATGCATGACTAAGATACTGTGAGCATGTATAGTTGAGACTTATTTACCTCATTGTATGTGTATAATGACTAAACATGAGAGACTTTGTTAAATGAACACTTAAAGCTTTTATTAAGTGGGAATTGATAACGAACCATGTTAAGGATAAGATATAGGATCGAACCTAGTTATAAGCATCATGACACGTATGTTCTTCAAGTGTCATCATATAAGTATGTGGGTGTGAAAGTTTGGCCATGTTTCTATTTCTCAGCTCTAATTTGAACTGGGAGAAGTGCGGCCGCGCTACCCTGCGGTGAAGTCTGCCTATTCTGTTTGTGATCTAAAATTTGAAACATGCTTGTATTGTTATCTTAATCGGTAATACATGTCCAGTACAGTATTCAAAGTGTTAATAAGCATGTTAACGATAGAATCATATATTTGATAAGTGTTTATAAACTTTCAAATGTTAAGTCAAAAGATGATTACGAACTATGTTATGTGATTTCATAGTGTCTTACAAACTGATTTTGTGTTATATGTATGTAAGGTACGTAATGACGTATGTATGGGATTATACGACTAAGTTAGACTCTTATGTATGTGTTTGAACTTACATATCAAGTATGAGTATTGAATATACGTAACTAATGAACATCCTATACGCGTAAGTATGTTATAATAGGATTCGAAAAGTGTTGATAAGCTATACTTTGCTAAATTATGCAAAAGGCAAGTTTTCTAACTAACATGACTTTGAATATTGTGCAAATATCTAAACCTTATCTCTTTGATGCAAGTTCCTAACCCTATTCTTTATGAAGCATTACTTAAACTTGTATTATTATTGGTCGTACAAGTAATCCATTGAAAGTATGATTCATGTCTTATGACTTTATGTTTCGTAGCTTAAGATAAAGTTGTTTACATTCCTTGAACTATGATTTCGAGTGTTGAACTTATAATTGTTCTTTGAAAAAGCCGTCTATGCCATTGGATTCGGCTAGACCTAAATCATGAATTTGAAAGCTATCCAAACCAATCGAATTAGTGCAGACTCTTATAATTGACTGAGATGAACAACCCTCCTTGAAGGGGAAACTATATAATTATCGGGAGACCGACGTGCGCACATGAGTATGATTAAATGTTATGCATAACGTAGGGAACTTCAAGCTGATCACCTTTTGTACTTGTTTTTGTTGGATTATCAGCATATTACTGTTAATTCTAGTAGAAGTTCATACTCCTTAGTGACGCTCAGTATTTATTATTTTAAAATCTCGAAATGATTAAACGTTGAATCTTATTGATATCTTTCTGTCCTTAGCGACTATTGTTGAGAACCATCGATACTTCTTACTATCCTTGAACTATCATTTATTGTTGTACTCTTGAGAGTTTAAAACTATACTGAATACCCTTATTGCTATATTATTTGCTGAGCAAACTTGTTACTCATTCTTGCTTTCCCTAAAAATATTTCAATTAAGGCAGAGCAAGGTGGACCCTCGGGCACTGATAAGGGCAAGGGCAAAGCTATGGAGTAACTTCATATTTATTTGGGAATATTATGATAATGTAAAGACAAAAATTATGTTATGTATTAGTTATGTATAAGTTATGTTTAAGTATGTTTAAGGTATATAAGAGATGTTTAAGTTACGAAACCTTGGGACGTGAATGATTATATTAAATAAACGTAATTTATTCTGTTATTCCCGTTACATGAGATGTTATTTAGTCATTAGATATGTAGCACACGGCGTACCGAATTCGAGATGCGAGTGGTCCGAATTTGGGGTCGTCACAAAGGACCCTCTGATAAAGTAAAGCCATCTAAGCCCATAAGGGGAATCTCTGTGGCCAACTGAGATAAAGACCAATGGCGTCTAGTAGGAGGAAGATATGGAATATGAATTTTCCCTATCGTGCTCCTAATAGCACACTCTCCCAAGTAGAGCTCCTAGTCTCCCTGGGTCAAGAAAGGGATCTGACGAATGGATAATGCATACTCTGCCTAGGTTGAAAAACCGTCCTCGAAACCAACTGTCAGATGATCTGGAGTGTAAGGAACATATGTGATGACACCGGTAGTCAATAACTCCAACTGTAAACGAGAATGAGTAAACCCCTCCGCCACAGGGACCTCTACCAAAGTGGAATAATGCCAGCGATGTCCCCGCGGATAGATATCCAGACCTAAAGTAGTAATTGGGCGTAGGCAAGGGAGCCTCGCATATGCCAAAAACTTAAAATGCAAAGATTAAATGTCATCAGTTATGAATACTAACAACCCGAGAGGGGGAAATTGAAAGATAAGGGGAAATTACTCACCAGAAAAAATGGGTGAAAGCCTAGCCAAGCCTTTGTCACGCCCTCTGAACGTAGGCATATACCTCGAAGGATTTAAGCGAATATGAATGAGCCCCCGTCAAAGTCTCTAATACGATCCATATCACGAGTAGCGTTGACAAGAGAAAAAGAGACTGTCGAGGAGTTGTCTGCCAGGAAACAACCTCTAATGATAATCAAGAATAACCACCAAAGAATGTGATCTCTATCCCTTTGATTAGCAGGCAGAGGCTTGGACAAAGCTCTATTCAAAGTATCAATGCTCAAAGGACCAGAACGAATAGCCCGACCCTTGAGGGCCGAAGAAGGAACTCCCAATTGGGATCGAACTGCTACCAATGAAATGTTAACCACTAAAGGCACTGGCTCCCCTGTAAACTCCAATCCAGTGATAAACTGTCAGTCCATCAGTGTCATCATCACCTCATAGACCAGTAATTGGAGAGACTGAGCCTGGTGAAACCAGCGCTTAGATAAAGCCCTCAAATAACCCCTGGGGCAGTGACGGGGAGGAATAAAAAAGAAAACCTAAGAGCCCCAGTAGTGAACGATCTCCTGATACTCCGGATGAAGGGTCTGGTATAAAGAATGAATGCTAAATTAGTTCCCCTTAGGTTGAGTGAAACCGTGAACCTACATCAATTTCAAATCACGATTAAATCATTTTCCCAAAAGTGGATAAAGAAGGAATGAAAAAATAAAAAATTCCATTACCTCATTCGCAAGAAGATAGATCGATGGGTGATGTCTCAAATAATCCAGAAGATCGGGAATCATCACATTATTAACAGGAAGATCTCGACGTGGGGTAGAAGAAGAAGGAGTGGGGTCCTCAACAGGAACATCATCTTCCTCATCTATAACATCCATCCTATCAACCCGAATAGGACAAATCACTGACTCAGTTAACTGGCGAGGCTGCCAGGCTGGATGAGGTAAAGGAATAGTAGAAGCAGTCCTCCTCACACCAGATGAAACTCTACGAGAACTAGAACTGTTGTGTCAATCTGAATTCATAGCCTAAACAAAATCTCCAAATCACCTCAGAAAGGGTGAGGTACGTTTTAAATTTAAAGCTATTAAATTCAAATCATTGCATTATGGATAACCTATGTGATAAATCATGCATTAGTTTAATATACATCCCTAGTAGAGTAAAATTTTCATGTACATTAAATGCTCAGACTTATGAAAAATTTCGTCATAGTCTCCTTTATAAAATGGACTATCTGCATGCACATAGGCATGACTAGGTGGCCATTCAATAGCACACCAACCCAATATCAAAATACAAATGTTAAATATTAGAAGTAAGACACAATGGCAGCCAAATTACCGTGTGCATTTTGTATAAAAATCTATACTCATTTGTCCTCAAATAAGATGAATAAACTAGCAAAAATGAGCACAAAATGACTATTTCAGGAATTAGTTTTTCTCACATGAAAAACTTTTGAAGGGCCAGGGGGAGTTTAAATCCACCCGCGGTCTGCCGCTAGTCTATCTGCGGCAGCCATAGGTAGACTTGCGGCAACCTAGAGTGGGTCTCATCCCCTCCGACTCGATCCAATTTGAGTTACAACTGAGTCCCCTAAAGTCAAAAAATTAATCAGGAAAAAAGGTTCTACGTAATTGAGCAGAAAGGGCCTAAAATTCTGAATCAGACAACCAAACTTTGGAAGTCTAAAAGTCTTCTGTAAACCGTTGGTGACAGCTCTAGCGTACCATCGGAAAGGGATCTGGTGATTTAAACCATTGGCGACAGCTCTAGTGTAGCATCGGGGAAGAGTCCGGTGATATAAGTCGTTGCAAACTACTTCAGCGAAGATCAGAGTATCTGATATTCCAAACCGTTGTTGATAACTCTAGCGTAGCATCGGAAAGAGTCTGGTGATATATGCTGTGATGCCCCCAAAATAGGTATACACCACCCATTCTTAGTCGCCAAATACATGGAACAGAAAATAACTACAACTTCATTATTACAATTGTCGTGTAAAATACGACAACACATATGTTGTGTGTTAAAATACAAATATTGTCTTCTAGACAGTATTCAAACTCAAATAAGTCCTCATTACAATTATTGATATACTATTTTACAAAATAGTGAGGACTGCTAAAACAACTGACTGGGAACATCACTCCACACCCCGACTCGTTCCCGCTATATTCTCTCCTCCTTAGAAGAAAAATGGAACAAAAAGGAAAAGTGTGAGCTCAACTAGCCCAGTAAAGAATATTATGACTAAGATAATGTAGAACAAATTATCGTTAGCCTTCAATAAAACAGATAAAATATAATGGGCAACCAATTCTAGATCAATATTCGCAGCGGAAATAACAATTCATTAGAAGAGTTAAGTAGATAATGAAATCTACTATCTTCTATGATTTAAAAGTCCATCATCAATATTTTATCCCTGTAACATCAATCAATATATATCTTGAACCAAATATTCATCTTTGCACTATGGACCAAAGATATTCATTTGTATCACCAGTTGGTCATGTTCATCTCAACACCTGTTCATCTTTGGACTATGGGCCAAAGATATACATCAGGTAATCATTCATCTTTGCATTACATGCCAAAGATATTCAGTTATATCATCATTTAGGACTGAGGATGATGAAAAATATTTTAAATAAACGAATCCAGTGAGATAAAAGAACAAAGATTAGGGATTCGTACTTTAGATAATCCAAGTTCAAAAATACTCCATAATAAACCAGAGTGGAGTAAAATTCAAGAATGAAGATCAAGACATGGATACAATCAAAGATAGTAACTATAATAGAAAACTTGGACAAAGAAGAGAAATTTTATTTTTTTGTGAATAGTGTCGTATACGTGAATAGTGTCGTATACGTGAATAGTAATCCCGACACAAAAAGGTAGAAACTCCACAAGAAAAATCATACTTCGTGAATAGTACCGTATTCGTGAATAGTGCCGTATACGTGAATATTATCTTATTCGTGAATAGTAACCCCGACACGAAAAGATAAAAATTTCATAATAAAATTCATACCAATATTTTTGTATAATGATATTGAAAGAATAACATTATTTACGAAGAAAATAACATCCCTTACCTTAAAAGAACAGTACTTCTGTCTGAAATATCGGATATAACGCTGAAGGAAACTTGCACTGAATAGTAACTCTCAAAGTATCTAAATACTCACAAAATTTGCTCGATATTATAGAGAGAGAAAACTTCTGATTCTGAAGTGATTTTAAATTCTAACTAAGCACCCTATTTATAGAAAAATGCTAGAACGCCAAAGCAGACTAACCTGCTACCTGATGGCTTTATCTGCTACTATTCACGCATACCACTTTTAAAATAAAATTTCAGGACATTTCTCACCAACCAAAAGTGGGGTCCACTTATTCTAGAAAATTTTCAAAATATTTTAAATTTAAACAATTATCATCAACTTCAATAATTCATAATAAATAGCCCTTTTATAATAAAAATACAAATTTTATGTCCATTTTATATGAAATTTAATTCTCTACAACTTTGTAAAAGAATGTTTTTCCAAATTCCAAACAGAAAATGCCCGAAATCCACATACAGACGATTTTTAATACCACCATTCTGACAAAATACTGATAAAATACCTCAGCATTAATTCTTTCATTTATATCCACATAAAAAATAAATATTTACTTATCATATAAATCAATAATTAATTATTCACAAATAATATTACAAAATCACAATACTGACAATCAGGTCGTTCCTAGGAAAGAGGGGGCTTTTCGATAAGGATTTTTTATTACTGGCGCTCAATTAGGTGACCAAACCCCTTTTCCTAGACAGAACTTCCTTAGACATTGCCAATAATACTATCTAATAATATTATTCAAATAATATGAATTATTGATCTGATAATGGGAAATACTGTGCAGTGACAATTATTGAAACAACAATAATATAAAATATCAACGTAGCAATTATTGAATCAATAAAATAAAATATTGAACAGTAATTACTGTAAAAATTATTTAGTAGCGCCTTCTTACTTAAGAATCAATAATTCAACAATACTATAAAGGCCCGAGATCCGAGTCCCAAATCACCATGGATCTGGTACAATCATTCTATAACTATTACGAAAGATATAAACATAAATTATTTATACCTTAAACATTGCACATTATCCCCAAGGTCGAGAACGTTCACATAATACCTGAATCAATATCCTATCTAATATCTAATGTTATTATCATACATTACAGTTATAATTTTAGCTGCACGTATAATCCCAATCTGAACTTGTCTTCAACCTTTCCTGTATCTGATGTATTCGTTCTAATCTGCAATGTTTATCATGATATAGCAAGGGTGAGCAACAAGTTTGTCCAGTAAGTAAAAGTTCAATAAATTAGGGATATATCATGATAGAAAGAATTAAACAATAAGCTGGCTAAGGTTCTACAATATAATTGTGAACTAGCATGAATAAATTTTCATAGCTGAACAAACATTTAACATAAACAAATATATATGGACCGAATGGTAATGAAGGTAATCAACCTTTCATACCTGATGAACACATGTAATATGCACATAGTGCGATTCAATAATTCATAGACATGGTAATCAGCAATGATTAACCATAAGCATATTCGAATAAACAACTCGAGGTCGAGTTAAGGAAAACTTGTATGTTCGGTCGACTACTGTTACGCAATTTATTTAGCTTTGCCTGAAGACCTATTATATAAATAATATCGATATACAAATTAGAATAATATCATCACAGTTATAAAATAACCTAAACACATTAACACATAACCCTATCAGTCTATACAGCACAGAAGACCTAGTATCAAGTCAAACTATTGCAGTCTGAGTTGAATCCGGCACAATTCTGACATCCCGACGGCCTAGTCGGAGAATTCTCAAGACTAATATCCATAAGAATCTGTCTAAACGCAACACAATTATCTTAGATAATTTATTATTCATTCAAAATATTTTTCAAAGGCTCATAATAATTTTTAAATAATTATTATCATTTATCATGACTTTTTAATCATTAATATCGTATTTATATGATTTAAATACCACTTAATTCCATTATCATTAATATTTATTTAATATTAAATATTAATAAAATTCTCAACTTAGTATTATAATATATTTATAATATCTCAAAGTATTTTTAATACCTTATTATTACCTTTAAATGATTTTAAAGTAATTAAAACCATTATTAATTATCTGCCATTAATATTAAATATTAATGTATTTTATGACAAAATATCAAAAGTTATATTTTATAACTTAAAATATTTTTATAACCTTTAAATTATTTTTATATAATTTTTTAATCAATAATTCTATTTTTCCATAATTTATTTAATATATTTATTAAATAAATTAATTACCATTTATATTAATTTATTAATAAAATTCATCACAAAATATCAAAAGTCATTAAAAATAACTTAAAATATTTTCTTATACCATAATATAATTTTTCATGATTTTTCAAGTTTTAAAATTATTTTTAAGTAATTTATTTAATATTATAATTAAATAAATTAAATACCATTAATATTCCAATAATATTAAATATTAATGAAATATATTCAAAATAATTAAAAACATATTTTTAGGCTTTAAAATAATTTTTAGGAATTTATTTTGAATTTTTAATAATTAAAAAATATTTTTCTCTATTTATTAAATAAAATAATTGATTTTATATTTAAACTGTCGCTAAAGGGCCCTATAGCAACAAAACTGTCGCTATAGATGTTCTTGAGTGTTCACGGGCCAAACCCAGAACTTCATGTCAATGTGTAAGGTAGGTAGTTTGACCAGTCATAGATTCATGATCATAAGGATTCTGGTCTTGCTAATGGATTAAGGATATAGTATTGATGTAATACTACACATCCCAACAAATTTCATGGCCAAAACATCACATAACAGTAAGATCTAAGCCCCAGAAATTCTTGTCAGACGTGTTCTTGAGTTTCTGGGTTGCCCAGAAACTCAAGCAGTATCAAGGGTCCTATTTTGAAGCTTTGTATCTTTGATTCTGAGCTTACGTAAAATCTAAAAGTTCAGTCATGTAGTAGAGATGTTAGGGTACAAATATCAAGCACTAGATCAGATTAACAACATCACATGTGAGAGATTAAGGCTGGTCAAAGTCTGTCAGAAAAATGGTTCTTGAACAATCTGGGGTTTCTAGATTGTTCATCCGGCTGGTGGTCAACGCTTGTTTGACCAGCTACAACTTTGATTCTATACATAATCTGGTTAATCTAAGGGCTTGGATGTTTAGTTCTCATGTTAGACTACAAGTTCATTACACAAACATGGCCAGATCACTTAACAGTAGCAAGATCCATGGCCCTAAAAATGACTGTCAGAGATTCCTGAAAAATCTAGGTTGCCCAGAAACGGTTTACCATGATCGGTCAACCCACTTTGACCACTCATAACTTGAGATCTAGGCATGATCTGACCATGATTCAAATTTCAGATCAAAGCCCTTACAACATACTACACGTCTATAACTTAAAACACAACAAACAACTAACACACAAGGATCTACGAGCCTTGACATTAGACTGTCAGACAACTTTTTAGGGTTCATGATCAGTTTTGAAAACTTGATTTTCGTGCATCTAGATGTTATGGATCTAGGATGTAACAACCTAGATCACTCAATAACATCCTTATACACAACTTTAAACATCTAAACATAAAGATTAACATGAATCATAAGGATTTCAAATTTTAGGGTTTATACCTCTTTTAAAGCTTGATCTTGATTCAGATCTTTATAATCTGTTCATGGCTGGCTAAGGCTCATTCTAAGGACTGCTCTACTTAATATTTTCGTGGGTCTAGAGAGAGAAGGAGTTGGTTGAGTGTAAGAGTATAAATAAGGCTTATTAGCAAATTTTCTCTCTTTTTAATAATTTTAATTTGATACAATGTATCTATATCTTGCAAGTTGGCTGAGATTTGCTGATATAATGAGCACATGGGAGATTTTAGTTGGTAAAAATCAATATCTTGGCAAGATTTGTACACAATCTCATAAAAAATCCAAAAAGGGCACTTTGGTCATTTTGCATACAATTTTAATGGCTAATTTGTCATTTGCCCTAACCTTTAGGGTTTGACCCTTAGGGTTTAAAATTATTATTTTTTTAGATTTCCTAATTAGGTTTTAAAATTAGAAAATTAAGATTTCTAAATTATAATTAGGGTTTCCTAATTATATTAAAGTTTCATAATCGCATTAGTGTTTGTTAATTAGGATCAATGTTTTCTAATTAACATTAAAATTGTTAAATTAACAATTATGTTTTCCCTAATTGTATTTTCGGGTTTCTAATTTTGAAATTAGGGTTTTCTAACTTTATTGTTAGGTTTTACCCTAATTAAGATTGTAATTAATACACTTAAACCTTTAAACCCCCAAATTAGGGTTTTCATATTCCGAATTAGGGTTTCCAAAGGCGGTATTAGGGTTTTCTAACTGAATGATGACGTTCTTAATATATACGTAGGGTTTGTCATAGATATATAATTTATCTAGTCAACCCTTGACCCATAACCACAAACTGTACACATAAATCCACATACACAGAACATATACACTTATTCACTTAATCCTGAATAATTCACCACAAAAAAATTTTAAATCCATAAAATTCCTTTCAGAAAATATCAAATTCATACACTTATTTTCTGTCTAGGTTTATTATTTAACTTTAATTCAATATTTTAAGATTTTAATAAATATCCAAATTCTCGGGTTGTCACATTCACCCCTTCTTCTAAAAATTTCGTCCCCTAAATTTACCTTACACCTTACACCTTACACCTTTCATACTCATCACCCCATGCTACCCAAAACATCACTCACAAAAGTTAAATTATTCAAATAATGTTGTGGAGTCATATAGACTACGAACTTTCATTTTCGAAAAGGTTATATGAAAATTCATCCGCAAACCGTTATAACTTACAGACATATAAGTTAATTAGCCCGTTATGCCCTGTACTTATTAAGTATTGCTGATCGGATTTGTTTCTCGTCACTGTCATAGGCACAAAAATTGTACCTCACTCTTATCGGATTCCACACTAAAACAATTCGGTTCGGGAAAATTTTCAAGGAACGCTTAGAATTTTATAAATGTTGATCTAGCCGAATCAAATAGCATAGACTCATATCAATAATTCAATTCAATCAAAATATTTAGGTATAGCCAAACCCCGTTGGAAAATTAAAATTTTAAAATTAGTTTGAAAATGACGTCATGATGTCGTACTGTATTAACAGCCCGTTTGAGGATGTCGTCATCGACTGACTTTGTCATAACACATTATACAATAGTGGAACAACGATTTTAGATCAAATTCAACATTAAGTATTCCTGTATTTACAACTCCATCAACTTTTTATCATCTATGCACCAGGTTATATGGTACATAAGTGATAAATAAAAATATATTTTGATATTTCAAATCATTATAGTCTAGCTGAAACAAGTAGCATAGACTATTCTTTAAACCGTTCAAAAAAACCGTTGTGATTCAGTTTTATCATCTCAACAGGTAACGATGTGTTGGTGGCCCGAAGTCCACACATACACAATGGTCACCAGAAGTTGAGAATAAAAATTTATTTCCAAAAGCACATAGTGCGTATTTAGCTTGACGTCAAAAATTTCAAAGTCTAGCATAGCTAGAAGATTTGGGAAACCTATGTCTCCACTAATAATTCATTGCCTAATTGCTATCTATTCCTATTATCATCAATATTCCATTCACACTTAGTTCTACCCAGTTCGTCAAACTTACCACACTTATGAGTTCAGGACTTGCCACAATCATATGAGTTTAAGGAATTGTCCTAGTAAGACCTTTGGCGTCCATTCGATGAGGAGTTCATAAACATTTCATATAATTATGAGTCACAAATTTATCATAAGTATGAGTTTTAAGAACTCGAACTTAACCTTATATTCTCTACCTATACTCTACCTATCTGTTATACACATGAGAAAAGAATCACCTTCTCATCACGCGTATAGCAAATAGCGCGACACAGACATTTCAATGATTATCATTGCCAGAAACTAAGTGGTCATTAAACCAAGTACAATTCCCGCCCACAACAAGGAATCATACAACTCAACTGCTGACATGAGTCCTTAATTGAAATCCCCACCTAATCTTAACTCCATTCTCAATATGAATTTTGTTTAATTTGTATTCATAGTCCTTTCCTGAATTTGTCTCGTACCAATTCATAGTACAACTGACACACAACAATCTTGCTGTAAACTTTTCAATCATTAATGAATTCTCATCCCTGCTATAACCTTATTAGATCACGGGGTGATCTCATCGTATATATTACGATTCATTTCTATGTCTTGATCGTTTTATTTTTAGATCTCCTGCCCCTGTACTTTTAGTCTTTTAGACTCTATCTATTCATCACTACTGTTCAACTTTATTATCAGAGTTAGGGAACTCCATATCTTTATAACTCGCCAAGATTCATCTTTGAATCTTACCGACTTACTAACTCTATTTGAGTTAGTCCTTATCCTAATCACTGCAATTATTAGTCTAAGGTAACCCTACCCTAGGTTTATAACCTACAGCTTTGATACCAACTGTGAAGGCCCCAGATCCAGGTCCCAAATCACCGCGGATTTGGTACAATCATTCTATAACTATTGCAAAAGATATAAACATAAATTGTTTATACATTAAACATTACACACTATTCTCAAGGCCGAGAACCTTCACATAATACCTGAATCAATATCTTATCTAACATACAATGTTATTATCATACATTAGTGTTACAATTTTAGTTGCACATATAATCCTAATCTGAACTTGTCTTCGACCTTTGCTGTATCTGATGTATTCGTTCTAATCTGCAATGTTTATTATGATATAGCAAGGGTGAACAACAAGTTTGCCCATCAAGTAAAAGTTCAATAAATTAAGGATATATCATGATAGAAAGAATTGAACAATAAACTGGCTAAAGTTCTACAATATAATTGTGAACTAGCATGAATAAATCTTCATAGCTGAACGAACATTTAACATAAACAAATATATCTTGACCGAATGGTAATGAAGGTGATCAGCCTTTCATACGTGATAAACACATGCAATATGCACAGAGTGCGATTCAACAATTCATGGACATGGTAATCAGCAATGATTAATCATAAGCATATTCGAATAAACAACTCGAGGTCGAGTTAAGGAAAACTTGCATGTTCGGTCGATTACTGTTACGCAATTTATTTAGCTTTGCCTGAAAACCTATTAAATAAATAATATCGATATACAAATTAGAATAATATCATCACAGTTATAAAATAACCGAAACACATTAACACATAACCCTATCAGTCTATACAGCACATAAGACCTAGTATCAAGTCAAACTATTGCAGTCTGAGTTGAATCCGGCACAATTTTGACATCTTGACGGCCTAGTCAGAGACACGAGCCTAATATTCATAAGACTCTGTCTAAACGCAACACAATTATCTTATATAATTTATTATTCATTCAAAATATTTTTCAAAGGCTCATAATAATTTTTAAATAATTATTATCATTTATCATGATTTTTCAATCATTAATACCGTATTTATATGATTTAAATACCACTTAATTTCATTATTATTAATATTTATTTAATATTAAATATTAATGAAATTCTCAACTTAATATTATTATATATTTATAATATCTCAAAGTATTTTTAATACCTTATTATTACATTTAAATGATTTTAAAGTAATTAAAACTATTATTAATTATCTGCCATTAATATTAAATATTAATTTATTTTATGACAAAATATCAAAAGTTATATTTTATAACTTAAAATATTTTTATAATTTTTAAATCATTAATTCTATTTTTTTATAATTTATTTAATATATTTATTAAATAAATTAATTACCATTAATATTAATTTATTAATAAAATTCATCACAAAATATCAAAAGTCATTAAAAATAACTTAAAATATTTTCTTATACCATAATATAATTTTTCATGATTTTTTAAGTATTAAAATTATTTTTAAGTAATTTATTTAATATTATAATTAAATAAATTAAATACCATTAGTATTCCAAAAATATTAAATATTAATGAAATATTTTCAAAATAATTAAAAACCTATTTTTAGACTTTAAAATAATTTTTAGAAATTTATTTTGAATTTTTAATAATTAAAAACTATTTTTCTCTATTTATTAAATAAAATAATTGACTTTATATTTAAACTATCGCTAAAGGGCCCTATAGCGACGAAATTGTCGCTATAGGTGTTCTTGAGTGTTCTTGGACCAAACCTGAAACTTTATGTCAGTGTGTAAGGTAGGTAGTTTGACCAGTCATAGATTTATGATCATAAGGATTTTGGTCTTGCTAATGGATTAAGGATATAATATTAATGTAATACTACACATCCCAACAAATTTCATGGCCAAAACAAAACATAACAACAAGATCTAAGCCCCAGAAATTTTTGTCAGACGTGTTCTTGAGTTTCTGGGTTGCCCAGAAACTCAAGCAGTATCAAGGGTCCAATTTTGAAGCTTTGTATATTTGATTCTGAGCTTACTTAATGCGATTTAAAAGTTCATTCATGTAGTAGAGATGTTAGGGTACAAATATCAAGCACTAGATCAGATTAACAACATCACGTGTGAGAGATTAAGGCTGGTCAAAGTCTGTCAGAAAAACAGTTCTTGAACAATCTGGTTTTCCAATTTGTTCATCCAGGTGATGGTCAACGCTTGTTTGACCAGCCATAACTTTGAATCTATACATAATCTTGTTAATCTAAGGGATTGGATGTGTAGTTCTCATGTCAGACTACAAGTTCATTACACAAACATGGTCAGATCACTTAACAGTAGCAAGATCCATGGCCCTAAAAATGACTGTCAGAGATTCCAGAAAAATCTGGGTTGCCCATAAACGGTTTCCCTTGATCGGTCAATCCACTTTGACCACTCATACCTTGAGATCTAAAAATGATCTGACCTTGATTCAAGTTCCAGATCAAAGCCCTTACAACATACTACAAGTCTATAACTTAAAACACAACAAACAATTAACACACAAGGATCTATGAGCCCTGACATTAGACTGTCAGACAAGTACTTTTTAGGGTTCATGATTTGTTTTGAAAACTTAATTTTCGTGCATCTAGATATTATGGATCTAGGATGTAACAACCCAGATCACTCAATAACATCCTTATACACAACATTAAACATCTAAACACAAAGATTAACATGAATCATAAGGATTTCAAATTTTAGGGTTTATACCTCTTTTAAAGCTTGATCTTGATTCTAATCTTTATGATCTGTTCATGGCTGGCTAAGGCTCATTCTAAGGACTGATCTACTTAATATTTTCGTGGGTCTAGAGAAAGAAGGACTTGGTTGAGTGTAAGAGTATAAATGAGGCTTATTTACAAATTTTATCTCTCTTTAATAATTTTAATTTGATACAATGTATCTATATATTGCAAGTTGGCTGAGATTTGTTGATATAATGAGCACATGGGAGATTTTAGTTGGTAAAAATCAATATCTTGGCAAGATTTGTACACAATCTCATAAAAAATTCAAAAAGGGCACTTTGGTCATTTTGCATACAATTTAAATTGCTAACTTGTCATTTGCCCTGACTCTTAGGGTTTAACCCTAAAGTTTAAAAAAAATAGATTTTCTAATTAGGTTTTAAAATTAGAAAATTAAGATTTCTAAATTATAATTAGGGTTTTCTAATTATATTAAAGTTTCCTAATCGCATTAGGGCTTTTTAATTAGGATCAATGTTTTCTAATTAACATTAAAAATTTTAAATTAACAATTATGTTTTCCTTAATTATACTTTAGGGTTTCTAATTTTGAAATTAGGCTTTTCTAACTTTATTGTTAGGTTTTATCCTAATTAATTAAGATTGTAATTAATACACTTAAACCTTTAAGCCCCCAAATTAGGGTTTTCATATTCCGAATTAGGGTTTCAGATTCCCGAAACTGAAATTATCGTTTCCAGAGCCGGTATTAGGGTTTTCTAACTGAACGATGACGTTCTTAATATATACTTAGGTTTGTCACACTAGTACAAAATTATAAAAAAAATGATACTTAAAAGATGACGTTTTTATAAAAAGTGTTGTGATGTTTTTTTATAATGTTTTTTTTATAAAATATTATAGATACATATAAAAAAACGTTACATATTTATAAGGAGAATATTTGGTTTTAAGTAGAAAAAAACGTTATCTACATAAAAAAAGACGGAGCAAAAAACACAAAAGTGAATTTGAAATTAAAATAAAACTCATTTCACTCTCTTGAAGCCCCAAACCCTAGCCTCTCTTTTCTCTCAGTCCCTACCTCCACAACCATCAGAAATGGCCGCCGCCGCTGCTCGTCCCCCTCGTTTCGATTCAAAACCTTGAATCCTACATGGCCACCGACGGCCCCGCCGCCACCAACTCCCTCCCTTTACTGGACGTCATGAAGTACCCAATCCGTCCCGATCTCGTTAATTCTGTCCACGCTCTAATGAGAAACAACTCTGTCCACGTTTGAACGGGTCTAAGGTTTTAACAAATGAGAGAGAGGTGTCTGAGATTGAAAAGGAGGCGTGGAAGCTACTTCGAGGTGCAATTGTGGATTATTGTGGGAATCCGGTTGGGACTGTTGCAGCTAGTGATCCAGCTGAAAAGATACCTTTAAACTATGACCAGGTCTTCATTCGTGATTTTGTCCCATCAGCTCTTGCATTCTTGCTTAATGGAGAAGGAGAGATTGTCAAGAACTTTCTGCTTAATATACTTCAATTACAGGTATTTATCAATACTTTTGCTCTATCTTATTTAACCCTGTGGTTTTCCTAATTAGTATGTAATTTACTTATCTCATTATCTTTACCATAAACAGTATCTATTTTGGGATTTTTTTTTTTTGCTACGGTGTTAAACTTCTTGCATGTATAAGTCAATGTTTTGGTCATCAAATGCACAATATGTTACTCAATTGTGCTCTATATAGCAGTTTAGTTTAAGGTCATTTTGGTATGGTGTGATGGGGATAAACATAGATGATATTGATTTAGTCTCAAGGCTGTTCAAACAGTGACACAGAGTCAGTGTGGTGTATTTTTGCAGCTAAATTTTCTAGTTTATCCTAGAAACTTATTTTTATCACAATGGGGTTGAGCACAGAATATTGTGATGTCCAGGTGGTCGAAAGAGAAGTAGTGGCATACTTCTTTGTGATTGTGGTTATTATGTTCAAAAGTAGTTCTCCTCAAATGTTACCTTGAAACTAAGGGGGAATATATTGAAATGCCATAGGACGTGTCTAATATGCTGCAGTAACTTTGTCCATGCATCTTAGCTACCAAGGGGATTATTTCTTTTGTCATAACTTGTTATGATTTGTGGTAAATAGTTTGCTTAGCATAATGTGACCTCGGTTGCCTCTGTCAATTTTCCATCTGCAAATTTAACTTTGTTATTTTTGCTGTTCGTTATTCAGAGTTGGAAAAAAACCGTCGACTGCCACAGCCCTGGGCAAGGGTTGATGCCTGCAAGTTTTAAAGTTAGAAATGTGCCCCATGATGGAAAAATTGGAGAATTCGAGGATGTTTTGGATCCAGATTTTGGTGAATCAGCCATAAGGCGTGTTGCTCCTGTTGATTCTGGTAAGCTAGGCCACATTTAAACTCTATGCACTGTTAGTTGATTTTCATATAAATGAACTGACGGATCTATTGCCAATTGTTGTTTAGCTAATTTTTTTGGGTGTTCGTTTACTGTTTCCAAAAATGTTTTGTTTTCTAACCTGAGTTGATTTGGAAAGATAGGCCACGCTATATATTGTATATACTGTCGATTGTTTCACCTTTAAATGAGCTGGTACTTAATTATAATTGTTCCTTGGGTGTTAGTTTGGTGGTACTGTTTACTTTACTTTGACAGGGTTGTGGTGGATTATATTGTTGAGAGCTTATGGAAAGATCACAGGGGACTATGGGTTGCAAGCGAGGGTGGATGTGCAGACAGGCATAAGACTGATACTTAATTTGTGCCTGACAGATGGTTTTGACATGTTTCCTACTCTTTTAGTCACTGATGGTTCCTGTATGATTGATAGAAGGATGGGTATTCATGGCCACCCTCTTGAAATTCAAGTAAGACATTTCCTTTAGATATTTTTTGGTTCGATCAAATTGGAGAATATTTTACATTTTACTGCAAGTTAATGATGATTAGATTTGTACTGATTGTGGATATAGGCTTATAGTTTTCAATATTAAATTCAAACCATCCTGCCACATTACTTAATGTATATTGCATCATTCTTAAAGTAATAAACACAATATAATGCCATGAGATGCCCTTCAGTTTCGTCATTTTTCTTTAATGCTTTTTCAGTGTGCATCTGCTGCGGATTTCTTGGCTACTTTCTATTTCAGCCATATAACTGCTGGGGAAGGAAATCGTAATGTTCATTTAAGTAGTATATATATGATTCTACAAAGTTTCTTGGCTTTCTTCTCTTGACTGTTTAGCAGTGGTTAATCTTTTGGTCATTAGTAAAAGTTTTACTTTTCTTTTGTTTATTTGTTACTGAAAATAAACTATCACAGGGAAGTTTAATTCTTTCTCCCCCAGCCTTCCTGTCTTCCTTAGTATTCTCCCACTTAATTTGCAAGTTTCTTTACACCGTGTCTGTTGATGCTTAAAATAGAGATCTACATAAAGTAACTTGTAATTTTACTGCAGTGATTGGACAAGGGGCATTTGGTCCTGTTTACAGAGCTCAAATGTCAACTGGTGAGATTGTTGCTGTTAAAGTGCTTGCAACTGATTCTAAACAAGGGGAAAAAGAGTTCCAAACAGAGGTAATTGTGGTTAATTTATTTTTTTTGCTAAGTAATTGTGGTTAATTAATTGAAACTGTCCAAATTTATCAGTATTTATAACAAGCACATATAGATACGTGCCTTAAAAGTTGCAGATTGTTTTAATCACTATTTAGTCTCTCGCAACTTTCTCATATTGGTGTTGATAACTAATAGTTGTTGGCTAATTTTGAAGTTTTGACTTAAAAACTCGAAACCATGGGAGATATTGGGTTCTGCCACTGTGCACAACCTTTCTACTCTGTATTTTTTGGTTAGAATAGGAATACGAAGCATGCTTGTGTAAGTTTGGATGTAATCCCTCTCGGCAAAAAACATGGATAGCAGTTGAAAGCTAGGTGGAGAAATTTTATCCAGAGTTTAGATATCCTATCCAGGTTATACCTACTTCTTTCTAACTGTTGAACATCTGTCTACATGTGACTTGGGAATCTTTTCACAAAGTTCTAGTTGTTTGTCTGTTGCTGGTGGCTTATAAGCATATATATGGTTGGAATCTAATAATAAGCAAATCCTAATAACTAATGCTTTTGTATTGGGAACTTGCATTGCATTTTCAGAATATGCAAGAAAAATGGGATTTTGACCAATATGGTTGCATATAATGGTTGCATGTGAGTTTGGGTTCTCATTTGTATGATAACCTGCCTACATATATATATTTTTTTCAAACAAAAAGCATCGATTTAGAAATCAATTTCAAATAGAAATCAATTGCCTAAGCCTTTATTGTCATTGCCAATAGAATCAAGATGTATCTAAAATGGAGCAGGCTTCCATATATTCTTGCCATCTCATTCATGATTACATGATAATAATCATTAACTTTATAGTTTAAATTGAATAGATTTTGTTTTAGCGCATCTCTTATTGTTTTAGCATGAACTCGGTATATTTGGTCTCCAAAAATAAAATTAAAATAAATCTTTATCAGGAGACATCACACTTTCTTGTTATCTCAAGTAATATCCCGCTGCAAAATTTGAATCTTCACATGAAATCTTCTTGCCTGGATTGCAGTCGTTATGCTTCATGTTTGGACTTCCTTGGAAGTCTAAATGCAAACCTGTTACTTGACATTCATTTGCATGACCATGTGGAGACAATGTATGATCAAATTCGTAGCAAAGCCTTAATCCAGTATACTCACCCATTTGTGTCTGTTGATCTGCACATGATGGCCAACGCTTTCAAAACGAGTGTGGCAGGGCTGGAGAAAGAACTTGAAGCTCTGATAACTGACAACCAAATACAGGTATTCTTTGGACATTAACCCCCTTATCCCTCCTTTCTCTTTCGGTTTATGGGATTATTAGTTTCCTTTTAGCTGTTTAAGCTTTGTGTGCCTAGCTATATATGATGGTGACTGTAAGAAGCTTGGCATACTAGCAGTCCCTCAACATCTTAGTACCTTGCTATAGTTGGGTACTTGGGGAAATTAGCTTTATCAGTTACCAGTTTTAGCTCAGCAATAACTGTTCTTAGTTTCAACGGGATTCCTCTTCTTAATAAACATGGACCTTCGAAAAGAAAATTAGCATTCAAGAAACGACGCAACCACAATTTTTATGGACTTCCCAAAAAATTGAAGGCAAAATTCCCAGATATGTTTTCCTGTCCTTCTCTTTCCATACTTTAACTATATTTTGGAGTTTGAAAATGTCGGCTTAAGTGGAAGGGTCCAAGTAAATGGTCTTGATCTTAGTGGTTTGAGTGCATGCTATATCACTCTAAGGGCATGGAAAATGGATGGACGCTGCATTGAACTGTCATGATGTATAATGCCATTTCATCAGGATTGCTGAACTGCACTGAACTGGTCTTAGTGGTTTGCTTAACTTTTACACTTTACCTCTCTTTCATGATGTATAATGCCATTTCATTTACAGGATGATGATTCCATGGACAAGGACGAAAAAATGACTGGATGGAGAATGCTTCCGACCCTAGTAAAATGCGCAGAGTCTTGAACTTGCAAGGGAATTTCTTCTAGATGCTGCAACTGTTATTTTCAAGGAACAGGTTTGTTCAGTCTACTGACGATATTCCATTGTAGCCTTTGTTTTTTTTTTAAATTTTATTCTGAGATAATTTAGTCTTCATTTTAATGTCATATATCTCTGTCAATCTCTATTTATGGGGGAAAGCCAATTGATCAACCCACCTCTAATGTTTGTACTTCTCAGTATTCTGGATCTAATGTTTGTGCTTGGTATTTCTTGCTAGGTATAGAAAATTGTACATCAGCTGGAAGGAATTGTACTTCAGTTTAGAAAATTGGACTTCGAAGAATTTTGTGCCGCAGCAATAAGTGTATATCAGCTGGAAGGAATGGACAGCTGGGAGAAATATGCACGTCTTGCCTACGAACTGTTCGAGAAAGATGGAAATAGACCTATTATGATAGAGAAACTTGCCTCTGTATGATCTCTCTCTTAAGATTTTACTGTTAAGCATTTGATTATATAGTTTGATTTCTTGTATTGGCTGAGGCACCTGTTCCAGCAGCTCTAGGAGAAACCATGGACATCATGATAGCAAATAAAATGCAATGTAATATTTTATGGATGTAATTTAAAAATATAAACGTATGGTATTATTGGGATGTATTTTGAATGGTTGATACATTTTGGCTTGAAATGATAATTTAGAATTTTTTTAGCTATATATCATGGCATCAGCAGTCTTACAAATATTGCAGGTGCATCATTGTGTATGTAATTTCAAATATAGGTGAACTAAAAACAGTTGTTATATGTAGGGGTGTTCATCGGTAAAAAATCGAACCGGTATCGAAAAAATCGAACTGGTACCGAACCGAAAAACCTAAAAAATTAAGAACATGTACTGGTATTGAATAATCGGTTTCGGTACCGGTTCGGTACAAAGTTGGTACCGATTTTTTCGGTTCGATTTTCGGTTATACCGCAATAATTAAATAAATTTTTTTTATATTAACAAATTTTGTAAAACTAAGAAATGAGACTAGTAAACTGATTGATTATGTGCTTGATGTTAGGAAGGAGGCTGAGAATTGTGACTGCTTGATGGGTAATGGGTTACATATTTTTAATTTTATAAATTTATGTTATATATGTGCATATCAATATGAATTTGTTTCGCTTGTGTGTTTTCTTGTTTATATTGTTATGTTTATGGTTGTTCCTGTAAAATTTGTGGCATGTGAATGAATTCAAATATTTAAAAACATGATTTGGATCTGCATAGAAGGATAGAACTAATTTAATAACCTATTGTGAGCAAGTTTCTGCTCCTAATGCTAACTATTAGAAAGCTGAAGAAAAAGCTGCTTGCTTGATCAATTAATCAGGACGTGTCTCAATTCTACTGTCATT
This sequence comes from Panax notoginseng, assembly GCA_016801055.1. NCBI lineage: Eukaryota > Viridiplantae > Streptophyta > Magnoliopsida > Apiales > Araliaceae > Panax > Panax notoginseng. The sequence continues at coordinate 57,575,426 of CM029019.1, read as the reverse complement.
TGGGCTTTGGCTACTTTATCTTTTTTTCTGCCTTTTGCGTAACATGAGCTATTGTTCTGTAGTCTGATGTGTTCTTGTAATATGTTGCTTTTGTTCACAAGTCACAAGCTTTAGTGTATACTGCAATAATTCAAAAAAAAAAAATCGGTTTTTTTCGGCATTTTGGTTTTTACCGAATTCAAAAAAGCTATTACCGCTACCGGTACCGAAAAGTGTTAAAATACCTAAAAATCGGTACCGAAAAAAATCGGTACCGAAAAAATCGGTATCACCGGTACCGGTAAAAAACCCAAAATTTTAAGCACCCCTTATATGCATGGATTACAACATTTTTAAAGTTTTTATACAACGTTTTAAAAATGTTGTATAAACTTGTCTAAATAGATGACATCTTCAAAACGTTGTATAAATGAGTGTAAATGTTATCTGATGTACCAAACCACAATATTTTAAGCCAAAAAATGTTGTAAAATTATATCATCTACAACGTTTTCAAGCATCCAAGAATTTATGAAAAATAAATATACAACCTTTTTTAAGAAAAAAACGTTATGTAATGTGTCAAACTACAACGTTTTAAAAATGTTGTATAAATGTGTTAAATAGATAACACTCCTAAATACGACGTTTTTGTAAGTCCTTCTACAACGTTTTTTACGCGTTATCTATTTACTGTTTTGTAGTAGTGTCACAGATATAATTTATCTAGTCAACCCTTGACCCTTAACCACAAACTGTACACATAAATCCACATACACAGAACATATACACTTCTTCACTTAATCCTGAATAATTCACCACAAAAATTTTTTAAATCCATAAAATTCCTTCCAAGAAAATATCAAATCCATACACTTATTTTCTGTCTAGGTTTATTATTTAACCTTAATTTAATATTTTAAGATTTTAATAAATATCCAAATTCTCGGATTGTCACAAATACTATGCAATACCTGATGAGTGAATTTTATATACGCGATTCAATATCCATTTCATTCTTATTTGTTGCTAAATTCTTGTGATCATGTTCCTTTTTACTTGTTTTATGTTATTTCTTGTGTAGGATGGTTGTTGAGGCATTTTACGGATATGTGGAATTAAGTGGGATGATTTGAGGTCAATTAGAGCGAATTTGGAGTACAACATGAAAATCAGTCATGATATTTAGCAGAAGACAAGCCCGCCGGGGCGGGCCATTTTGTACTACACACCCCCGTCAGGGCGGAGGGGGGGGTGTCAACTCTGAAGTTGTCCTGCTTTGATTAAACTTCTTTTGAGGCAAGGTTTTTAGTAATTGCACGACAATGGAAGTCTAATTGAAGGGATTTTCGGCTGGAGCTTGTATGCTAGACATCTATTACTCTATAAACAATAACTTCAACATAACAACAGAGGAGAGGACGAAGATCTAATCTGAGTTTTTGAGAGCAAGCGTGGAGGAGTATTTCGAGGAGATTTTCAAGACGATTGCAATTCTAGGCTTCGTGAAGGGTGTTTTTCAATATTCTTCATCTTAGGCTATTATTTGTAATCAGAAAAATGTTTTCTATGAATTATTCAGTGTTTATTTTGTTTAGTATGAACTAATTCACTTTTTAGGCTTATGATGGATCTTTAAATGAAACAATGATTTTGTAAACTTTGATTTCTATTTTAATAATCTATCTCCAGTTTATCTATATTGATTTCAGCTTGAATCTATGAGTTGCCTGATCAACAATTCTTTGTGGAATTGGATGGAATCGAGAGAGGATATTCAATTCTAGACCTAGTTAATATAACATGTGTTCATGAATTTTGTGAATAGCTTAATCTTGAAGAATGTCAAGGTAGAGATATGCTTGACATCGCATGTAATCGGATAGAGAACTTATTCTTAAACCTTTTTCAAGTGTAATTCACATAGAGATATAGTGGGTTAGTTGATTAAGGTGTTTAACGAATTTCTATCTTAATTGTGGATTGACGTTAATATGGTATTAGTGCATCGAGAGGTGGTAAGTACTATGTAACAACCCGATATTTTCTATATAAATAAATCAGAAATTTTGTGTATAAATTTTTTTTTATTATTTTAAGTATGAGGATTTGTACAAGATAATGTGTATATGTAATTATGTGGTAAATAAAAATATATTTATTACATAAATATTTACAAATAAAGTTATTTTAGAATTATTGATTTTTATAAAGTATATTTTTATAATAATTAATTTTATAGTGGAAATGTTTTTTTATTAACTATTTTCCATGAAAATATATTCATATATTATTTAAATAATATATGGAGTGATTTTTCGAATAATTATAACAATTGTTTTATTATATGAGTTTAGTACATATTATTAAGTTAATAATTTTACCTTAATTATTAAGGTTAATTATGGAAGAATAAATCAGATATGGAATTCAAACCCTAATTTTTAGATTATTTTCAATGTATGAGAATAATAATATAATATTAATTATATTTTGATTTTTCAGTGCTATGAATATGTACTGTATGTACGTGTTGATGATGATTAGTCAATTATGGTGTTTAATTTCAAAATCCTTTTATTAATTGATTAAACCCAAATTTTACTGGGGGAAACCCTAATTGGAAAATCAACTGTGAGTTTAAGACTGTTATATAACTGTGTTATATATTTTATGTTGTGTATTAAGTGATTAATTAGGTAAACCCTAATTAAAATTCTAGAAACCCTAAATAATTTTTAGAAAACCCTAATTATTTAAAAAACCTAAATTTTTATTAGTAAGCTCTAATTAAAATCTTATTGAACTTTAATCTTAATTTTTCAAACCCTAAAAATTATTTGGGAAACCTTAAGGTTTAAGATCTATTGATTTTAACCTAGATTCAAGCATCATGGACAAAAATACCCTTAAATTATTTTGTTAGTTTACTAAAATACCCTTTTTGGATTTATTTTAATAAGATTTCTTGCAAATCTTCCCATATCTTGCAAGTCATCACCCTAGATTATAGTACATGCCTAAAACTCATCCAAGCTTATCTACTTTGACACCTTGCATGTTAGATGCATTGAATCTAAGAATTATAAATAGGTTAGGAGAGAGAAAAGTACACATATTTGCTCATTTGTGCTCTTACACTTCACCAAGACCATCTCTCTCTAAACCCACGAATTTCCAGTGCTAGACCAGTCCCCAAATCAAGCCCCACGAAATCCACTAATAAAATCAGAAGGCAGAAATCAGAAATTAATCATAGAAGGTATAAACCCTACTCAAAAATCTGTCCAATTTTCTGTTATTAGATGTTATGTTTGAGTGTTAGAATATGTTGTTAGTAGTGTCTATGGGTGATCTGGGTTGCTAGATGTTAGATCCATAACATCTAGAGGCTCGGATTTAGCATTTTACAAAATCTGAAAAAAATTTATTTTGTGGTCTGACATCAAATGTCAGAGGTTGTAAATCTCAGCTTGTTTATGATTTTTGTCTTTTGAAGGTTTATACTTGTAGTATGTTATGTGGTCTAGGATCTAGAACTTGAATCAGGGTCGTATCGATCATATATTGCAAGATATTTAAGGTCAAAATGCGTTGACCGGCCATGACCGGGTGTTTCTGGGTAACCCAGAAACAGCCCAGAACCGGCCTGACAACATTTTTAACCGTCTTGATCAGTCAGGTTGTTCATTGTTTGTTGATGTTGTTGTATACATGTTATAGCCTGCTAGATGAAGTATAAATCTATGCCTTAAAACCTTTTAAACAAGAACTATGTTGGATTTAGGAGATGGTCAAAGTAGCCATCCGAGACTGATTTTGAGTTTCTGGAAATTTCCAGAAACCGTATGAACTAGATTCCTGACATGGTTTGACCGGCTTTGTTATGCTTGATCTGTTGTTATTTTAGTGATATAATGTGATAGAACTCTTCCCTGGTATGTTGACTACACACTGCAACCTTTAAATCACTAAAATATTACAAGGATTACATGTTGTAGAAGCCCAAAAATGGACAGTCGAACTGTTCTTCATTTCTCGGTAATCCAGAAATGAAGAACAGGTCTGACAGTCATTTTAAAGGCTCAGATCTCTTGGGTTATGCAGTGTTTGGTTATGTTTGTTGTTGGATCTTGTAGTCCTACACTAGCACTACAATCTCTAACTAACATCATGCCCAGAAACACAACACACACGAAATTAGACCTGGTCAAACCTGGTCACTCGGTAATGGGCTTGATATTTTGGATTTCATGAAGAACACCTCAATAACACCTATAGCGACAGTTTCGTCGCTATAGGGCCCTTTAGCGGCAGTTATTTATAAAAATTAATTATTTTTATTAAATAATTAGTATTAATTAATTTTTAATTCTGAAAAATACAAAATAAATTATTAAAAATTATTTTAAATTTCAAAAATTAGTTTTTAATTATTTTAAATATATTTCATAAATATTTAATATTTTTGGAATATTAAAGGTATTTAATTTATTTAATTATATTATTAAATAAATTAGTTAAGAATAATTTTAATACATGAAAAATCATTTAAAAATTATATTATGATATAAGAAAATATTTTTAGTTATTTTTAATGACTTTTAATATTTTGTGATAAAATTCATTAATAAATTAATATTAATGATATTTAAGTTATTTACTAAATGAATTAAATAAATTAATAAAAAATGATTTTATTATATTAAAAATCATTTTAAATAATAATAAGGTATTTAAGAATATTTTAAGTTATAAAATATAACTTTCAATATTTAAAGGCAAAATTTCATTAATTAATTATTATTAATGATATTAAGGTTATTTAATAATTATATTAAATAAATTAGTTAAAAAATAACTTTAATATTATAAAAATCATTTTAAATGTAAATAAAGTGTTTAAAGATATTTTAAGTTATAAAATATAACTTTTAATATTTAAAGAATAATTTCATTAATAATTTAATATTAATGATATTAATTTAATACTAAATGATATTAAATTTATTTAATAATTATATTAAATAAATAGTTTAAAAATAATTTTATTAATTTAAAAATCATTTAAAAAGGATATAAATGAATTAAAAATATTTTAAGTTATACTTAATGACTTTTAATATTTGGATAAATAAAGCATTAATACTTTAATATTAATGGTAATTATTTAAGAATGATTTTAAATATTTTAAAAATTATTTAAGGGTAATATTAATACTTTAATTCTAAGTTATTATAAATAAATTTAATATTTTGGAAATGATTTCATTAATAGTTTAATATTAATTAAATATTAATGATAATAGAATTGATTAATATTTAAATCATTTAATAATGATTCTGATGTATAAAAATTCATGATAAATTATAAGAAATGTTTTAAAATTATATTAAGTCATTTAGAAATAATATGACTGATACTAAGTTATAGGACAGAGTCTTAGACTCGATAATTATCCGATAAAGTCGTCGGTACACCGACATGTTTTAGAAATTGATCTGGACTTAAGATATTTTGATTAGATATGTATTTATTTGTGATTCAATGGTTGTTAAACATGGGTAATAATGTGATTAGGTTATGTGCTGACTGCGAAATACAGAACTATGTGTTATAGTATATTGTTCTAATTAAACGAACGATCTTATTAATGATAGGTCGTGAGATAAACGATAAAACTAAATTGTGAATCGTAAGCAGCGCATCAGGCAAGTATATTACATTTGCATTTTCTTTATGCAATGGGCATGAGTAAGAATATTTATGAATTATATTATTACTGTACAGATTATTAACCTTATATTATATACGCTCATTGATTATCAACATGTTAGTATATGGTAATTCAGATATATATATTTTGTTCGTTAATTTCTATAAATGGTTATACAAGTGTTCCCACTTGAATAATCGTTGTATTTAATCATATGTTGATACACCTTTGTCAATTATAGATTATTATTGAACAAGATAAAACTTTTGATTTGGAACCCAGACAAGTATGAACATCCCTACACGGGAAAACTTTTATGCCCCCAAGGCAGACAGAGTGAACGATACCCTCGTTCTTGCATGTAGTATTGATCAATGCAGGGTACAACAGGCTGATCACCCCCGTGCCCGTAAGTTATGACGGTTTGCAGATAAATTTTTGTTTAACCTTTTCGAAAATGAAAACAATATTCATAGTATGTCAATTAAACCCTATTTATAGTCATTACGTAGTTTCAAAAATTTGAAAGAGGGTTGTTATGTTATTATCGGTATAGATACTTCACAACTATTGATCTGTTGTAGAAGGGTAGTATAAAGAGAACATTTAAATTCTTTCAGCTTATATATATAATTGCTATTACTTGCTGGGCACTCAAATGCTCATCCTTGTTTAATTTAAATATTTTCAGCTAAGTGTGAAGAACTAGAAAGCTCATGCAGAAACAAAGGGAAAGAAAAGCTAACCAAATAAGATTTGTGGTAGTTTATGTATTAGTTTGATATTATTAAGACAAGTATGATATTAATTATCTATCATGGGTTGTAATGAATGTATTAAAGGTTACGTACTTGGGAGCTAGACTCTGATAATCATGTAAATTAAGTTGATCTTTATATTATTGTTATTATTATTAGTATTATTCTGCTCATAGAAATGGTATCGTGAAGCACCAAGTTCGGGTTTCAAGTATCCAGATTTGGGGGCGTCACATACTACGTTCGTGTTCTTGATTAATAAACTGGGATATTGAGTTGAATTGGAATAAAGGGTTGAAAATTAGAGTGAAGCTTAGGGTGAAATCATAAGTCTAATTCTCCATCAATTGCTTAAAATTTCAGATTTTGATATTTGTGATTATTTCTTGATAGTTTGTTTATTTATTAATTTAGTCTATATAATTTTAAACCATTGAATTGAATAGTTTAATAGAATTAGGATTAATAAAAAATTGGTAGTTGTGAAGTTAAATTTCTTGCTAATTTGTCATCGTGGGAACGATACTCTACTTGTTACTATATTACTTGTTGATCACGTATACTTGCGTGTTGTGCGTAATTAGATTTTACCCAACAAGTTTTTGGCGCCGTTGCCGGGGACAATTTAGCTTAGATTTTAATATTTTTACAATATCAGTTTAATTAGTCCAGTTTTACTTAAACATTTTTATTTTTATTTTGTTCTTCCTGTTTCAGGTTTTTGACATTGGTTTATTCAAACACGATCCAAACATCCAGATTTGCTTCCATTTGAGGACGACATTGAAAGAAGATTTCAGAGGCTGAGTAAGTGGATCAAGGAAACAAGGAACGAATTCAAAAATTCGGATAAGGAAGAAGCAATGGCTGCCGAAGACCAGAAGGCGTTGAGGGATTTTGCAACACCTAAAGTGACTGAACTACAGTCAAGTATTACCAGGCCCGCAATAGCCGCTAATACATTTAAAATCAAGCCTGAACGATTCAAATGATTCAGAATTCAGTTCAGTTTGGGGGATTGGCTAATGACGATCCGAATGAACATCTAGTCAGCTTTCTGGAAATTTGTGACACTTTTAGGTATAATGGGGTGTCCGATGATGCGGTGAGACTTCGCTTATTCCCATTCACTTTACGGGATAAGGCGAAGAGTTGGTTGCATTCTCTACCGCCAGGATCGATAACTACATGGGAAGACTTAGCTCAAAAATTCCTTGCCAAATTCTTCCCACCGACGAAAACTGCAAAGATGAGGAACGAGATAACGATGTTTGAGCAGCAACATGGGGAGTCGCTATATGAGGCATGCGAGAGATACAAGGAGTTACTCAGAAAGTGCCCACATCATGGATTGCCCAAGTAGCTACAAATGAACACCTTTTACAATGGACTACATGGGAATATCAGAACGAGTATTGATGCAGCGTCGGGCGGAGCATTCATGGCCAAGAGTTACGAGGAAGCCTACAATTTGATTGAAACCATGGCGGCCAATAACTACCAGTGGCCCACAACAAGAATGACACAGGAAAAGGCGGCTGGGATTTTGGAAGTAGATGGGGGTGACAGCTATACAAGCACAGATTTCTGCGCTGTCCAAGAAGTTGGATGCTATGGCAGGGGCTCAAGTACAGCAGGTTACGGTAGTATGCGAATTGTGTGCGGGTGATCATCCTACAGATCAGTACGCAATTAACCCAGCATCCGTCCAGTTCATAGGTAGCTATAACAGAATTCCACAGAATACATACCAAAACACCTACAACCATGGGAATAGGAACCACCCAAATTTCTCGTGGGGCAATAATAAGCAAAATCAAGCTCCACGACCGTCATATCCCCCAGGTTTTCATAGTCACCAACAACCGGTTCAACATCAGGAAAAGAAATCAGATTTCGAGGAAATGGTGTCGAAGTACATAACTAGCAATGAGGCAGCAATGAAAAATCAAGCAATAGCAATGAAATCACAAGAGATGGCAATGAAATAACAAGAGATGGCTATCAAGAATTTAGAAAATCAAATAGGACAAATTGCGTTGGCATTGAATAATAGACCATAAGGGACATTACTAAGTGACACCGAGAGAAATTCGAAGGGTAACCATGAACATTGTTGGGCAATTACATTGCGGAGTGGGAAACAACTTGAGGGTAGTAATGCAGAAAATTTCGTGACTACGGATAAAAAATTTGATGATAGCAGCAAAATTGAAAGAAGCGAGGGTGAGGATAAACAGAGTGAGGGAACAAATTTGAACAATAAGCCAATTGTTTATCCACCACCACCGTTTCAACAAAGGGTCCAAAAACAGAAATTAGACAAGCAATTCGTAAAGTTTTTGGAAGTGTTTAAGAAACTTCAGATCAACATACCATTTGCAGAAGCCCTAGAACAAATGTCGAGCTACGCAAAATTTATGAAAGGGATTCTATCAAGGAAAAAGAAATAGGAAGATTTTGAGACAGTTGCACTAACCGAGGAGTGTAGTGCAGTATTACAGCAGAAATTACCACCAAAACTTAAGGACCCAGGGAGCTTTACTATTCCATGCACGATCGGGAATATGCATTTCAGCAAGTGCTTATGTGATTTGGGGGCGAGTGTAAACCTTATGCCATTATCAGTATACACAGAATTGGGTTTGCCCGCACCAAGACCTACAAATATCTTATTACAGTTGGCGGATAGGTCAGTCACATATCCGAGAGGCATAGTGGAGGACATTTTAGTGAAAGTGGATAAGTTTATATTTCCCGCAGACTTTATCATTCTGGACTTTGAAGAGGACAAGAATATCCCAGTTATCCTAGGGAGGCCATTTTTGGCCACGGGTAGGACATTCATAGATGTACAAAAAGGAGAACTGACTATGAGGGTCCAAGATCAAGAGATAAAATTCAATGTGTTCAAGGCCATAAAATTCCCCACGGATGAGGAAGAATGTTTTCGAAATGGATTTAATTGAGCAAATCATCAGTGAAAATATAAGCAAGAGTTTGGTCAACAATCCGTTAGAAACAACTTTATTGGGGGATGAAAAGAATGACGACCCAAAATTTATGGACTACTTACAGATGCTAGATTCGTTGCCACGAGTTTCTAGATTCAGATCACCGTTTGAACCATTGCACACTGAGGAGATAGCCGCAGAAAAATTGAAACCATCATTGGAAGAGCCACCAAAGCTGGAACTTAAGCCACTCCCTAAACACCTCAGGTATGCGTATTTAGGCAATTCAAATTCTTTACCTATTATTATTTTAGCTGCACTTAACGAATTGCAGGAAGAAAAGTTGCTGAGGGTGCTTAGGGATCACAAATCAGCTATTGGGTGGACAATTGTAGATATAAAGGGAATTAGCCCTTCATTTTGCATGCACAAGATCTTAATGGAAGATGAGGCAAAACCAACAGTGGAACAACAGCGGCGACTTACCCCAATTATGAAGGAAGTTGTGAAAAAGGAAATTCTAAAGTGGTTAGATGCCGGTATCTTCTACCCTATTTCCGACAGTAAATGGGTTAGTCCAGTTCAGTGTGTACCAAAAAAGGGAGGAATGACGGTGGTGCAGAATGAGGACAACGAGTTAATACCAGCTAGAACAGTGACAGGTTGGAGGGTTTGCATGGATTACAGAAAATTGAACAAGGCAACTCGAAAAGACCATTTCCCGCTGCCCTTTATTGATCAAATGTTAGATAGATTGGCGGGACAACAATATTACTTTTTGTTGGATGGGTACTCGGGGTACAACCAAATAGTCATCGCTCCGGAGGATCAAGAGAAGACCACATTCACGTGCCCTTACGACACATTTGCATTCAGAAGGATGTCATTTGGGCTATGCAATACACCTGCAACGTTCCAACGGTGTATGATGGCCATTTTTTCAGATATGGTGGAGAAAAATGTTGAGGTCTTCATGGATGACTTTTCGGTCTATAGGGACAGCTTCGATATTTGCTTAAAGAATCTGGTCATGGTGTTACAAAGATGTAAGGACACGAATCTCATACTAAATTGGGAAAAATGCCACTTCATGGTTGAAGAGGGCATAATTTTGGGCCATAAGGTATCGGCTCAAGGATTGGAAGTTGACAAAGCAAAGCTGGAAACTATTGAAAAACTACTTCCATCGAGCTCAGTTAAGGGTATTAGGAGTTTCTTGGGACATGCTGGGTTCTATAGGAGGTTCATAAGGGACTTCTCTAAAATTGTAAAACCTCTATGCAGTCTTTTAGAGAAGGATGCCACTTTCAGTTTTACTGCGGAATGTAAGTCAGCGTTTGAATTATTGAAGAAGAAATTAACTACAGCCCCCGTGATAGTCGCACCGGATTGGAATATGCCATTCGAGCTAATGTGTGATGCGAGCGACTATGCGGTTAGGTCTGTTTTGGGCCAACGATGAGACAAGGTGTTTCACGCCATATACTATGCAAGCAAAACACTCACAAAGACTCAATTGAATTATACAACCACGAAAAAGGAATTGCTTGTAGTGGTGTACGCGTTTGACAAATTTCGGGCATACTTGATTGGGACTAAGGTGATAGTCTACACGGACAATTCGGCGATTCGGTACCTAATAGCGAAAAAAGATGCTAAGCCATGCCTTATCCGATGGATTCTCCTACTTCAAGAGTTTGACTTAGAAATTAAAGATAGAAATGGGACGGAGAACCAAGTTGCCGATCACTTGTCTAGGTTGGAAAATCACGGGAAAGCAAAAGACGACAGATGTGAGATTAATGAATCATTCCCAGATGAGCAACTGTTTGGGATTTTAGCAGAAATTCCGTGGTATGGTGATTATGCAAATTTTTTGGTGAGCAACGTTCTACCACCTGACGTCACAAGACAACAGAAAAGGAAATTTCTTCATGTCGTGAAATGGTACATGTGGGACGAACCATATCTCTTCAAGCAGTGCGCCGATAAAATGATTCGACGGTGCGTCCCATACAACAAAGTGAAGAATATTTTGCATGGGTGTCACTCATCTGCATATGGAGGGCATTATGGGAGTGAGAGGACAGCAGCGAAGGTGTTGCAAGCTGGTTTTTATTGGCCTACGTTATTCAAAGATGCCCACCATTTTGTTAAACAATGCGATAGGTGTCAAAGGGTGGGCAACATTTCGAAACGGAATGAGATGCCCTTACAAACGATTTTTGAAGTTGAAATTTTTGACGTATGGGGTATCGATTTTATGGGGCCATTCCCCTCGTCTTTGAACAATCAATACATTCTACTCGCAGTATACTATGTATCAAAGTGGGTTGAAGCTGTGGCATTACCATCAAATGATGCCAAGGTGGTCCTCAAATTCCTACAGAAAAATATTTTCACGAGGTTTGGCACGCCAAGAGCAATAATCAGTGACGAAGGTAGTCACTTCTGCAATAAGGCATTTACAGCTCTTTTAACACGGTATGGGGTCAACCATAAGGTAGCAACAACATATCACCCTCAAACAAGTGGGCAAGCTGAGGTCTCAAACCAGGAAGTAAAGAAAATATTAGAGAAAGTAGTAAATTCGAGTCGAAAGGATTGGTCACCTCGGTTGGACAATGCATTATGGGCATACCGAACTGCATACAAAACACCGATCGGGATGTCACCATACCAACTACTATACGGGAAGGCATGTCACTTATCGGTTGAACTACAACACAAGGCTTTTTGGGCAATTCAAAAACTCAATTTCGATCAAGAAGCTGTAGGGGAAAAAAGACTACTTCAACTGAATGAGCTCGACGAATTTTGCCTTCACGCCTATGAGAACTCCAAATTATATAAAGAAAAGGTAGAAAGATGGCACAACCAGAAAATTGTGCATCGAACATTCGAGCCGGGTCAATCAGTCCTTTTGTTCAACTCACGATTGCGATTGTTCCCAAGAAAGCTTAAGTCAAGATGGTCGGGACCATTCGCTATAAAGCGGGTATTCTCTCATGGCGCCGTTGAACTCTACAGTCGTAATCCACTAGAGACGTTCAAGGTCAATGGTCAACGGATAAAACATTACTGGGGTGGCGAGTCAAACTAGGATGTCGTCAACATCACCCTCGCCGATACACAGTGAAACAGGGAGTAGTCAGGCTGAATGACTTAAACGCAAGCGCTAATTGGGAGGCAACCCAAATATTTCATTATTTTTCGTAGTTTCATTTATAATTTTAAGAATGTAGTTTTTATTACGTATTAGGTAGGTATTACAGCGTAAAAATTTTGTGAATCTCTCAATAATATTCCAAACCATCAATAATTTAACATCTAGCATGTTTATGGTTGCAGGAGGAGTCAAAAGTGAGTAAGAGCAACAACGGGCAAGAAAAGTAGGAAAATAGGCTACTTTTGATATGCACAATATGAAGTCAAAAATCTGAAGTCAGTGGGCATGCCCGCCGGGGCGGGCTCAAATGGCCTTGCACCCCCTGCCGGGGTGGGGGTGTCGAATTTTGGGCAGACAAGTTTGGTCGTTACACATGCTGCCTTCTTATTTCCCTAATACACGCCTCTTGCTATCTCATTCTTTACACCCAAACCACCCAGCCTCCATTACAAGACTACTTAGCCCACTCCTTCTACCCACGATTACACTAGAACTCCACCCTCTCACCCCACGGATTCCACTACCCCACATCATCAAGTACACGAATTCCTCTCCCCTACATCACCTCTATATAAACCCTACCACATACCTCCCATATTCATCACCAAAAATACGAATTCATCAAGAAATTGGGGAACACATAGAGAAATTGAGTGTAGGTTACATTTCTATTGGGTTTTCCTCTTCTCTCAACTGAATTACCATAGAAACAACCTAGTTTTAGGGGAAGAACGGACTGTGCACACCAAGTGTTTAAGAAATTGAGTGAACCAAGTGTAAGGGGAAGGTGGTGTGTGATAGCAAGTTTTAACATCCAGAAATCAATGGCTTCTCAACCGACATCCAAACGCCAACAGGGAGAGAGTTCAAGGCCAACTCTACTACCCCGTACATTCGATCGCCGAAGGTTCAAAAGTGCCGTCGCCACCGACCGGTATGACTACATGCTCACCAAAGCCCTTACACCGGAGCGGGGGTTGGCACCGGATTCTAACGATGGGGAGCTTATGCCGCAAATTTTTCAAAAGGGATGGACCAAATTCACGGAGGAGCCAGAACCAGCTGTTGTTAACATTGTCAAAGAATTCTACGTAAATGCTAAGGACAAAGAACCATTCCACGCATTTGTGCGAGGTCGGTTGGTTCCATTCAGTGCGGACGCCATCAACACCTACTACCAACTGCGGGTACCTCGCCAATGCCATTATGCTCATCTTTGTAATTCTGACTCGAACTATGATGCTATAATCATAGAGATGACAAAGTCGGGAACATCTTGGATCAAGGGTCAGAAGGGACGCACAATGTTCCATAGCAAGGATCTTAGCCTGTATGGAAAAATATGGTACGCATTCCTATGCGCTAAATTACTTTCGTCCCAACACACCTCGGACGTCACTAAAGAGAAGGCATTGTTGTTGTACGCAATTGTACAAGATTTCATTATCGACGTCGGGGCTATTATTTGTTTCTCCATCCGTCGGTGTTTACGTGGAAATTTTTCTGGAGGCTTGCCACAACCATCTCTCATTTGCGGGTTGTGTCGCAATGCCCGAGTTAGATGGTCAGACGACGAGCCCACACAAATGCCGCTTACATTGCTTGATTCTAGAATGATAGCGCGGTATTCCGTATGGGCAGGGGGCGAGTCACATCCACGTGGTTTGGGTTTTACTTTTCCTTCGGAGTCGGAAGACAATGTGGATGCTACGGAGACATCGGGGGAGGATGATGAGTCAATGGGCGATCAAGGGACTGAGCAGGTACCGCATGCCAAGGCCATTTCCAGTTCTCAGTTCCTTGAATTTCAAAATTAAATGGATGCATATAACAAGGCAGAACGCCGGGAGATGCAGCGACTCGCAGTGAGGCAAGATCATATGTTTGATGCTATGAACGCATCTTTCGCCTCACTCAACACAACTCTACAAAGCTTCAACCCATGCCAATGCCAAGGTTTCCACCAAGTGATTCGGACGAAGAAGAACAACAACCACTTCCTTAGACTTAAGCAATAGCAGGGAAGTCCTCACGTACTTATTTTGACTATTCATCCAATAAGGACATTGTGTTACTTAAGTTTGGGGGATTTAAATATATGTTTGCATGCATTTCGCTCATTTAGGTTCCATTTTGCATTTTGTCATTTAAATTCAGTATTACATGATAGCTTAGGTGCATTCATAGTAGCTTAGGTTAATGCTTGTCATTGCATAGTAGATAATCTTGTAATGCATTTTGTTATCTATTTTATCTAAAAAAAATAAAAAAAAAATATAGTTAAATTTTGTGTTTGCATATGTCCAACAGTGTCGCAGTTCAAGTTAATTGTGGGCCAATGATGAGAGTGTGAACAAGTTAACTAATACAGTATTGATTGTTAGAACTATGATATAAATTCTGTTATGAATCGAATCTTGCACATGTTTGAAACTGTTATAAA
This sequence comes from Panax notoginseng, assembly GCA_016801055.1. Taxonomy (NCBI): domain Eukaryota; kingdom Viridiplantae; phylum Streptophyta; class Magnoliopsida; order Apiales; family Araliaceae; genus Panax; species Panax notoginseng. Next base: position 57,560,406 of record CM029019.1, on the reverse strand, counting down.
AAGGTTAGCAGGTTAATAACATCTTTGTTGATTGGTCAGTTCAAATTGATACATAAATAGTTTCTAAAGAATAATGCTAGGGTAGATGAGAAAATGACAAGGATAGGCAGTAAAGGCTAAAGTTAGATAAGAACCTAAGTTTGGGGGAATATTTGGGGTATATAAGCTATCTAAAAAAAAGTATGAATAAACACCATGGCGTGCGTGTCTAGTTTTGTGGCCTTTGTTACTTGAGTAAGTAAGCCCGAGGGGATTGTCTTTACACCTAGCGCCCTAAGGTCTTAATGGTCTGGGAGTCGTTGGTCGAAAGCTCGTTAAGGTAGCATTGAAAAGCCTAAGGGAATAAGACATTACATAGCCATGTGTATAAAAAAATGAATAAAACGGGAAATAAGAGCAATAAAGCCCCCGTAGATGAAAAATAAAGCATAAGTATGCCATATTGACCCTCGATATTGGTAATTGTTTGATTTTAGTTGAATTTAGCCTATTTTTGGAGTTTTTAAGTTTGCACTGTATGATTCCTTCCAAGAAATTGCTTATGTATTGATTTTGAATCCGTATCAGTTATCATGGATGTTGAACACACACACACACACACACACACTATACCAGTGATAATTGTTCAAGATTTGAGAATTAATACGAAATTGTAGATTGGTTTTTGATAATTGATAGTGTATGGTTGCTTGTTTTCGCTGAGGCCGTTATAATAATCTTGATTCTGCAATATTGTTGGATTCGAAAGCATATAAGTTAGGCCATGTTCATTTCATCTCATTTCATTGCATATAGTTGTTTTGTGCTCGAGGACTAGCACGGTTTAAGTTTGGGGGATTTTGATGAGTGGATTTTATATACGCAATTCAATATCCATTTCATTCTTATTTGTTGCTAAATTCTTGTGATCATGTTCCTTTTTACTTGTTTTATATTATTTCTTGTGTAGGATGGTTGTTGAGGCATTTTACGGATATGTGGAATTAAGTAGGATGATTTGAGGTCAATTAGAGTGAATTTGGAGTACATCATGAAAATCAGTCATGATGTTTAGCAGAAGACAAGCCCGCTGGGGTGGGCCATTTTGTACTACACACCCCCGCAGGGGCGGGGGGTCTTCATTCGAGCCAGATAGAAAGGAAGCCCGCCGGGGCGGGCGTTATTAGTGCATGAACCCCCGCCGGGGCGGGGGGGGGTGTCAACTCTGAAGTTGTCCTGCTTTGATTAAACTTCTTTTGAGGCAAGGTTTTTAGTAATTGCACGACAATGGAAGTCTAATTGAAGGGATTTTCGACTGGAGCTTGTATGCTAGACATCTATTACTCTATAAACAACAACTTTAACATAACAACAGAGGAGAGGATGAAGATCTAATTTGAGTTTTTGAGAGCAAGCGTGGAGGAGTATTTCGAGGAGATTTTCAAGACGATTGCAATTCTAGGCTTCGTGAAGGGTGTTTTTCAATATTCTTCATCTTAGGCTATTATTTGTAATCAAAAGAATGTTTTCTATGAATTATTCAATGTTTATTTTGTTTAGTATGAACTAATTCACTTTTTAGGCTTATGATGGATCTTTAAGCGAAACAATGATTTTGTAAACTTTGATTTTCATTTTAATAATCTATCTCCAGTTTATCTATATTGATTTGAGCTTGAATCTATGAGTTTCCTGATCAACAATTTTTTATGGAATTGGATGGAATCTAGAGAGGATATTCAATTCTAGACCTAGTTAATATAGCATGTGTTCATGAATTTTGTGAATAGCTTAATCTTGATGAATGTCAAGGTAGAGATATGCTTGACATCGCATGTAATCGGATAGAGAACTTATTCTTAAACCTTTTTCAAGTGTAATTCACATAGAGATATAGTGGGTTAGTTGATTAAGGTGTTTAACGGAATTCTATCTTAATTGTGGATTGACGTTAATATGGTATTAGTGCATCGAGAGGTGGTTAGTACTACGTTCGTGTTCTTGATTAATAAACTGGGATATTGAGTTGAATTGGAATAAAGGGTTGAAAATTAGAGTGAAGCTTAGGGTGAAATCATAAGTCTAATTCTCCATCAATTGTTTGAAATTTTGGATTTTGATATTTGTGATTGTTTCGTGAGAGTTTGTTTATTTATTAATTTAGTCTATATAATTTTAAACCACTGAATTGAATAGTTTAATAGAATTAGGATTAATAGAAAATTGGTAGTTGTGAAGTTAAATTTGTTGCTAATTTGTCATCGTGGGAACGATACTCTACTTGTTACTATATTACTTGTTGATCACGTATACTTGCGTGTTGTGCGTAATTAGATTTTACCCAACAATACCGTGTGCTACTGTGCAACCACGCGTATTACTGTATTTTAATCACCGGGTGTAAGACCCCGAATTTTATGAAATAAAAGTATTCAATTTTTCTTATAATTACTATTCAGTAAATGGTTAAATTGATAAAAGTTTAAAGTTATGAGTGAAATATGATTTTTTTTTCAAAATAAGCAAGTGGTTATAAAATAATCATTGTTGTCGGGGAATATTCTTTCTGTCGGGGAATATTCGTACGACGACGCAGCCATTTGTGGGCCCCATAACAGAATAACTGTCGGGTGAAGAAAACGACAAATTTGAGTTTTTACAAATAACGGCGTAGTTGTTACCGTTAACACTGTTGGAATACCCGGTGGTTAAAATACAGTAATACGCGTTATTGCACAGTAGCACACGGTATTGCATAGTATTTTTGAAATTATTGATTCTTACGTAAGAAGGCACTACTCAATAATTGTTACAGTAATTACTGTTCAATATTTTATTTTATTGATTCAATAATTGCTACGTTGAAATTTTGTATTATTGTTGTTCAATAATTATTGCTGCACGGTATTTCCCATTATCGGATCAATAATTCATATTATTTAAATAGTATTATTAGATAGCATTATTGGCAATGTCTAGAAAGTTCTGTCTAAGGAGAGGTTTGGTCATCTAATTGCGCGCCAGTAAGGAGAAATCCTTATTGGAAAGCCTCCTCTTTCCTGGGAACGGCCTGGTTGTCATAAATGTGATTCTGTAATATTATTTGTGAATAATTAATTATTGATTCATATGATAAGGAAATATTTATTTTATGTGGATATAAATGAGGGATATATTTTTGTGGTTAAAAATGAAGGAGTTAATGTTGAGGTTTTTATCCGTATTTTTGTCGGAATGGAGGTATTAAAAAATCAGGGTTTTTGAGATATTTTGCGGGGGTTATAATTTTTAATCCGACCGTTGGATCGTGGTAATATTTGGATATGTTATACATATATAAGTTGAGTATATGTCCACAAATTTTGAACCGTTAAAAATGAACGTATGATTTGTTATGAATTTTACGAGATGACTGGTTCAGAAATTGTTGAATTTTCGGAGTTTATCATTTTGGTGGAAAATTCTAGAATTGGTGGGCCCCACTTGTGATTGGTGAAGAAATGTGCTAAATTATATTTCAAATGTGGTGGGTGGGAATAGTAGCAGGTAAAGCCATCAGGTTGCAGGTCAAACCTACCAAAATTTTCTTATAAATAGAGGGCTAAGTTAGAATTGAAAAACACACCAGAAACATAAGCTTTCTCTCTTTCTCTCTCTATATTATGAAGCATATTTTGTGAGTTTTTAGATATTTGGTGAGTTGCTATTCATTAGTGCAAGTTTTCTTCAGCATCATATCCGATATCCAATCAGAAGTATTGCTCTTTTGAGGTAAGGGATAGTAATGGATTTTAAGGGTTGTTATGATTTTCAGTTTCGTAATTTTTCTGATCTTCAAAAATTATGGAAAAATTTGAAATGATATTTGGATGAGTTTTATTGATTGTGTCCAAAAATGGTGATTTTTGGATGTATAGATTAAGAGTTATGAATCTTACGGGAAAAGACTATTTTAAAAGTAACCGCTTATAATTCCTTGTGGTTAACTCCAAAATTGATGAAATTTTTATTGGGAGTACATGTGTATGATAGAAGTATACTCTGTAAATTTCAGAATTTTTGGACAAAAGTACAATTTTTGATAAATGTCTAAATATTCGGTGGTTTTGGCCATATGAAAAATAGTAAATGAGTTTTAAAAATTCTGAGAAAAATATATGTTCAATATGGGACTATATTATGCTAAATCCCAGAAAAGAAATATTTTTAGAATTGATTTGGTATTTTTCATAAAAATGGACTAGTTATGAGTAAATGAATTAAATATGTTATGTGAAGTAAGAAAATTAAAAAAATAGGATTTTATGGCTTGAGAATCCTATATGAGGTATATGCAGATTTTTGATGAGGGTTTTGATTATTGGTGATAAAATCTTATGAGTTTGGTATTTTAGAATGATTAAATGCATTATTTAGTAAAGTGTAAACAATTTAAATAAATTGTTTATAAGCTTAAGAAATATTATTCTTTCAATATCATTATACCGAAATACTGGTATGGATTTTATTGTGAAATTTCTACCTTTTTGTGTCGAGTTACTATTCATGAGTTACTATTCACGAGTTACTATTCACGATAAAAATTGGTTTCTTTTTCTAACCAAATTATAGTTGAGTTATGAATATTACTCTTGAGATTAAAACTATGTATTGATTATATTGATTTTATTATCATATATAACATTTTTATAATCCTGATGTTGAAATTCTCTTTCACTAGAGTGTAAAGATGGGTAGATTATTGGTATGATCATGACTAGGGTTCTCTTTGGCCTGTAGTGCAAAGTTGAATTGTGACTGGTATGATCATGACCATTGAATTTATAAGTGAATATCTTTAGCTTAAGTGCAAAGGTGAATTGATCAACATGGTTATAATTATTGTTTATATAAATTCTGAAATGATTATATATTTCTTTGAGATATTAATATATTTGGCCTGTAGTGCAAAGATGAAATATTGATGAATATCTTTGGCCTGTAGTGCAAAGATGAATTGTTGATGAATATCTTTGGCTCGTAGTGCAAAGATGACATGTTGTTGAATATCTTTGGCCAGTAGTGCAAAGATGAACAGATGTTGAGATAAACATGACCAACTGGTGATACAAATGAATATCTTTGGACGTAGTGCAAAGATGAAGTTATTAGTATGATTATGAACAGGAAATGTGATTTGGTGTAACCATGATCTTTGATGTTTCAGGTAAAGATAGGTGATGAAAATTATCATCGTCCTGGATGAGAAGAGGAATTTAGAACTACAGTTATGATTATGAGTTATTCATATGATTGTGGACCAGAATTGTTGATTGATGTTACAGGGATAAAACATTGTTGGTGGATTTTTAACATGGAGAAGATAATAGACTTTATAGTCTATTTGACTCTTCTAATGGATTGCTCGTTCCGCTGCAACTATGGTTGAAATTTTTATCATTTACCATATGTTCTAAATCTCTGATTTATTGTTGATGAAGGCTATTGATAATTGAATTATCTTTAGTCATGACATTCTTTACTGAGCTAGTTATGCTCACCCTTTTGCTTCACAATTCCTTTCAGGTAATAAGAGTGTAGCTGGGTCGAGCGGGGGTAACAAGGGAATAGAACGGTGGTCATCATTTAGTAGTTATATTTGGTGAAGAAAATAGGGTGAGGCGAACCCAACGTTGGAAGGGTGTTTTGTTACTATCATACAAGATGTCTAATGACATACAACCTCGTGTCATCATAAGACAGGGTTGTGCTCATCCACTTGCTGAGTATATCTATGGGCACTACCTATATAATCTTGGTGTTTGTTTGAAGTATAATTCTCAATTAGAGACAGTGGAGATAATGATAAGTCAAGAGAAGACTCACCATTGGGAAGAATATGATAGTAATCTTCTCGTTTTTCTTTGGGGTCTATTGGGTCAACCAAGGATAATTCTGTGGCCATATGATATCTATCATAATCTAGATGCGTGGCCTCCCATGTACGAAGGTTTCCTTGAGCACTTCCCAAAGATTCTAATTTCTAAAACAGTTTTTGACTATACCTTTATGTAAGGTGTTATTGTGAGGTGATGTCCACGGTTGGAACATGAGTCACATTTGGTATATATTTGTATCCAAACTCACAGCATATGTGTTGTTGTATTTTGCACGACAATTGTTGTAATAAAGTTATAGTTGTTTTCTGTACCATGTATTTGGCGACTCAGAATAGGTTGGATGGAATGGACCTATTTTGGGGTTGTCACACCGGGTATTCCAACAGTGTTAACGGTAACAACTTCACCTTTATTTGTAAAAACTCACACTTGTCATTTTCTTCATCCGACCGTTTTTCGTTATGGGGCCCATAAATGGCTGCGCCGTCGTACGAATATTTCCCGACAGCAAGAATATTCCACGACCAAACAAATATTCCTCGACAACAATGAATATTTTATAACCATTTGCTTATTTTACAAAATTTGCACATTTCACACATAACCAAAGCATTATATCAAATTAACATCTTATTATTCAAAATAATCATTAGATGAAATTCAATTTTATTTATAAAAAGTTGGGGTCTTACATAAGCCGTTGAAAACTACTTCAGCGAAGATCAAAATATCTGATATTGCAAACTGTTAGCGACAACTCCAGCGTAGCATTGGGAAAAGTCCGGTGATATAAGCCGTTGAAAACTACTTCAGCGAAGATCAGATTATCTGATATTGCAAACTGTTGGCGGCAAATCCAGCGTAGCATCGGGAAGGGTCCGGTGATTCAAGCCGTTGAGAACTACTTCAGCGAAGATCAGAATATCTGATATTGGAAATTGTTGGCGACAACTCCGACATAATATTGGAAAAGGTCCGATGATGTAAGCCGTTGAACACAACTTTAGCAAAGATATCGAGACTATCCGATGATCAACCTTTGTAAACTACCGTTCAAGTAGGCATCGAGAAAGCTTGGTGATGATTAACCTTATTACACTACCGTTCGAGTAGGCATCGAGAAAGTTCGGTGATGATTAACCGCTGTAAACTCCATTCGAGTAGGCATCGAGAGAGTTCATTGATGATTAACCTTTGTAAACTACCGTTCGAGTAGGCATCGAGAAAGTTCAGTGATGGTCAACTTTTGGAAACTACCGTTAAAGTAGTCATCGGGAGGATTCTGTGATAAGTGATCATGGAAATCTCTACCCCTAACAGAAACACTGGCATCGACCAGATAAAAATCCAAATCATTGGTCATAATCCGAGCATAGCATCGGGAAGAATCTGATAAGGCAAACCGGTACAAACTATCATCAAGATAAGCATCAAAAATCTCCAATGAGGTGACTCGTAAAAAGAGGAATATCCACAGCGGAGGTAAAACAAGAATGTGTATCTGGAAAAGAGATCGTTGGTCACAACTTCAATGTAAATTCGAGAAAGTCTGATGGTATCAGCCATGAAACTCATCCCCATCAGAGAGTAGGGAATGGTCATTGATACAACTTGTGGCAGCTAACCCCATATAAGTCATCTTTCACTAAATAAAATAAATCCCTTACAAAATATAATATGCGAGAAAAATATATTTCATAATATATCCTTCACAATAGATATGTAGTCACTAACTTGGTGAATGATATTTCTTGCGAGGAGCTTTAATGCGAGCGATTGAGCAAATGAAAAATTCATTCACAGCTAATCACTTATGACTAATATACCATATATTGTGAATGATTTCTCTTTAATTATAAGCCATTTTTCTTATAATTCGTCTCATGTAAAATAATGAGTTATTGAAAAAGAAATAAAATAAATAATAATTAAAAAATGTAAAACGTTGCGTTTTGGAAAAAAAGAAGAAGGGCGAAACGTGCATATTATCTTAATTTAGGCAACATTTTAACAGTCGTTGCAGCAAATTGTACAAAGTACGCAACTAAAGAAAAATTGTTGACAATAAATGTGGTCCATATAAGGGTACGAAATATAGTAACAAAAAATCTTTCGTTGCCCACGATGAGGAAAAATCAACTGACGGGAGATGAATTTTTACCGCCAACACATCGAAAACAAAAAAGTAAATAGGCGAAAAATTATTTTTTCTCGCCAACAATTGGCAACAAAAATTTGCAACGACCTATTAATTTCGTTATAAAAAATGAAAGCCATTCACAAATTGCAACGAATGATAAATTTCGTTGCTAAACATGCATTAACCATATAAGAGGACAAAATCGTCTTTTAACCCCCGGAGACAGCCCCGAGAAATCATCAAACCAAACCCCCGGAGATAGCCCCGGGAAATCATTAAACCAGATCCCTGAAGATAGTCTCGAGAAATCATCAAATCAAATCCCCGAAAATAGCCCCCAAAAATCATTAAACTAGACCCTTGGAGACAGCCCCGGGAAATCATCATACCAGACCCTCAGAGACAGACCTGGGAAATCATTAAACCAGCCCCAAAGATAGACCCGAGAAATATCATATCAACCTCAGAGACAACCCTGAGGACAGATAGAAGTCAACAACAGTCAAACCCCGGAGATAACCCTGAGGAAAGATAGTTGTAGCACATCAAGCCCGAAAACCAACCCGGAAGGGAAAAAGAGTAATTTTGCCAACTCAACATCAAAACGGAACAAATTACTGTGAATAAGGTCATACAGAACTATCACAGCAATCCCGAATGAAAACAGCGCCAGACAGCTCAACGGACTGACTGCGAAGACTTGAAGATCTAGACATGAACCCATCTTATCGGATTCAAAAATGGTCCAGCGCCATATCATTGTGTAGCTCTCAGAAAATGATTTTCGGAAAGGTATGGCACGCCTCTAATCGAATTTTTGAATTGCAAGTTATGAAGGTTCAAGCAAACTGCGCGTTGGTCGGAGTGCACATACTTTGAGATAGCAGTGCCCACCAAGCCCTGTCGTAACTCTACATGCGATTGCAGCAGGTAGCCCGCTGTAGATCGGGTCTATAAATACCCCCTCCCCCCAACTGATAGAAAGGGAGAGAGAAAGGGTCCGAGAGAGAAAGAAATCCGACCATTTGAGAGTGAAAGGCAGCTTTTCTTCCGTTCAATCTTTGTAAATCTCTTATACAAACACTCTTATACATATATATAGCAACATATCAAGTTTTCATCAGTGGAAATCAAGTTTATAAACGCTTAAAGTCGTTTGATAGCCATTCTCGCGCGATACTATAAGATTTCACCAGATCTACTTTTTTCTCTTACTCTAATACGCATATAAGTGCTATATATATAGTTAATATCTTATATTCTTCAGATCTAACTTTTTAACCATTTATTTTTAAAAGTAGTCAATATTTAAGTTTTATTGACTAGATCTTTACTAGATCTTGCTTTTAACAGGTTCAAAAGTTATAAAACGCGAACCTGAAAGCTAGAATAGCTATGATCTGTACAGATCTAGTTTTGTAAATATTTAGCAATCACGCGGCCCTAGATCTGTATCTAGAGGACACTGGAAGCTTTGGCTATGCACATGCAAGGATATAACTGATCAATCATTTGTTTTGTGACGTCTAGAAGTAAATATGCATTTTATTTCAATATATTCATTGTGCAAGCTTTAAGTATTCATGTGAGCATAAGAACTACAAAGGGTTGATGAGTCAATCAATGGATCTAGATCCAGTTCCAAAAATTGACTTGTTTAAGTTTAAATGCTAGCTTGCAAATATTTGTATTTGTAAATCCAGGGCCTTAAAACGATTATACGAGTTTAAGGCCCCTAAATAGTGAAAACTATGGTTGTGGTGTTTGGACTTATTTTGATGGCTTTCATTCCCATAAGAAGTCTGAAACTTATATATATATATATATATATTGTCAAAGATGCTTCGTATTTTGAATAAAATCAAATCAAGCCGAATAAAATGGAAGTATCAAAGGCTTCAATTCCTATTTGAGCATAAGGGTTTGAAAATTTAGTTTCAAAACATCAATCTTATCACTACAAAAAAATGGGCCTTTAGCAACGATTTTTCGGGCAACGACTTTATAAGTCGTTGCTAAAAGTATATGTTTAGCAACGAAATTTGCCCTTCGTTGCAGATTGTGTCAGGCTTTCACTTTTTGCAACGAAATTTATAAGTCGTTGCAAAATTTCGTTGCTAATTCATTGGCGGGAAAAAATTTCGTTAGAAATTAGTTGCAAAATTTTCGGCCACTTGATTTCCCTTTATCGTGGGCAACGAAAGTTTTTTTGTTGCTAAAAATGGGTCTTTAGCAACGATTTTTCAGGCAGTCATTGCTAAAAGTATATGTTTAGCAACGAAACTTGTCCTTTGTTGCAGATTGTGTCAGACTTTCACTTTTTGCAACAAAATTCATAAGTAGTTGTAAATTTTGAAAACAAAATTCATTAGAAATTCGTTGCAAAATTTTTAACCACTTGATTTCTCCTCATCGTGGGCAACGAAAGTTTTTTTGTTGCTATATTTCGTTGCCTAATATAGACCACATTCATTGGCAACAATTTTTATTTTCGTTGCATATTTTATACAACTTTTTGCAACGACTATTAACATGTTGCCTTAAATTAAGATAATAATAATAATAGTACTAATAATAATAATAACAACAACAATAAAAGTAATAATAATAACAATAACAATACTAGTACTAATAATAATAATAATAATAATAACAATGCTTTTTATGAGAATCGAACTCCTAACCTCCCTCACTCTTTAAGCAAGTGTTCAAACCAACTAAGCTACAAGTATTTTTACTTTAAAGTCACTATATACCTTATTATATCTTTTTTTAATACTTCTTGTTTTAAAATAAAGGGTGGAGCTGGTACTAATAAACTATATATATATATATATATATATATATATATATATATATATATATATTTATTTATTTTTATTATATTATATTATATTATACACACACACACACACACACACATATAGAGAGAGAAAGACAAGGAAAAATGAGTGAAGTTAGTGAGAGAGTACAGACTTCAGAATTAGGAAGTCTAGCTGTCATCTGCGACTCATGTGGAATTATTCCGAAATTAGTATGATTTATTAATCTGCGACTAGTGGTATTATATAAATATTTATAAATAATAAAAATATGACATTTAATACAAAGGATATTACGCACAAATTATTGTAAAAAAAATAGATTATTTAATATAAGTAAATATTTAACTTGAGATTACATAAAATAATAGTAACTTTTATTCTTAGACGGAGGGAGTAACTTAAATCATGAACATATTTTTAAATATTAATATAATTTTATCTCTAAATATTTATATGAATATTTGTTTATAAAATTTGTAAACAAATATTCATATAAATTTATCTCTAAATATTTATATCAATACTTTTTTTATAAATTTTAAATAAAAATTTATATGAATATTTGTTTGTAAATATTTATATGAATATTTAGAGATAAATTTATAAATATTTATATGAATATTTGTTTACAAATATATATATATATATATATATATATATATATATATATATATATATATATATATATATTAAAATATTCATAGTTACGTTATATAAATATTCATAGTTACTTTATATATATTTAGTTTAATGTTGAGATTTAAGATGGGTATATAAATATATAGATGGTAATAGAATTTATCTAATACACAAAAAATATAACATAAGAAGCAAAAATATCATAACTAGGTTTTGAACCTAAGACCTATGAGTTATTAGGCCATTAAGTTACCACTGAGCCATTCTAATTTATTGGTTAATTAAACTACCATCATAACTTGTAGCGGTAGACAGTGTAGCACATGAACAAATGAGGGGCAAATGAATAATTTCTCATGTCGTTATAGCGCCAATTTCTCGAGAGGCGGGAGCAATAGACAATATAATTTTGAAAAAAAGAATTAAATATTCAATGTAAATTTTTGAATCTAATTATATATTATAAATATTGCAATTTTTAAAGTGTATATATATAGGGTTCTAATTCATGGCAATCGGTTGTTAGGAGTACTATTCCAGCAACCATCATCTCTATCGTTAATCAATATAATTAATGGCTGAGATTGGAAAAAATAAAAGTCTTGTCACTAAAATTGTAGTGGCAATAATTACACTTACTAATCTACTAAAGTAACACTTCAAGAAATGTGGGATGTAGCGAATGAAATTTTGCGAAGGAATTTAAATTTTGTGAAACTCCCGGGCTCGTAACTTCTTCGTTATAAGTCCAAATTGGCTCGTTCGAGAGCCTACGGTTCACAATTTACACACTCTACGTGTTCATGCAAGAATTTTATCTATTTGATTTCATTTGCTAAAAATTCACCTATTAGTCCATTTTTTAACGAAAACGATAAACGTTCGTGAATGTTCAACGCTCGTTTCTTCGTTCTAAGTCAGAATCCGGCCATTTTTGAGTCCACAACTCTATAATGCCAATTACGACCTGTCTCCATCGAAAACCAATGTTTTCGAGTTCAAATACAAAATACGACTTCCATTCCGAGAATTTCACGAATTCGACGTTTATCGTCCACTCGTGTGAATTTCGGAGAAACTTCATTACTAATGATATAATCAATAGTCCAATTAGATTCAAACCATTATTTAGACATCTCAACCTATATATTATAATAACTTATGTTCAACTTAGGTTATGACTTATTCCTTATAAGTTCATAACCTTAACAAATTCTTTAATACATGATTTTCATTTCCTTATGACTTATTATTAATTAGGTCATTTAAGCTACATCCTTACCTTTTATCAATCATACAACTTTCTTAAGTTCATCACATGTCAAGTCCATATATGTATTCCATAAGTTCATAACTTATTTAGATTCAACTTGCTTATTCGGCTTAAGTCCATTGCTTATCCATCCCTTATATGTTTTTAGCATATATGTTCGTTAGATTACACTTCTCTTATAACCCTACTATGATAAAGATAGAAGAGACAAGATCAAGACTAACTTCTCTTGCTTTGGAAATCTAACAATGGAAGGTAAGCTTCAAAGTGCTTATTAGCTCTAACAAATAAGTTGTTTGGCTTAGAAGTTGGTGAAATTTGAACAAGCTAAATAATGAAAATCTAACTTGCTATTTATAGAGGGGCTAAGGTTAGGGTATTAAGGTCATTAAGACATCCACCTCCTTAACTAACCTCCTTAGAGCATTCACAACAGTTTTTCCAATAGACTCTCTATCCCCACATTTGAAGAATATATCAATAAATCAGTATCCAACAGTTTTCTTATCCTTATATAATTCTCTATTTTAATCCCTATATATGATTTGACTCCTCAGGGTGAGGGAATCAAAAGAGCGTTCCCTATTTATGTAAAATGACATTTCACACCCTATTTATTGCGATTTTATGTTGGTTAAAGGATCTTTATCTCACTTAATTACTAATTTGAGTATGCCTATCAAATTCACTCATTTTTATTTTTTAAACAGAGGATTTAGAGAAGAAAGAGAACTATAAAAAAATAAAAATAAATCAGTCAAATTTTGATTTTGATCATTTTTGTAAAAAATATTACTACTAATTATAAATTTTATTATTTTATAATTAAAATAATGTTGTTTTAGTTCTCATAAACACATAATGATCATTGCACATTTTGATTTCTAGCAATATCTATTTTTAAATTAAAATAATTGCAATTTTTAAATTCAAACAACAATTACTTTTAAATAAAAAATAGTTATAACGTTCAAAACATGATTTGACTGTTGGAACTTTCAAATTTTAACTTTTAACTTTTAAATTTTAAATTTTAAATTTCAAAATTTAATATTTAAGGAATCAATATAAGGAACATGTTGGGTACATAGTAAAAAAATTGAATCCCTATCCTACAGAATGATCCAATAGCACTGCAGAGTAGGAATAGAGATAAGAAAACTGTTGTGAATGCTTACTATTCCTGTCTTGCTCATTAAGTAATCTTGCTCCCTACACAATATACTTGGTCATCACATTAAGTACTTGCCCATCAATTCACCCATGGGTTGCCCCATGGATCTTGCTTTACCCATTGGATCATCCTTTGGGCATAGATTTAACTCATTAGATTATTCTTGTGGGCTTGTATTAATTTAGTTTGAGTTTTATAGCATTAACCACTTGGGCTAAAAATTAACACCACATAGGTTTACACCTTTAATCTTATTGGATTTATTCTTCATATAAGATTCACTATTCCATTTCATTAGAAATTAATATTAAACATTCTTGAATTAAGTCCGCATGCGAAATTTTATGTTTTTCATACTTGAATTATTATTACATAATCCATCTCGCCTCAATATTATAACATTACGTATTTCTCGGAAGTTCAAAAATAATTTTCGAGCGATAAACGATAAATAGTGTTTTTCAAAAACTTTCTCGTAAAACTTTTATTTTCGTCTTGGAAACTCAAACACTTTAATTACTTCACGTGGTTCAAATACTACGATATTTCGACGTTTCTAAGTTATAGAACAATATACATCCTATTAACACATTATAATAACAAATAATATTATTTTATTCATTATTTAATTCTTTCAAGTATTTTACAAAGGATCCGAATTTCTCAGTTGTTACAATTTTTAAGTAATTTATAATATTAATTGTATTAATTAAAATATTAAGTTACAATAATTTAAATTTTAAAATATTTTAAATTGATAATAAACAAAATTATAATAATTATGAGTTTTTTTGTGGAACATATTACAAATGTTAAAATATTACCTTTTTATTTTACAAAGGAGTTATATTTTAGTTTGTTATAATTAATTTATGATATTCTAAAATTTAAATTTAGATTTATTTTTAAGTTTTCCAAATAATAATTTTACATATAATATTATTTTTAAAAGAGTTGTTTTTATATAAATATTATCACTCTGTTTTAGAGGGAAGGCAAGGGAAGGGAGGCAAAACAATTAAAGAACAGTCCCTCAAAAACAATTATACTGTATTAGTGAGTTTTCTCTCTTCGCTCCGCCGCTTCCTCCTCCGTGCTTGCTCCGCCGACGTGGTTCTCTTCTCCGCTATAAATTTTTTCGATTTGCTTCTTTCTGTTGAAATCTCTGGTAAGATTCCCAAATCATGTACCCTAATTTTTTCAAAATTGCTTCTGTGATTGACTTCGTTTCTATGGTCCATGGTGGGCTATCCTTGGATCATGGTGGGCTCTTGTTTGATAACTGTAAATATTCCAGTATTGCATTATAGTCTGTATTAAATTCGGTTTCAAAAAAGGATTTCATTGATGCTCTATGTTGAAGCCCATCCTATTCTCTTTTAGGGTATGCCCAATCTCCCTTTGAATTTGGATCAATTTTTGTAATACTGAAACAACATTTAACAAATCTTTTTATTTTTTGAGATACTAATTATAGCTCAGGTTGAAGCTATATGGCTAATTTTGATATTGCTTCGTCTATTCTGATAAATATAGGCGACCCAGAAACAAAATTCGCCTAATTTGGAATAATTAATATATTATATCCAGCTGTGAGTGCTCTTCTACTATTATTATATGCATATTTTTTCATGAATCTTAATATATATATATATATATATATATATATATATATATATATATATATATATATATATATATAGTAGTAGTAATTCTCCTGACATTATCAAAGTTCAGACAATACATGGTATGATGTTTTTTTTTGTTGGTCATTTGGCTTCAACATATATCAGTGTCTGTAAGCCTTTCTTTTTGTAAACTAAGCAAAGATTCTCTCCTAAATTTGAATTTTTTTGCTACTTATGATATTTTAAATATATATGGCTGTCAAAAAGTCTAACCATTCCTCTGTTACAAAATGTATTTGGACTATAGTGGAAACTTGAGGCTTCTTAATGGTATAAATTCTGTTATTTGGCAATCATTTGATTATCTGACTAATATCTGGCTCCCTGGACAGCCCATACATATTGGTCAAAGATAATTCTCAAATGTTTTCACTTCTAGTTTTGGCAGAGGCTTGTTCTACATGCCTTTAAAAGATAATTTCCTTTTATTCTTTTGTATTTCCAAGTCCTGCATAAATGGATAGACTTTTTCTGGTTTGATGTTGCTAATGCCTATTGTGGGTTTGGAATAACCTCAATTGATCTGGTGATTATGTAACCTACCTACCACACATGGGAAGTAGATATTCATTACATGACACTGGAACAAAAGAGTAATTTTAATGGGTTTCAACTTCATGATGCGTATAGTGAGACATTATACGTAGATCTTTTTGAAAGTCGAATGTCACAGTGACGATGCATATCCTACAGTATGTGGCGTCAGAGCTCCTTGGATGTAGCATAAGCTTTTCAGACTCTGGTGGAATTGAAATCGAAGAGAATTGGGATAAGGTACTCAGAATGTAAATATAATGCTACATTTCGCATTTCAATGCAAAGCTCTTGGTAAATCTAGAAGCAGTTTTTGATCTATTACGTCACTTTATTTTTGTGAGCCTTTATTATATATGTAGGTTAAAACTATATTTGTTCCAACATGGGTGTTGTTGACTCTAGAGATATGTGCTCCTCTAGTTGCGACCCTTCCCTTGGAGGTATTATGTGCTAGTACTAAAATGTTGGTCAATTGTTATGCTGCTTTAACTTTGGTCAATTGTTATGCTGTTTTATTCTCTTGAGCTGGTTAACTCCCTCTTCACCTATGTTCACATGGGATGTTATTTAGACACCGAGCTAGAGAATGTTGATGCATGCATTTGCTTCAATGTGAGTACAAAATTGCTAATGTAGCTTTTACGAATGATGCAGATCAAAGGTGTAATTGAGGAGTTCATCAAATTGATATTTACCCTATTTGCAGGTATGCTTAAGTTCTTTAATAATCCTTGTCTTTCACAAATTCAATTGCTTTCATTTGGCATCTAAATTGCAAGTTTTCTCTTTTGCTAGATCTGGACTTCACTTTCCTAGAGATGAATCCTTTTCCTTTTGTTGTGTTTGGTTGTACCTTAAAAATGTAATCTTTACATTTGAATTTAAGAAGGTTTTCTGTTTGACGAGGAGATAATATGGTTGATTGTACATACTACCTACTCGTCAAATTCATGGATAAGCTTGAATATAAAATTCAGATAATGTATTTTTTGCATATTTTTAATAAGCAAATGACACCTTTACTAATTGAATTTTTTGCCTGTTTTTGGCTGTCGAAAATGTAAAAACTAACTAGGAATGTAAAACTAGGAGAAATATAATTAAAATCCCACCTTTTGTTTCTTCTTTTTTGGTTTAATGCTTTGGATTTTTTTATCAATAAGTTAGTTTTAACTAATAAGCACTACTTGTATTTTTTGTTAGCCAAATGAAGCCTTTGTTTTCATTTATTTTTTGTTGTGCGTAAAAGCATCAATGCTTCTTCAAGTACTTTCCAAAACCATGAGAGTGGTAGCCATCACTGATCTTGACCTAGCTATGTATAATATTTCCTCTAGTCAAGCCCTGATATCTACATTTGATGGTCGAGTTTTTTCATCTACATTACCATGTGTCCGTGGTCTTATGCAGGATGTGCCCCCTGCTTTGCTTGTTCGTTTTCTGAGGGAACACCGTTCAGAGTGGGCTGACTATGGGGTTGATGCTTACGCTGCTGCATCTCTGAAAGCTTGTCCTTATGCTGTTCCTTGTGCCAAACCTGGTGGATTTCCTGGTAGCCAGGTCATTTTGCCTCTGGCCCATACTGTGGAACACGAGGAGGTAATAACTCAGCTGTTCATCTCACATTCATTCAAGCATTCTTATCTTGCTTAGTTATAACTCTAATATTATCTTGATTATTAAAATTCCTATTTGTTTTTGGAGGTTGTTCGGCTAGAGGGTCATGCCTTTTCCCCAGAGGACATGGCTTTGTCACGAGATATGTATTTACTACAGGTTAGCTTTATTTTTCAAATTCAAATGCGAAAATATCTGGTTTCTAGTATAGACTTATTTCTTGGTTTTGTGTGGGTATTTACTTCAAACTACTATTACAGTTATGCAGTGGGATTGATGAGAATGATGCAGGTGCCTGTGCCCAGCTTGTTTTTGCGCCTATAGATGGATCCTGCGCTGATGATGCTCCCTTGCTGCCATCTGGTTTCTGTGTGATACCGTTTGATCCTAAATCAATTCAGTGACATTTCTGACTCAACTGTTATAAGTTTATGGTGATGATAGGTGGACTTTTATTGAGGAAAAATGTTATAAGGTTCTAGTTAAATCTATTCTAGACATAGATGACCAGGATCAGCCTCACCAAGACCAATACCAAGACAATCATATAGATAATCAGCTTGACCAGGACCAAGAGAATCTCGTAATCTGTTTGAACAAGAAAATCTCATAGGTAATATGCCCGAACAAGAAAATCTTATAGGAAATTAGAATGATGAGGACCAAGTCAGTATTAGAGATAATATACTTGACCATAACGATCTTATAGTTGACAATGGTATTGATGAACAACAATATCAATTAGCGGAATCTGTACAACAAGGTCAGGAACAAGTAGAATGTGTCAAAATTAAATAATGAGATTCTTTTTGTGTACATGGATGGAACACAGGGAGTATGATTATTGTAAATGTAAGGATAGTGTAGGGGTATTTTTGTCTTGTATAGGTCTCAGATCAGATGATATTTTAGTGAAAGCTGAATGAAAGCTGAGCAAAAGGATATATATTACATTGCTGCTGACAACGTGACGAGTGCAAAGAACACATCCTTCCTAGAGAAGCTTCTAGAGAAGGATCTTGAAGTATATGTGGGTTTTGACTTATAAGGAGTTAGCTTTGTTTTTGTATGCTGCTGGTTTTTAATTGTTTTGGCCTCTTTGGTGCAGGTACTATGCTTAGTTGATCCCATTGATGAAGTTGCAATCACAAACCTGAAATCAATGAAAGTGGTCATCAGGTAAATACAGAAAAGAAAAGAAAAGGAAAAATTAAGGCATTTTATTTAGTCAGTTGAAGGATTCTGGAATCTTTCTATATGCTCAACCATTTAATAAATATTGTGGGTAGTCTGTTGGTTTAATAATATTAGTACCACGTAGCAACTCTATTGTCTTTGTGTATTGATTTTGGCATTAAGTGCCTCTGGTGACCTATTTGTTTCATTTTCCTGGCTTGCTATTATTTTTAAATATGTGCAGGAAGACTGCTTCTACGACCTGCCTGACAATACTGGGTATCAAATTTTCGTGCTACGTTTACGGAAGATAAGGGACGAAATTATGAAGTGTACTCTCTATATATGTATATATATACTTTGATTGAAGAATTGTGGTAGCTTTAGATAGTTAATTGTAAAGATAATGAATGATTATGTAGTGAATGATTTTATTAAGTTAATAATATTTTAGTTTTTTGTATTTTTGCCATTATTTGCTATAGGAATATTGAGCCAGTCAGGTACACAAAAAGAATGTCAAATTTTGATTTGGCAACAATATAATTCGTTACCAAAGTATCGAACAAGTTTTAATATAGCAACAATTTTTTATACATTTAGCAACAAATTTTCGTTGCTAATGGCATTAAAAATATAATATTTGGCAACGAAAAATTAACCTAATAACAGCGGGGAGGATATTGTTGTCAATACTAACATAAAAGATAATATTTTTTATCGTTGCAAATCATATCAACTTTCGTTGCACATATAAAGAAACGACAACATATAATGTCGTTGCTAATCGACGATTTTTGTTGCTATTGAAAAATAACTAGCAACAAATATTTTCGTTGCTGATTCAGCATAATGTCATTGCCAATTAATATAATCAACAACGAAAATCGTTGCTAAAAAGTTTACATTCCGCAACGAAAGCAAGCTTAGGCAACAATTTTCATAATTTATTGCAACGAAAAATAACGTTACAAAATGATATCAATTGCAACGAAAATACATGGTCGTTGCCAAAAAAAAGAGTTCATTTCGTTGCCAATTTGCAGGCTTTTGCAACGAAATGAGGTTTTTAGCAACGAAATTTTAATTATTCTGCAACAATACATTTTGTTGCTAAAGGATCGATGAGTCTGTACGAAAGCCAAATTTTGTTGCAAAATTATTACTTTTGACAACGAAAAAAAAAACGTTGCGGAACAATTAGCAACGCTCATTGCGCAACGAAAGACGCAACGACATTAAAGTCGTTGCCAAAACCCTTTTGCAACGAAATTTGGCACATTTAGCAACAAAAATTGGTTGTTGCTGAAGCCCCATTTTTTGTAGTGTATATTATTTACTTAAAAGTAAACTTTTAAAAAAATCAAACCCTTTGTATATAGGTGCAAAAGAGGCATATAACTACTTTCAAATAAATCACTTTGAGCACATTTATCTGCATCACACACACATACGCACATACACACACAATCAATGCATAGGGAATGAAAAGACGATGTAACTATGTTTCACAGAAATCGGGGGGTTCCTAACATCGCCCCCGCCCCACTTAAGCAAGCCCCGAACTACATGAATCTCAGATTCTAGGCCAATTAAATAGAGTCACATATTGGGCCATATTGTGAAAATCTTTCAAAATCTGGTTGAGTTGGTACAACCATTTAACTCATACCAACTGACGGCTTTGATTCGACCCAATCAATTAAAATTAAACTTTTCAAAATGTTGACATTGTATGTCGATCTCTTACTAAAATCACACCCTTTAAAGCAAGATAAATTAAACCACATAGAAAACACAAAGAGTAAGAACCAAACACCTAGGAATTGAGAATTTTTCCCGGCGTCGACATTGAGAATAAAGTATTTGATAACATTTTTTATACAGTCCTATATGCCAGTGGTAGAACAAAGGACAACAATAAGTCGAGGCTTGATTTGGCAGAAATGAACATTAGGGAACATTTGTGGTTGTATCAAGAGGGTGTTAGTATCAAGAGGGTAGTAAGACGGTAACACCTAAAGCTGATTATACTTTGATAAGGGAATAATTGATATTGGAATGTAATTGGATCAGTGGACTGAAGCTCCCAGATGGATATTCTTTAAATATAGCAAGGTGTTTAAAGTCAAAGAACTGAAGTTTCGGGGTCTAAAAAGTCATGATTGTCATGTACTCATGTAGAAGTTGATCCCCGTGTCATTTATCAACTTATTGTCGAAACGTGTGGTTGAAGCATTAACAGAGCTTTTTAATTTCTTCAGAGATCTATGCTTGACGGAGTTCCAACTTAGAGACAGAGATAAAATGGAGATACAGATAGTGGAAATAATGTGCAAGTTAGAAATAATCTTCCCTCTATCTTTTTTTGATTCAATGGAGCATTTGCCTATTCACCTGTTATACGAAGCTAAGTTTGGCGGTCCCGTGCAATATAGATGGATGTATCCATTCGAGACGTAATGACATTAATGTTTTTAATACGCTAAAATGGTAATTTTTGTTTGCTAATGTATACATGCATGTATAACACATAGGTATATGCGATGTCTAAAGCAAAAGGTGAAGAAAAGAGCCCGTGTAGAGGGGCCAATTGTTGAAAGTTATGTTATGGAGGAACTTGTTAATTTTTGCTCGTTGTACTTTGAGCCGAATGTTTAAATGAGGCACAATCACTTACGTCGGAATGAGGCTATTGCGCATGAGGAAAATGGAGAATTAATGGCCTTTAGTCATCCTGTACAACCATTCGATGGGTAAAAAGGAGATTCTTGACTGATAGTGAGTATTCAGCTGCCACATTATATGCACATGTCAACATGAAAGAAGTAGCACCATACATTAAGTCACTAGCCCTTTGCTTCATTTTCCACACATAGGATTACTTATCTTTGTTTAGCTTTCTACTTCTACTTGGTCCCTTCATAAATCTATATTTATGATAACCAAAGTCGGTATCCAATACCCAAGTAGAACCTTAACTTAAAGAAAAATTTATTTTAAATCATAAATAAAATTGTATTTATAACCGAAACTTCACTAAGCTTCTTCTGGTTAGCCTCTGCAAGATGCTTCTTACAGTTTCTTTCATATGTCCAGGCTTATTGTAGTGAAAGTAAACTCCTTTGCTATCTGTATCAGTTTTGTTATTATTATCCATTATTTTTGTCTTTTTGTATTTACCTTCTTAGAATCGTTCTTCTTTTCAGAAGATCATTTGGCCCCTACTAGTAAGACTTGGTCTTTCTTGGTTGGAAAGTGACTCTCAACATTTTTCAACATGTTAAGCAAATCAGCAAGACTGATATCTAACTTGTTCATATGAAAAATTCACAACAATTATGAAAGGAGTCCGAGAGTGAGTGCAAGATCAAATCTTGGCTCAACTCTCCATCCATGACAAAACCTGTTGTCCTAATTGTTCAATCAAATTGATCATGTTTAGGACATGTGTCAGTACTGTAGTGTCGTTGGTCATTCTAGATTGGAAGAGCTCATTAGATATCTGATATCTATTAGTCCTACTTTTCTCATCATCAACTACTTGACGTGTAAAAATATAGTAAGAGCATCCATAGTTTTATGCTGACACTGAAGCTCGTTACTCAAGGATGTGAGCATGATGTATTGAGTCAACTGTGCATCATCTTGCCACTTTCTAAAAGTAGCAATCTCTTTCTCAGAGGCATTGTCTGCAACCATTGTAGGGATATGCGTATTAAGGATATAAGATAGCTGTGACAAACGAGATTTTATAATTTAATTTTAATATTTATTGAATTAAATAAATATTTTTCGATGAATTAATTATTAGATTAAATAATTAATTGATGAAGTTGTGGTAGATTAATTTAATTACGTGTTATATTTATTAAATTAATGTAAAGAATTTTATTATTCGATGTATGTTTTTACGCGAGCTTATTGAATTAAAATAAATATTTAATAAGCCTAATGTTATTTTAATTAATTTAATAATTAATTAGAGATTTAATAATTTGACATAATTAATAAATGAAAAATTTAATTATGTGACTATGTGAATTAAGGAGAAATTATTATATGTTACTTGAATTAAATTAAATAAGATATTTGATTTATTTTTATAAAGGGGTGTGACACTATTAAACTATATTATAAAGGTTTTATTAAATTAAATGGGAATAAGCCTTTTAAGGCTAGCCAAACATGGCCTTAGTGGGAGTTGAGGACAGATAACCCATGATGGGTAACTGACCTCCACATCGCGTTCGTTCTTTTATTATACGTCTTCCTTATTTCATTTTTGCTAAGTCTGGAATTATCAGAGAGAGTTTGAGAAATTCAGAGAGAAATTTAGAAATTGTTGAGGAAATTGGGAGTTGAATAATTGAATTAGCATCATCTAAAAAGGGTTTCTCCAGTAATCTGCACTCTATAATCTGGGTAATTCCTTTAAACCTAATTTTATTTTGTCGTTTAAGTTTTTCTTAGATATTAGCTCTCAAATTTCTGTAAAATCTCTGTAGTTGGAGATTGTTTTGACTATGTGGATATATACGTGATCTTATGTCTTGGTAGCATGTTTTACTATATATATTGTATGATTCCATATTATCAGTTTCATAAAATATGTCGTATATAATTGCTTCAAAATTACAGAGTGTTGAATTATGGCCATATGGCCCTTACGCATAAATTTAATGCGTCAATCATATATTATCTCCTAAATTTTTATGCTTGTATATATTATGTATGTAAATACGAAGAAAACAAACTTCAAATGAACCGATTTGGTCGTATATCGAATCCGTGGTGTTAAATTTATGTTTTACGTTCAAAACCTTCAAGAACATCAAGAATAGTGAAAATTACATGTTTTAATTCTATGATTATGTGTTTTAACTTATTAAAATCATGCTAGAAGGGTTGAGTAATAGTTATATGTGTATTATAATGATTGGGTATAATTAAAGTCGTGTAAAAATAAGTTGATTAGAGTTTTGTTGGCCATGTTCTGCAATTTTCGCGAATTGCAGAACTGAAACTGGAGTCTCGCGCCGCGGCGCCAACTCCATGCCTAAAACTCGCGCCGCAGTGCCAAGTCTCAAGTCGCAGCGCCACGGCGCCGCATCGCGAAGACCAAGTATAGCTGTGGCGCCGCAGCGCCACTTAGCAGAATGGCCCATAAATAAGTTTTTAAAATGTTAAAGGCTAGCAATGTGTTATTAACTTAATTTAATGAACATAAAAACTTGTTAGACATATAATGAGGTGTTAAAATAAATTCTTAACACGTCCATAACACAATTACGTGTGAATTGAACGATTGAATGCATAGTTAGTTTATTGTTCGTGAAGTCTTAATTTGACAATAAGTGTAGTAATTGACTAAGTATAGTCATGAATTCGAGTTAGACAAAAGAATAAACTTGTAATGACTAGTACGTTATAATTGACTGGTATTATGAATGTAAATGATATGTAGGATTTAAATCAAGGAACAAGTTTAATTAAAGTGTAATCTACGCACGAGGCAAGTTTCCTAACCCTACTTGTTATCGTTATATAAGTGATGAATTCACCTTTCTACATTAAGCAAGTTCTCATTATTATTGATCAAGTTTATTTTGTTATATTAAAGCTTATTAATCTTTCAAGCATGATGCTGTTATACAATACTTATTCTATTGTATACCTTTTGAGATTTTATTCAAGTTAAATATTCAGTTACTGTTAAACCTTGTTAGACTAGCGAACCCTTAATGATTCGACTAGTCCATAGTTGATGAGCGTTCTAAATTTCAGAACCCTTGATGAATTATCCAAACCAAACTTCCTTTGGTGCGGACTTTAATGTCAAATTGAGATGAACAACCCTGTATAGGGGATTACTTATGCGTTAGCGTTAAGATATTGTGCACAATATGGTACTAAGGGCTGATCCCCCTAAGTACGAGAAGAAGAGTCTATAATCTTATGACTGTTAAAGGTTTCAAGTATAAACACTTGATAACCTAGGACATAGTTCAAGGTCTGGTGACCCTCAGAAGTTCTTTTGTTTCTTGTTATTCATTCTTGAATCAAAAGCCGAGCTTTCATGTTTTAGAAGCCTTTAATTTATTCGCATGTTATTATTTCTTTATTATATTGTTATACTTGTGGGCAATCGTGCTCACTCTTGCGTAATAATAACATTGCAGTTAAGAACGAAAGATCAGATGAGCTTTCCACTAGTAAAGGCAATGACAAGGTTAACAAATGAAGAAGACTTGTTGTTATTAATTGTATTCAGACTTGATGTTGTTTAAGACTTATTATTTGTTTATGTTTTCGCACAGATGTTTAAGGTTAGTATGACCTGAGATTGTATTTGTTATTCAGATGTTGTAACCCTATAAGGGGAGGATTTATTTCTATCTATTCCATGCATTTATTATGGGTAGATAGATATATGATGTTTGTATAGTAAACACCAAATCATGTGGGAATGGAAGTACCCGGATTTGGGGGTGTCACAATAGTTTTTCAGCCGTTAGAACTATTCTCAATTTCCTTAACTAATCTGTTTAATTCGGTCCAGTTAATTTAGCATCTAATACGCTACGCAGTGATAGTAATTTAGACATTGTAAAATTCTATAAATAAATTTGTTCTTAACAACATTTTAGCATACATTCTTTTATTAATTACCAAAATAATTTAGGTCTTGTTTTAAATTGGTATCTCCCACTATTTTCATCAAACTATATTACCCTCACTTATGCAGTTCATCAAATTCTAATTAAAGATTTGCTAGTGATAATAAGGATCCCATTTCAAATGTATATAGCCTTGTGGTGACACAACAAACTATATATAAATAAATAGGTAAACAACTCTTGTCAATTACATCAACTAAGCAACTCCTTATATTTTGCCTCTTAAATCATAATGGTCAAGTATGTGCACATCCGAACTAAAATGATTTAAGTTAAGTCATACCCAGTATTTCCATATAAGTGAAGAGAAAACTACAGCCCTTGTGTGTGCACAACAAAGCAGTAATATTCAATTCCTTATAAACATCATATGTAATAAAAATAATATCTTAAATATTTAATATTTGCCTTGTGTGTGCACAACAAACTCATATTAAATATTCAATACTCTATTGTTTCTATCATGCTAGAAGGCGACGTTCAATATTCCAAAAATTTTTGAACGTTACAACTTAATATAAAATATTTGAGGGGTTTGTTATTAATTTGTCTCATCTTGTTTAGCGCGCATGCACACACACACACACACACACACACACACACACATATATATATATATATATATATATATATATATATATATATATATATAGAATACTATATTCTACTCGGATTGATTATGAGTTTTATTCTAGTTTGGTTCACTAGAGCCACCAAGTGAACCAAAAGGTCAAACCTATGGTGCAAGAATTAAATTTAAATATAACTATTACATTTAAATCTCAGGCTCCATTACAGATGGGTTTTCAAGCGCTCCTTGCTCCTTGATCTTCAATTCTTCAAAATTAATTCTAACTATTCCTATTACAAAACTATTTAAAATAAATAGAAACTTTGATCAACAGTCAAGGGAAAGTACATAGGAGGAAGTTAGAATTTACATTAAGAAAAAATTAGAGAAGATGAGGTACACAGACCCCATTTAATAAAACACAGACATTCACGCATCCAACTAAAATAAAATCTAATCACATTAGTCAATAGTCCATAATTGTAACGACCCCAAAACAGGTTCATTCCATCCAACCCATTCTGAGTCGCCAAATACATGGTACAAAAAACAACTACAACTTTATTACAATAATTGTCGTGCAAAATACAACAACACATATGCTGTGAGTTTGGATACAAATATATACCAAATGTGACTCATGTCCCAACCGTGGACAACACCTCACAATGACACCTTACATAAAAGTATAGTCAAAAACTGTTTTAGAAATGAGAATCTTTGGAAAGTGGTCAAGGAAACCTTTGTACATGGGAGGCCATGCTTCTAGGTTGTGATAGATATCATATGGCCATAGAATTATCCTTGGTTGACCCAATATACCCCAAAGAAAAATGAAAAGATTACTATCATATTCTTCCCAATGGTGAGTCTTCTCTTGACTTATCATTATCTCCACTGTCTCTAATTGAGAATTATACGTCAAACAAACACCAAGATTATATAGGTAGTGCTCGTAAATATACTCAGCAAGTGGATGAGCACAATCCTGTCTTATGATGACACGAGGTTGTATGTCATTAGACATCTTGTATGATAGTGGTAAAACACCATTCCAACGTTGGGTTCGCCTCATCCTAGATGATTCACCAAATATAACTACTAAATGATGACCACCGTTCTATTCCCCTGTTACCCCCGCTCGACCCAGCTACACTCTTATTACCTGAAAGGAATTGTGAAACAGAAGGGTGAGCACAACTAGCCCACTAAAGAATATCATGACTAAAGATAAATAAATTATCAATAGGCTTCAACAGAATTAAATCAGAGATTTAGAACATATGGTAGATGATAAAAATTTCAACCATAGTTACAGCGGAACGAGCAATCCATTAGAAGAGTCAAATAGACTACAAAGTCTATTATCTTCTCCATGTTAAAAATCCACCAACAATATTTTATCCCTGTAACATCAATCAACAATTCTGGTCCACAATCATATGAATAACTCATAATCATAATTGTAGTTCTAAATTCTTCTTCTCATCCAGGACGAAGATAATTTTCATCACCTATCTTTACCTGAAACATCAAAGATCATGGTTACACCAAATCACATTTTCTGTTCATAATCATACTAATAACTTTATCTCTGCACTACGGCCAAAGATATTCATTTGTATCACCAGTTGGTCATGTTCATCTCAACACCTGTTCATCTTTGCACTACTGGCCAAGATATTCAACAATAGGTCATCTTTGCACTACGGGCCAAAGATATTTATCAATAATTAATCTTTGCACTACAGGCCAAAGATATTCATATCTCAAAGAAATATATAATCGTTTTAAAACTTATATAAACAATAATTATAACCATGTTAATCAATTCATCTTTACACTTAAGCTAAAGATATTCAATTATAAATTCAATGATCATGATCATACCAGTTAACAATTCATCTTTACACTACAGGCCAAAGATATTCCTCAGTCACGATCATACCAATAATTTACCCATCTTTACACTCAAGTGAAAGAGAAATTTAACATCAGGGTTATAAAAATGTTATATATGATAATAAAAATAATATGATCAACAACTGTATTTATTTTCAAGAGCAACAATCATAAATCAACGATAATTTTGTCAGAAAAAAAAACTAATTTTTGTCGTGAATAGTACCCGTGAATAGTAACTCGTGAATAGTAACTCGTGAATAGTACTCCGTATTCGTACATAGTACCGTATACGTAAATAATGGCATACGTAAATAGTGCCATATACATGAATAGTGCCGTGTACGTGAATAGTGCCGTATACGTGAATAGTAACCCCGACTCAAAAAGGTAGAAATTCTACAATAAAATTCATACCAATATTTCAGTATAATGATATTGAAAGAATAACATCATTATGAAGAATATAGTATCCCTTAATATCCCTTACTATCCCTTACCTCAAAAATACAGTATTTCTGACTGGAATGCAAAGCCGAAGGAAACTTGCACTGAATAGCAACTCTCAAAGTATTTAAATACTCACAAAATATACTTCATAATATAGAGAGAGAAAGAGAGAAAGCTTATGTTTTTGGTGTGATTTTCAATTCTAACTTAGCCCTCTATTTACAGGAAAATGTTAACACGTCGAAGCAGACTTGACCTGCTACCTGATGGCTTTACCTGCTAATATTTTCACCCACCACATTTGAATAAAAATCTTAGCACATTTATTCACCAACCAAGAGTGGGGCCCACCAATTCTAGAATTTTTCACCAAAATGATAAATTCCGAAACTTCAATAATTTCTGAACCAGTCATATCGTAAAATTCATAATAAATCATACGTTCATTTTTAACGGTTCAAAATTTGTGGACATATACTTAACTTATATATGTATAACATATCCAAAAATTACCACGATCCAACGGTCGGATTAAAAATTATAACCCCCGTAAAATATCTCAAAAATCCTAATTTTTAATACCTCTATTCCGACAAAAATACTGATAAAAACATCAATATTAACTCCTTCATTTTTAACCACAAAAATATATCCCTCATTTATAACCACATAAAATAAATATTTTTTTATCATATGAATCAATAATTAATTATTCATAAATAATATTACAGAGTCACAATTATGACAATCAAGTCGTTCCCAAGAAAGAGGGGGCTTTCCAATAAGGATTTCTCCTTACTAGCGCGCAATTAGATGACCAAACCTCTCCTTAGACAGAACTTTTTAGATATTACCAATAATACTATCTAATAATATTATTTAAATAATATGAATTATTGATCTGATAATAGAAAATACTGTGCAGCAACAACAACAATAATATAAAATATCAACGCAGCAATTATTGAATCAATAAAATAAAATATTGAACAGTAACTACTATAACAATTATTGAGTAGTGCCTTCTTACGTAATAATTAATAATTAAAAAAAATACTGTGCAATACCGTGTGCTACTGTGCAACTACGCGTATTACTATATTTTAACCACCAAGTATTCCAACAGTGTTAATGGTAACAACTACGCCGTTAATTATAAAAACTCAATTTTATCGTTTTCTTCATCTGATAGTTATTCTGTTATGGGGCCCACAAATAGCTGCGCCGTCGTACGAATATTCTCCGACAGAAAGAATATTCCACGACCAACGAATATTCCCCGACAACAATGATTATTTTATAACCATTTGTTTATTTTGAAAATTTTTTACATTGCACCCATAACTTTAACTTTTTATCAATTTAACCATTTACTGAATTGTAATTATAAGAAAAATTGAATACTTTTATTTCATAAAATTCGGGGTCTTACAATAATCAATCCTATTTATTATCATACACATCACCATATGCATCAATAAATAATATTCATCTCATGAATAATAAATATTAAATATATATATTGATATCATTTAATGGGCAAATTTAGTTAGCATAAAATTTAATTTTGAATCAAAATAAACTCCTTTATTTTAATTCAAATTTAAATCAAAATAAACCTCTTTTATTTTAATTTATCCAATTTTGAATAAAATAAACTATTTTATTTTAATCAAAATCTTTAATCAAAATAAACTCATTTATTTTAATTAATTATGGAATCCAATTCCAAGTCAAAATAAACTCCTTTATTTTGGATAATATGAAATCTTATTCCATATCTAAATAAACTCCTTTATTTAAGTAAACATGGAATCTAATTTAAACTCCAATTAGTTATCATGAAATCTAATTTTAACTCTAATTAGTTAGCATGAAATCTAATTTTAAAATTAAAATAAACTCTTTATTTTAATTATAAAATTATTTAGAATATTATATATATTATATATATATATATATATATATATATATATATATATATATATATATATATATATATATATATATATATATATAATCTGCCCCAGAAAAAAAACAGACTCGGCGATAAACTGCTCCAAAAATAAAAAAAAACGATTGCAAATTTTTTTAAAACAGGTTTCGCGAATCAATTTTGTTTTTTAAATAAATTTTATACAATAAATTATGCCCAATTAAATTGTTCTAAACATATATCAGCATACATATCAAATTTAAACAATTAATAATTCGCATAAAAGTTTTGCTCTGATACCACTGTTAGGTTTGTAAGATTCATAAACACAATCAAATTGCACAAAATAAGCGAAAACGTGATAAAATAGAGTTTTAAAATTTTACAAACCATATACCTGGATCATTTTTTATGCACAATTATTAATTAAACGAAAATATGAAGAACAAGAATTATACCCTTGAAGATTCGAGCTTCCTCAGGTACAAGTTCACCTCCAATCCTTTTCGTGTTCAACTTGAATCCACTGGGTTTGGTTCCTTCCTTTGATCAATTTTAGCCACCTAAGTGTTTGGCCTCTAGAGGTGATCAACTAAGGAAGAAGAAAGAATTAAGAAGATAGGCATTTGGCAAAATCCTAATTATTTTATGTCTCATAGAAAAGGGTGTACTCTCTCAACTGTTAGAATTACGTCTGTTGTGAAAATGTCAACCACCACCACCCATAATAAGACTCCTCTTATTTATAGATGTAGGCAACCCTCCTTTATTTTAATTAATTAAACTCCTTTAATTAATTAGGCTCCCAAACTTATTAGAAATAATTAATTAAACTTTTCTAATTAATTAGCCTCCTAATCTTATTAGGATATATGAGAGTATTTTTTATTAATTAATTTATAAACTCCTTTAGAAATTAAATAATAATAATAGTAATAATAATAATAAGACTCCTTTTATTAATTTATATTAAATATTTTTAAAATATTAAATAATAAATATTAAGCTATTTAATTTAGTCTATCACCATAGATTAAATTAAATATACTTAACTTATTATTACGATTATGCTATTAACTTTTTAAATAATTATTCTTCCTTTTATGGTGTGACCCTTTAGGCTCTCCATATTAAATCGGTTGTGAATAAATCAATTAGAACAATTCTAATCTTATTTAAATAAATAAATTAAACTATTAATTTATTTAAATAAATAATATTTATTTTACAATATGGATAAGCCTCGCTAGCAATTAACGACTTTCCAGATAATATAGATTTCAACATTAATCATAAAAGAACCTTTGAGTAAATAGTTATTGTACAATTCAATCATTCCACCATTCAATGTCCCAATTAAATATAAGACATAGAATTACTGTCAGTCTTATTTTATTTAATTATATGTATTTCGACTCTTAAATGTACAACTCCAAATAATAAAAATTAGAAACTCCTTTCTAATTTTATTTTGCCTTGGTCAAGGACTACTGGATTGTCATTTATCGAATCACATAGGACAGTTCTCTTCTTTTACTAGAAGCGATAAATTCTTTATTGATCATACATTATCTCCACGTACTACTTATTATACCCAAGCATACACTTTGATATACCCTAAGGGTCTTAAGGAATAAGTTAAAGTATAATTCATCATACACAAGATACTATGATGATCTCAAGTCCAACGATCACTTGTACTACTATCACTACAGAAATTTCTATTGATAGATAAGTAAAACTCCATTAGGTATTCCTTAGTGAGCCACGTTCAGTATACTTATTCTCCAATAAGCACCTACATACTTACTTTAGTGTCTCCACACAAATGATCATGAGATCGATCATCCTCATCCAATGAGCAAGCAACGTATGTACCAATCTATCCAGATTCACTAATCCTCAATTTAGTAATCCAACGATTGAGAACTATTTTAGTCTTAAGCTTTCTAAGAATTTAGATCTCATTAGAATGATCATCATCATTATTCTAAAATCATTGCTTAAATCTATGGGTTTATCACATATTATAAAGCAGCATCATGTAGATAATTAAAAGTCTTTAATAAATTAATACTTTTTATTAATAAATGAATAAGATTGTTACACATTATATGCTTTATCATCAAACATGATTGCCTTGTGTGCATATTACTTTTAATCTCCCACTTGTACTAAAGCCAATCGCCATGGTATCTCATACTCTTCTTCTTTAAGTGATGATTATTCTACTGTTGGATAAGCTTTAGTAAATGGATATGTAATGTTGTTCTTGAGAGTCCAATATCTCTATAGTGATTTCCTATCTTTCAATGATTCATATAATCAAATGAAAGTGCCACAACACATGTTTAGATCCAAGATGAGACTTAGGAACTATTCCAAGTTCTATAATGAACTTTTCATCCAAACAATCAACTTGCAGCTTCATTTACAGCTATATATTTTGTCCTTATCACTAAACCAGCAACTCTTTGCTGTTTGGAACCTTTCCAATTCACTGCACCACTGTTCAAGGTAACGCTTTACCTTAAAGTAGATTTTTTTTCCGTCTTGGTCTGTTTGAAAAAACTTGAGTCTATTAAATCCTCTAGTTTTAATTTAGACCCACCATAAATTTTAATCACATACTTAGTGTCGGTTAAGTACTTTAAGATATTTTTCACTGTCTTAAAGTGTTCTTCTCCAGAATATAACTGATCAAAATTAAGTCTCGTATATTTCATTGTATGCATGATTGTCACTCATGCGATCTCTCTTTTAGGAGTCTATGGGGATTATTAAGAGAGATACACTCCAAGGCTTATTAACATGAGACATCTCTTGGAGTTTTCCATGCTAAACGACTTTAGCATCAAATGAATATACGTTCTTTGGGTTAAGTCGAGCATCCTCTTGAATCTATCTGTATAGATTTGTATCCCCAATTAAGATACTCTTCCCAAATCATTCATGAAAGATTGTTTAGACAACTTTATCTTTACTTATTGTAGCATTAATATGTTATTTCTTATCCATAGTATATCAACATATAATATTAGGAATGTCACGACGCTCCCACTGACCCTTTGGTACACACTAGGTTTATTATTATTTGTGATAAAATCAAACTCTTTTGATTTATTTTATCAAAATGAATGTTCCATTTGAGAAGCTTGCTTCAATCCATTTCTTTGAGTGTCTACAACTCTTATCTCATCGTATGTAACTAGATCATCATCTGCTATGATACGTATCTCATCATCATCATCCATGATGAATCCATACCTCCCAGGTATCTTCGGTACTATTCCAGATTTACGATTCGGTTGTGGTACAATATTTCTATCTACATGTTTCTCTTATTTAACTTATAGTGTTTTGTGGTTCTTGAACTCTTCAAGATCTATTATCCTCCCACTAGCCCCTTTAATGATAAATACCTTTATCTTATAAGGTAGCGTGTTTCGCAACAAACACATTTTGCTAAGTAGGATTATAGAACATATACCCTAAACTTACTTTAGGATGTCCTAGGAATTTGTACTTGTCAAATCTTGTCCCAAGCTTATCCTTTGAAACCTTTTTCACATAAGCTGGACAACCCATTATCTTAACATACTTAAGATTAGGAATCCTCCCTATCCATAACTTTTATAGAGTCTTAGGGTCAAATTTTAAGGTTACCTTTTTTGTAGATATGCAACAATTTCTAGGGCATAACCCCAAAAAGATACTGAAATGTCGGTAAAATCATTTGGACAATACCATGTCCAACAACGTACAATTTTTCCTTTCAGATACATCAATCAATTATTGCGTATCAGGAGGCGTCCATTATGAGAAAACCATTTGAGATGATCTAGAAAATTATTGCACAAGTATTTATTCCTTGATCTAATCAAAGAATCTTAATACTTTGCCAATTTATTTCACTTCTTAATTCTTTGAACCTTTCAAATAATTCACACTTGTATTTCAGCAAATACACACATTCAACTCTTTGAATGATCATCTTCTTTTCTTATACTAGTTTGTTCAATTTACAAAATATTTTTTCACGTAAGTCAAGTATACAAAATCCATTAAGTCATATTCTAGTTCTATACAAAATATTAATATTATAAATAGAATAACAATTGTTCTTAAATATAATACCAAAGATTTCATTGTCCAACAATAAAATGCAAATAATGTTTCTAACGAGAACTGGAATACAATAACAACTTATTGACTTAATAGATTTGCCCGTAGGCAATGCTAAACTATAAGTTTCTATGGTTAATGCAGTAACCTTGCTTCATTTCCCACACATAGGATTACTTATCTTTGTTTAACTTTCTACTTCTGCTTGGTCCCTTTATAAATCTATATTTATGATAACTAAAGTCGGTATTCAATACCCAAGTAGAACCTTGACTTAAAGAAAAATTTATTTTAAATCATGAACAAAATTATATTTGTAACCGAAACTTTACTAAGTTTCTTCTGGTTAGCCTCTTCAAGATGCTTCTTGTAGTTTCTTTCTAGTGTCCAGGCTTATTGTAGTGGAAGCAAACTCATTTGCTATCTGTATCAGTTTTGTTCTTATTATCCATTATTTTTGCATTTTTCTATTTACCTTCTTAGAATCGTTCTTCTTTTTAGAAGATCCTTTGGCCTCTACTAGTAAGACTTGGTCTTTCTTGGTTGGAAAGTGACTTTCAACATTTTTCAATATGTTAAGCAAATCAGTGAGGCTGATATCTAGCTTGTTCATATGAAAAATTTACAATAATTGTGAAAGGAGTCCGGGAGTGAGTGCAAGATCAAATCTTGGCTTAACTCTCCATCCATGACAAAACATGTTGCCCTAATTGTTCAATCAAATTGATCATGTTTAGGACATGTGTCAGTACTGTAGTGTCATTGGTCATTCTAGATCGGAAGAGCTCATTAGATATATGATATCTATTAGTCCTACTTTCCTCACCATCAACTACTTGACGTGTAGGAATATAGTAAGAGCATCCATAGTTTTATGCTGACGCTGAAGCTCGTTACTTATGGATGCGAGCATGATGCATTGAGCCAACTGTGCATCATCTTGCCACTTTCTAAAAGTAGCAATCTCTTCCTCAGAGGCATTGTCTGCAACCATTGCAGGGATAGGAATATTAAAGACATAAGATAGATTTTTCAGCCGTGAGAACTATTCTCAATTTTCTTAACCAATCCGTTTAATTTGGTCCAGTTAATTTAGCATCTAATATGCTACGCAGTGATAGTATTTTAGACACTGTAAAATTCTATAAATAAATTTGTTCTTAACAACATTTTAGCATACATTCTTTTATTAATTATCAAAATAATTTAGGTCTTGTTTTAAATTGGTATCTCCCACTATTTTCATCAAACTATATTACACTCACATATATAGTTCGGCAAAATCTAATTAAAGATTTGCTAGTGACACAGCAAATATATATAGCCTTGTGGTGACACAATAAACTATATATAAATAAATACGTAGACAACTCTTGTCAATTACATCAACTATGCAACTCATTGTATTTTGTCTCTTAAATCATAATGGTCAAGTGTGTGCACATCCGAACTAAAATGATTGTAGTTAAGTCAGACCCAACATTTCCATATAAGTTAAGAGAAAACTACAGCCCTTGTGTGTGCATAGCAAAGCAGTAATGTTCAAGTCCTTATAAACATAATATGTAATAAAAACAACATCTTAAATATTTAATACTTGCCTTGTGTGTGCACAACAAACTCATAATAAATATTCAATACTCTATTATTTCTATCATGCTAGAAGGCGACGTTCGATATTCCAAATATCTTTGAACGTTATAACTTAATATAAAATATTTTAGGAATTTGTTATTAATTTGTCTCATCTTGTTTAGCGTTCATGCACACACACACACACACACACACACACACACACACACACACACACACACACACACACACACACACACACACACACACACATATATATATATATATATAAAATACGCGTCATATTAATTAACATATGAAGCATGTTTGCATAATATATATATATATATATATATATATATATATATATATATATATATATATATATATATATATATATATATATAGTATAAGCATGCACATATAGAATACTATATTCTACACGGATTGATTATGGATTTTATTCTAGTTTGGTTCATTAGAGCCACCAAGTGAATCAAAAGGTCAAACTTAGGGTGCAAGAATTAAATTTAAATATAACTATTACATTTAAATCTCAGGCTCCATTACAAATGGGTTTTCAAGCGCTCCTTGCTCCTTGATCTCCAATTCTTCAAATTTAATTCTAACTATTTCTATTACAAAACTATTTAAAATAAATGGAAACCTAGATCAGCAGTCAAGGGAAAGTACATAGGAGGAAGTTAGAATTTACATTAAGAAAAAATTAGAGAAGACGAGGTACGCAGATCCCATTTAATAAAACACAGACATTCACGCATCCAACTAAAATAAAATTCAATCACATTAGTCAATAGTCCATAATCAATCCCATCTATTATCATACACATCACCATATGCATCAATAAATAATATTCATCTCATGACTAATAAACATTCAATATATATATTGCTATCATTTAATGTGCAAATTTAGTTAGCATAAAATCTAATTTTGAATCAAAATAAACTCCTTTATTTTAATCCAAATTTAAATCAAAATAAACCACTTTTATTTTAATTTATCCAATTTGAATAAAATAAACTATTTTATTTTAATCAAAATCTTTAATCAAAATAAACTCATTTATTTTAATTAATTATGGAATCTAATTCCAAGTCAAAATAAACTCCTTTATTTTGGATAATATAAAATCTTATTCCATATCTAAATAAACTCCTTTATTTAAGTAAACATGGAATCCAATTCCAACTCTAATTAGTTAGCATGGAATTCAATTTTAAAATTAAAATAAATTTTTTATTGTAATTATAAAATTATTTAGAATATTACATATATATATATATATATATATATATATATATATATATATATATATATATATATAATTCGCCCGGAAAAAAAAACGGACTCAGCGATAAACTGCTCCAAAAAGAAAAAAAAAAACAGATTGCGATAGCAATTTTTTTTAAAATAGGTTTTGCGAATCAAATTTTTTTTTGAAATAAATTTTATACAATAAATTATGCCCAATTAAATTGTTCTAAACATATGTCCACATACATATCAAATCTAGACAATTAATAATTAGCACAAAGGTTTGACTCTGATACCACTGTTAGGCTTGTAAGATTCATAAACACAATCAAATTGCACAAAATAAGTGGAAAAGTGGTAAAATAGAGTTTTAAAATTTTATAAACCATATACCCGGATCATCCTTTATGCACAATTATTAATTAAACAAAAATATGAAGAACAAGAATTATACCATTGAAGATTCGAGCTTCCTCAGGTACAAGTTCACCTCAAATCCTTTTCGTGTTCAACTTGAATCCACCGGGTTTGATTCCTTCCTTTGATCAATGTTAGTCACCCAAGTGTTTGGCCTCTAGAGGTGATCCACCAAGGAAGAAGAAAGATTCAAGAAGATGTGTATTTGGCAAAATCCTAATTTTTCTATCTCTCATAAAAAATGGTGTACTCTCCCAACTATTAGAATTACATCTGTTGTGAAAATGTCAACCACCACCACCCATAAGAAGACTCTTTTTATTTATAGATGTAGGCAACCCTCCTTAACAATTAAGGAATTAAGTTTTATTTTAATTAATTAAACTCCTTTAATTAATTAGGCTCCTAATCTTATTAGGAATAATTAATTAAACTCTTTTAATTAATTAGCCTCATAATCTTATTAGGATATATGAGAATACTTTTATTAATTAATTCACAAACTCCTTTAGGAATTAAATAATAATAATAAGACTCCTCTTATTAATTTATATTTAATATTTCCAAAATATTAAATAATAAATATTAAGTTATTTAATTTATTCTATCACCATAGATTAAATTAAATATACTTAACTTATTATTACGATTATGCCATTAACTTCTTAAATAATTATTCTTCCTTTTATGGTGTGACCCTTTAGGTTCTCCATATTAAACCGGTTGTGAATAAATCAATTAGAATAATTCTAATCTTATTTAAATAAATAAATTAAACTATTAATTTATTTAACTAAATAATATTTATTCTACAATAGGGATAAGCCTCCCTAGCGATTAACGACTTTTCAGATAATATTGATTTCAACATTAATCATAAAAGAACCTTTGAGTAAATAGTTACTGTACAATTCAATCATTCCACCATACAATGTCCCAATTAAATATAAGATATGAAATTACTGTCAAGTCTTATTTTATTTAATTATATGTATTTCGACTATTAAATGCACGACTCCAAATAATGTAAATTAGAAACTCCTTTCTAATTTCATTCTGCCTTGGCCAAGGACTACTGAGTTGTTATTTATCGAATCACATAGGATATTTCTCTTCTTTTACTAGAAGCGGTAGATTCTTATTGATCATACATTATCTCCATGTACAACTTATTATACCCAAGCATACCCTTTGATATACCCTAAGGGTCTTAAGGAATAAGTCAAAGTATAATTCATCATACATAAGATACTATGATGATCTCAAGTTCAAGGATCACTTGTACTACTATCACTACAGGAATTTCTATTGACAGACAAGTAAAACTCCATTAGGTATTCCTTAGTGAGCCACGTTCAGCGTACTTATTCTCCAATAAGCACCTACATACTTACTTTAGTGTCTCCACACAAATGATCATGAGATCAATCATCCTCATCCAATGAGCAACCAACGTATGTACCAATCTATCCAGATTCACTAATCCCCAATTTAGTAATCCAGGGATTGAGAACTATTTTAGTCTTAAGCTTTCTAAGAATTTAGATCTCATTAGAATGATCATCATCATTATTCTAAAAGTATTGCTTAAAACTATGAGTTTATCACATATTATAAAGCAGCATCATGTAGATAATTAAAAGCCTTTAATAAATTAATACTTTTTATTAATAAATGAATAAGATTGTTACAAAGTATATACTTTATC
Organism: Panax notoginseng; assembly: GCA_016801055.1. Classification (NCBI taxonomy): domain Eukaryota; kingdom Viridiplantae; phylum Streptophyta; class Magnoliopsida; order Apiales; family Araliaceae; genus Panax; species Panax notoginseng. Next base: position 57,520,839 of record CM029019.1, on the reverse strand, counting down.
ATCAAACATGGTTGACTTGTGTGCATATTACTTTCAACGGGAATTTACAAAATTTGAGAAATAGAGAATTTGTGCAATGGATTAAAGATCATGTAAGTCTAACTAATTAACAGCTAAATGCATTTAACCTCATGAATGAATCTTATGGCATAATTAACTTTAAAATATGTTGTGTTACTATACATTAGGTCCTCACATATGATAAAGCTGACGTTTGGTTAAAGCTTATAGCAGATGGCTCTAAAAGATCTATAAATACTTATACATGTTGCATTGTCAACGATTACAGATTTAAGTGGTGCAATATTGGGGAAGTCGCTTCATCTGATTCTGGTGTTGTGGTTAAAGGTAGTTGCTACGATAATCTTTGGGGTGACTGGTATGGTCGATTGCTAGAAGTAGACATTCTTAAATATTGGGGTCAGAAAGAGTTATTTTGCGTCAATTGTCATTGGTTTGATGTTGAAAATGGAGTTATAGTAGATAAAATTATTGGACCGGTGATAGTAAATGTTAAGTCAAAACTAAACTCAAACGAGCCTTTTATTTTAGCAAGTCAAGCAACGCAAGTGTACTACGCACAGAGTGTTAAGACTCATGCATGCTCATGGTATACTGTTATAACCACCAAAGCTCATGGTTTTCAAGGTATAACTCCTCGTCCAGACGATGAACCTTTACAAGTCGATTATACTAGTGTCACATTTGCTGATGTGACAATTATTAGTGAGTTTAGTGAAGATGAGGAGGATGTCATCGTTGTTAAAAGTGAAGACGATGTTGTTGAAGAGGAAGATATAAATGAAGAAATCGTTGAGGATGACGAAGAAGGTGATGGCAACGAGATTGAAGAGCTACTACTCAAAGATGACGATTCTGATATTGATGGCTTTGATGATATAAATGATTAGGAATATGTACTCATTATGTCCTTTTAGTTGTAGTCAAATGTAATAGTTTGTAGTAGTGTAATTATTATCTGAAACTTATATTATTCTACTAATTAAGGTGCTCGTGGTTTTAAGGTTAGTATATATGTTTTGTTAGTTGTATCCATATGTAATAGTTTGTAGTAGTGCAATCATTATGTTGTAACTTATATTATTCTACTAATAAAGGCACAAAATTATTGTGATTACAAATATCTTATAATATTTTGTTAATTTCTTTATAGTATATATACATATGGCCCGTACACCATACATCGATCATGGTGGGCGTGCTGGTAGTTCAGACCGTGGAGGTAGTGGGGGTGATGTGTGTGTGTATATATATATATATATATATATATATATATATATATATATATATATATTGATGTATTTCACTAGATAGGTGATTGGCGTAGGCCTCCGCTGGGACTAGCACGTGGCTTGCTAGGGAATCCCCCTAGGCACCACTTATATGCCGCGTCGAGACTAACAGGTAATTTCATAATTTTTGTGTAGCATTTAACATTTGTTTTACATAAAATCCTGCATGTATATATTCTTTAGAATTTTCAAATGTATTACTTTCAATTGTAGTATACTTGACGCGACGCCAAGGAACACGTTGCTTGGGATTATTCACAACCGATTCTCAAGCCCATGGATGAGGTGGGCGGATGTGGATGACCACACAAGTCTGTTGATTATCGCTGAGTTTCGGGTAAGATATCATTCATATGTTAGTTTTCTATTCCATTTGAATGTTTTTTTACATGTCAATTTATAGCGCCTACTAAGCTTGTTAATGGGTAATGTACAGAGATATTACCGCTTTGAGGACAAGCAGGAAGCCCATATCATGACTGTTTTTCAGGGATATCTCGAGATGAATTGGCATAAGTAGGTCCACGACAGGAAGAAGAATGACCAGACCAAAATGTCTGATGGACAGACACTTAAAGATGTCCTACCATATTTTATTATTGCTGCTGTGTGGGACTAGATGTGTAGCATTTGGGAGGGTGCTGCATTCCAGAAGATGTCGTCACAACGTATAGCTGCCTAGCGGCATAGTCATCCCCCACACTGCACCGGGTCTCAGTCGTATGACCTCTACATGAAGAAACTCGAGGTTAGTCTAAAGCACCCACCTTCCCGCTTAGAGTTTTGGTGGCACGCCCACCAGAAGAAAGGTGATGGTGGTTATATCTCACCTGAGGCAGAGCGCATTATTGTAAGTAATTTAATCCTTTTATTTACTTTGTATTTTAATGCATGAAATTCGTTTATATTCTTTAAACAACTGTGTTTTTTATCTATTTATGTGTTTTTTTAGTGACTGTTCGAGGACCTCACTGTGGATCGGACCAGCTAGAGAGCTGATGGTGACGTAGATGACTTGACGTGCAAGGATGGGGAGATGGAGGACTGGCTAGAGTCTACAGGGTGACTGAATAAGGGTAGAGCTATGGGCATTCCATGGGTCCCAGCCAACACCTTAGTCCCTACATTGAGAGCTTGGTGTCTCCCACCCACGGGAGCAGGTGGTGCGAGTGAATCAGGTGTTGACCCTTCATTATTTGACGATTTCTTCCAACGGATCATAAAGGGGTTGATGGTGAGAAGTGATGTGCAATTAGGTGTACTATCACGCGAACGGATCTACCGGCTTGCTCAGGAGGTCGTCCACAACTCCATAGATCTTACAACATCTGTCAACGAGATCATAGGTCTAGTCCAGGAAGAGGTCATCAGTCTATGCGCGATTATCTTGGCCAACTTCTTTCCTCCACATATTCGAGAGGTGTCGATGTCGGGATTTTTATTTGCCCCTTTCAGTTCTTGTCTTTTGGTGTTCTCATTTTTAGGTGAGATTTGTTTGAAAAAACAAGTTTAAAAAGGTCCGACATGTATATGTCGATGATTTGACTATTTTTAGAGTCTCCAGTTGGTTATTTTTAAATGGTTGCACCAACTCAACCGAGAAAAGGTTTGCGTAAAGACCTAGTGATATGACATTGTTTAACTGGTATAGGAAACCAAAATTCGTTAGGGTCTGGGGGCTTAATTAAGCGGAGGGAAGGTGTTAGGCACCACCCGACTTCCGTGATAACACGGTTACCGCTAGTTTTCATTAAACTTTTATATGTGTATGTGTATGTGAGAGTTATGTCTATGTGAAGTTGTTTGGAAGTAGTGTTATACCTCGTTTGCACCTATATACAAAGGGTTTAACTTTTGTATAAAAGTTCAATTTTAACAAGATATAGCAGTGATGTTTTGTAAAATATGTTTTTTCAAACCCTTATGCTCAATAGTAATTGAGGCCTTTGATAATCCCATTTTATTATGTGTTCGATTTTATTGCTTTTATTTTTGAGATACGAATCATATTTGAGAAAATAAGATACATAGCAGTGCCGAACTTTTGTGGGCATGAAAGCCATCTAAAAATATTCAGGCACCGTAGATAATTTACAAGCTGGCTGCAGCTGAAAATGCCCATCATGGGAACCGAATCTAGATTCAGAAGCTGAATCTGTGATCACATGATTCTTAGGCTCACATGAAAAAACAATATGTACAAAAGCTAGAAAAAGAACTAGATTTGAGTAAATCTAAACTATTCCACCTTCAACGGTTCCAGTTTAGTAACCATGAACCGGTTAAGGTGAGAAATAGCCAGATTGAGGCAAATCTAGACCGCAGGCTGAATAAATAAATATCTACATTGTGAAAGCAATTAAAGCGGATATTTATATAAAAGCGGTATATATATATACATTCCTTTCCGGCCTGAAGTTCACTTCGTGGCCTTTTACTGCTTATATATATATATATATATATATATATATATATATACATATATATATATATATATATATATATATATTTATATTTTTGTCAGCCCTGGAGTGTACTTTGTGGCCATTTATCGCATATCTATATATATATATATATATATATAGAAGTAATAGAAAGCTTAAAAATCTAAAAAATCTTACAGTGGGCTGCCAAGAAGACTTCAGATTGCTTTAGACGTCTAAAAACTCGGTTTCCACCAGTTAAATTTCAATATGTAGTAAAACATGAGCTTACAAGTGTTTAGAAAGAAGAATCACTCAGTTTAGAGCACTCTAGCAGTGTTTACAGACTGAAACGGACAGAGTTTTCTCTCCTTTTTTCTTTTTTCTTTTTTCAAATGAGCTGACAAAAGCTCATATTTATATACCAAGGAGCCGCGGGTTAACCCGCGGCAGTTGCGGGTCTACCTACGGCTGTCTAGGTTGCCCCCATTACTACAAAACAGTAAATAGACAACGCGAAAAAAACGTTGTGGTTTCTGTCAGAAAAACATCGTGGTTAAGGGTGTTGTCTATTTGACACCCTTACACAACGTTTTTAAAACGTTGTAGTTAAGCACAATACACAACGTTTTTTTGGAAAAAAACGTTGTAGATTTGTTTTTCAAAAATTAGCAGATGCTTAAAAACGTTGTAGAATGTATGATTCCACAACGTTTTTTGGATAAAAATGTTGTTGTTTAGTATATCAGACAACGTTTTTTAAATGTTGTAGATAACAAAAAAAAGAAAAAAAAAGGATGTGGTTCACCCATAAGAATACAACCCCCATAAAAATAACCACCGGTATCATTTATGTCACAGTAGAAAACATAAACTATTATAAAAAAACACTAACCAAAACAAAAACATCCTCAGCACCAAGTACATGAACCACATAACTACATAAGAGAAGAAGCCGATGTCAAGGTTAAGCACTTTTCACGGTTGCAGACTTGATGATGTCAATGAACTCCGGCTGATTTACAAGAAAAGGATGCAAGTGAGGTCAGCCATGACTACTTGAAAAGCTGAAGCAAGTATAAAAAACATTTGCTTTAACAAACATCTTAGAAGGATAAGAATATAGCACCTTTAATGAAGCTCCACCAACCAAAAATCCATCTACATCTGCCTGTACTGCCAATTCTTTGCAGTTTCCTCTGTTGACGGAGCTTGAGAATTGGTATTTGAGGACAATGATAACATTAGTGTGTGTGTGAGAGAGAGAGAGAGAGTATGTCAGGATTTTTAAAGTATTCAAAGGATAACAGAAACAAGAACATCTTGAAGAGAGGGAGGAATGAAGATACCTCCATATATGATTATAGTGGATTCAGCAACTTCAGCCCCAACATTGACATTAAGCCACTTCCTCAATTCATAGTGGACCTGACATCCAAGTACACCAATTAATATAAGTTGATTGATGCATCAAACAAGCTGCTTCAAAAATCCAATGGAAGGATAATTTAATAAGAATATGATGATGCATTGCATAAGATGGATGGCTGAGAATCAGAAGACGTATGGAATTAATATAGGATTGATAAGAGCCTCGGTCTTAATCTTCCTGTTAAAAAAATTATCCAAGACCTAATTGCAGTAGTCAATTCACCCTACCAAGTTTAGGTGATGGCCCTGCAAGTATCAAAGCACTAGCCAGGTACCTTAGATCCTTGTCCAGTACAAATATGATAATATTACCATTGTCGAATATATTTAGATGAGACGGTTGCCATACTGTTATTAAAAAATATTGATGTTCATATACAGAAATAAAAAGTATCTATGAGAATTACTATTGTTAATTGCAAATGAGACGAGGAAACAAAAACACATCAATGCATTATATCTATTATCACACACAGACTGATGGAAGCCTGAAATTGATTAATTAACTTGTGGAAAGAAAGATGCAACGACGACATGCGTAATGGAGTTTAGATATGCATAGTTGCTTGGATCATGTAAATCCCATAACATTTAGACTAGGAAAGTTTTATGCCTTGTTGATCTATGTCAACCAAAAAAACTATTCTGACAACATGTATATCCACGCCACAACCTACAAAGGCAATAAGAGAGTGACGATAAAATTAGAACTGCAGTAGTATATATCTATATTTAACATGATATTAACCTTATTCCATTATTTCTAAGAATATTCATGTAAGCTTACTTTTCAAATAATTCTTCAATTCATGCACCACTGCTGCATCTTTAACAAAGGAAACAACATAGAAGTCTACTTTATTGTCCACTCCAAACTTGATATCATCCCAGTCCTTTTCTGTTGCACATCATTTGACGCAGTTATGTTCATTTGCAAAACAAACAGTTAACACTCTATTGTAGGAAGACAAAAACATTTATAAAACTGAAGTCATTAGATGGCCAGAGCTTGGAGATAACCAGTGATGGATGACAGTGTATCTCTCCTCCATCAACAAATAATATATTGCTCTGAACAGAAGCCTGCAGTAGCAAGCAAAGCACCGGTTAGTATATTATCGTAATAATCAGTAAACAGTTGTTAATTTGTGGACTAGCAAAATTTCCATGACTAATCATTTTAATATGGAAAAAAGTATTTATTAGTATAACTTTTTCAAAAGCAACTTAGGAAACTACTTCTATTTCCCAAGGTTTAGAGCACTTCACATATAAGGTAGCCAAGAATAGGAAAAAAACACTGTCGAACCACATCAACAAATAATATAACCTTAAGGCCAAAAGAGCACAATTTGTTCTTTTTTCTGTGCATTTGTTTTTAATAAACAAGGGCGAAGTGCATATGTGAACCTAGTCCTAAGAACAACACACACATGAAAATGCAATATAGAACCCTTAGCAAATTCCCCTGGCTATTGCAACAACTTTCGCAGTGTGCAAGCCAAACTGAAAAAAGTACCATGTTAGGTAATTATATTAAATCTTGCCTAACAGGAGGAGTACAGACATAGTAAGGAAACAAAGATGTAACAGTATAGGATTCAACCCTAAATCTACCACTACTTATTTTTTACCCAAAAACATCACTTCCCTGCCAAACATAAATAAAATCAAGGCACAAATTAAATAAGGTCACTTCATACTTGACCTCACCGATGCCAAATGTAGGTATCAGTAAAAGGTGCAAAGCACCTCTGGCCTAGGATGCTTTGCAGACACATCATTATCTGTCCATTAACATAACTTCATAAACAAGAGGGACTCTTTTTCCAGTAGGAATGCATGGGCTCATGGTAGAATACAGATTTCATAGCAGAAACACTAAGCTTGTAAAAAGTCTCAAGCTCCTGTGTATAACATTAAAAATATACCTAAATTACTACTTTCATTGAATTTATTTACAATATACATATTGAAATAACTCACTCTTTAAATTACTACTTTCATTGAATTTATTTACAATATTATATATTAAGTTATTTTATTGATTTATTACAACTCATACAACTCCATGCTCAAAATAGTTTCAAATTGCCAAGCGAGTCAAGCTTAGCCATGTCAAGCCACCGAAAGCACCGCAACACAACGCATCAGGAAAAATGCGTGCGTGCCTGCTGCAGCAGCAACTACTGCTTAATTCTGCTAGCTGCAGTCCATAATTCCAACCTGCTAGTTTTGAGATTTTATAACTCACAAACCTTATGTCTGATTGAAACTAACTTTTGATATGTTATATAGTTGGTATGACATTATTTTTTAAAAATATAACCCTGCCAATCCGACTGTCTTAGACATGTCTAACAAGATTTCAAAACTACTCTGTCGAGGCAGTTTTTCAACTAATCCATAATTAAACATTCATTCCAAAACATGTTTTAAACCTCATTTGGCCTACACATACTACTTTATATAACATACTTATATGTCATCTTGCTTATAACATAGAGCAATTCTCTATTTTAAGCTTTACAGTCCCTAAGAACCATTTCATCAAACATACTAAGTGCAACACTTTTAAAAATAGAGTTCATATATGTTGATACTTGATTTAAGCCAAGTTTTCCTTCCTTATTACTACGCACAACAACAACTAATCTCCTTCAAATTCATAGCCCAATTAATAGAATAATTGTTCATAATCGCATATATATGCTTACTCTGTGACAACCCCAAAATAGGTCCATTCCATCCAACCCATTCTGAGTCGTCAAATACATGGTACAGAAAATAACTACAACTTTATTACAACAATTGTCGTGCAAAATACAACAACACATATGCTGTGAGTTTGGATACAAATATATACCAAATGTGACATTGGACACCATCATGTATCAGCACCTCACAAAGGTACCTTACATAAAGGTACAGTCAAAAACTGTTTTAGAAATTAGAATCTTTGGGAAGTACTCAAGAAAACCTTCGTACATGGGAGGCCATGCGTCTAGGTTATGATAGATATCATATGGCCACAGAATTATTCTTGGTTGACCCAATAGACCCCAAAGAAAAACGAGAAGATTACTATCATATTCTTCCCAATGGTGAGTCTTCTCTTGACTTATCATTATCTCCACTGTATCTAACTGAGAATTATACTTCAAACAAACACCAAGATTATATAGGTAGTGCCCATAGATATACTCAGCAAGCGGATGTGCACAATCATGTCTTATGATGACACGAGGTTGTATGTCGTTAGACATCTTGTATTATAGTGGCAAAACACCCTTCCAACGTTGGGTTCGCCTCACCCTATTTTCTTCACCAAATATAACTACTAAATGATGACCACCGTTCTATTCCCTTGTTACCCTCGCTCGACCCAGCTACACTCTTATTACCTGAAAGGAATTGTGAAGCAAAAGGGTGAGCACAACTAGCTCAGTAAAGAATGTCATGACTAAAGATAATTAAATTATCAACAGCCTTCATCAATAATAAATCAGAGATTTAGAACATATGGTAAATGATAAAAATTTCAACCATAGTTGCAGCGGAACGAGCAATCCATTAGAAGAGTCAAATAGACTATAAAGTCTATTATCTTCTCCATGATAAAAATCCACCAACAATGTTTTATCCCTATAACATCAATTAACAATTCTTGTCCACAATCACGTGTATAACTCATAATCATAATTGTAATTATAAATTCCTTTTCTCATCTAGGACAAAGATAATTTTCATCACCTGAAACATCAAACATCATGGTTATACCAAATCACAGTTCATGTTCATAATCATACTAATAAATTCATCTCTGCACTACGGCCCAAAGATATTCATCAACAAGTCATCTTTGCACTACATGCCAAAGATATTCAACAACAGGTCATCCTTGCATTACGAGCCAAAGATATTCATCAACCACTCATCTTTGCACTACAGGCCAAAGATATTCATCAACAGTTCATATTTGCACTACAGGCCAAATATATTCATCAACGGTTCATATTTGCACTACAGGCCAAATATATTCATCAACAGTTCATATTTACAGTACAGGCCAAATATATTAATATCTCAAAGAATTATAATCATTTCAGAATTTATATAAACAATAATTATAACCATGTTGATCAATTCACCTTTGCACTTAAGCTAAAGATATTCACTTATAAATTCAATGGTCATGATCATACCAGTCACAATTTAACTTTGCACTACAGGCCAAAGAGAACCCTAGTCATGATCATACCAATAATATACCCATCTTTACACTCCAGTGAAAGAGAAGTTCAACATCAATGTTATAAAAATGTTATATATAATGATAAAAATATATAGATTTAATCTCAAGAGTAATATTCATAAATCAACTATAATTTGGTTAGAAAAAGAAACCAATTTTTTCGTGAATAGTAACTCGTGAATAGTAACTCATAAATAGTAACTCATGAATAGTAACTCATGAATAGTAACTCGTGAATAGTAATCCTGACATGAAAAAGGTAGAAATTCCACAATAATATACATACCAATATTTCGGTATAATGATATTGAAAGAATAATATTCTTAAGCTTATAAACAATTTATTTAAATTGTTTACACTTTACTAATTAATGTATTTAATCATCATAAAATGCCAACTCTTAAGATTTCATCATCAATAACCAAAACCCTCATCCAAAATCTGCATATACCTCATATATAGGATTCTCAAGCCATAAAATCCTATTTTTCAATTTTCTTACTTCACATAACATATTTAATTCATTTTCTCATAACTAAACTATTTTCATGAAAAATACCAAATTCGTTCCAAAAATATTTCTTTTCTGGGATTTAGCATAATATAGTCCCATAGTGAACATATATTTTTCTCAGAATTTTTAAAAGTCATTTACTATTTTTCATATAGCCAAAATAGCCGAATATTTAGACATTTATCAAAAATTATACTTTTGTCCAAAAATTCTGAAATTTACAGAGTATACTTCTATCATACACATGTACTGTTAGAGTTTATGCCCTAGAGGCCAATTATTTGATGTAATTGCTTAACATTTGATATTATTGTTGATTGAATAAATAAATGATTTTATTATGGTTTTAATTACTGCGTAATATAATTGTTAACATAATAAAATTCCTTAGAATAGTGATACAAATTATATAGTTTCAAGTATGTGACTTGAACATGAGATTATATAATTACAATTAGTATCATTGTTCTTAAATGTCCATAGTCGAGTATCATTGTTGATGGGACAACAATGATGCATTGAGACTAGTATGTGGATTGACTGATGACCAAATCTCATTGGTCATAAATATATGAGATATTAAGTCAATGCATAGGTACATGTTAGAGAACAATGTACTGGACAGACCCACCATGAGAATTCTATATGGAGCATTATGCGAAGTGTCATTAGCAATTCTCATAGTGACAATGATGTAATGGTCCTCCGACCTGAAACCGCTATATTACTACACGAGAATTTATGTACTTTGATATCATCAAATGTCACCTTTAATAGGGTGGACTATAAAGGTGATTATTGGGTTCATTATGAATCGTGTGAGTAATATGAGTGATCTAGATGGAATTTAACCATCCTATATTTTATAGGTGATATCCATAGGCCTCTTGATTGAGTATGACTATGAAATGCATGGCCATGCTCAAATAGTGATTTGTTTCATATAGTCTACTCATTGATCAAGAAAACTCAGATTAAATTATGAAGAGTATGACACATTCCATGACTCGAGTTTAATCTAGGATATTAAGGTTAAAAGGATTAAATTACATTGAAACATTGGTCACGAAAAGGTTGCATCGAATCATCGATCTTATTATTACTTGGGTAGCAGTGATGCATTACTAGATGCCGCTCACTGTTTATAACTTTATAATATGATTTTAAGGTTATTGCCAACGTAATAATAACCTATAGGGTCACACACAAAGAACGTAATTAAAAGGAAATTAATTTAAATTGTAAAGATTTAAATATGTCAATATGATTGATATAATTTTAAATTACGAATTTAAATTAATAGGATAATTTATATATAGGTATATTAATTAAGTAAGACTTAATTAAGATATATATAAATTCGGATTTTAATAATATTAGGTTTTGATTAATTCCTCCTGACTGCTATATATATGATGTATATCAGACTTTAGGTTTTACGTCAAAACAAAACCCTAGCCGCTCTTAGAGAGAGACTAGAGAAAACAGTTCCGAAAATCCTCATCCTTGGTGGCTAGTACCGCGATTCCTTCTTCTGCAGATCGTAAGACGATTCGCGGAGCGTTCGTGTGGATACCGTAGAGACGCAGTCGGTTTGTATTGCGTTGGAGATTCGAGGCGCAGTCGATTTCAGACTCTCGTTTTCATATTCGGTATAATCTCTAAACCTCTTAATTAATTGATTTTTCGCATGGATCCTGTTTTAGGGTTTCGGAAATTGCTTTAAAATTTTAATTTCCGCTGTGCGTTTCTGTGCCGAAACCCTTACAATCCCTTACCTCAAAAGAGCAGTACTTCTGACTGGATATCGGATATGATGCTGAAGAAAACTTGCACTGATGAATAGTAACTCACCAAGTATCTAAAAACTCACAAAATATGCTTCATAATATAGAGAGAGAAAGAGAGAAAGCTTATGTTTCTGGTGTGATTTTCAATTCTAACTTAGCCCTCTATTTATAGGAAAATTTTGGTAGGTTTGACCTGCAACTTGATGGCTTTACCTGCTACTATTCCCACCCACCACATTTGAAATATAATTCAGCACATTTCTTCACCAACCACAAGTGGGGCCCACCAATTCTAGAATTTTCCATCAAAATGATAAACTCCGAAAATTTAACAATTTCTGAACCAGTCATCTCGTAAAATTCATAATAAATCATACGTTCATTTTTAACGGTTCAAAATTTGTGGGCATATACTCAACTTATATATGTATAACATATCCAAAAATTACCACGATCCAACGGTCGGATTAAAAATTATAACCCCAGCAAAATATATCAAAAACCCTGATTTTTAATACCTCCATTCCGACAAAAATACGGATAAAAATCTCAACATTAACTCCTTCATTTTTTAACCACAAAAATATATCCCTCATTTATATCCACATAAAATAAATATTTTCTTATCATATGAATCAATAATTAATTATTCACAAATAATATTACAGAATCACATTTATGACAACCAGGCCGTTCCCAGGAAAGAGGGGGCTTTCCAATAAGAATTTCTCCTTACTGGCGCGCAATTAGGTGACCAAACCTCTCCTTAGACAGAACTTTCTAGTCATTGCCAATAATGTTATCTAGTAATATTATTCAAATAATATGAATTATTGATCTGATAATGGGAAATACTGTGCAGTGACAATTATTGAACAACAATAATATAAAATTTTAACGTAGCAATTATTGAATCAATAAAATAAAATATTGAACAATAATTACTGTAACAATTATTGAGTAGTGCATTCTTACGTAAGAATCAATAATTTCAAAAATACTATGTAATACCGTGTGCTACTGTGCAATAACGCGTATTACTGTATTTTAACCACCGGGTATTCCAACAGTGTTAACGGTAACAACTACGCCGTTATTTGTAAAAACTCAAATTTGTCGTTTTCTTCATCCGACAGTTATTCTGTTATGGGACCCACAAATGGCTGCGCCGTCGTACGAATATTTCCCGACAGAAAGAATATTCTACGACCAAACAAATATTCCCCGACAACAATGATTATTTTATAACCACTTGCTTATTTTGAAAAAAAATTATATTTCACTCATAACTTTAAACTTTTATCAATTTAACCATTTACTGAATAGTAATTATAAGAAAAATTGAATACTTTTATTTCATAAAATTCGGGGTCTTACATACTCAATTTCTGAAAATGCAATGTGACTTCATAACTTACGTCTTGGATTGCTTTCTATTATGAATTTCTTCATAAAATAGAAATTTCAATTAATGCATCCTTAAGTTGAGGTGCAACCCAACCTGCCTTGCTTGCAAAAAAAATGCTAAGAAACTTCAATTAATGAAGGTAAATGAATTTCAAAACACCAAACTTCTAAAATCCAGCAACAGAAATAAATCTTGGAAATCTTTACCGAAATAATACTCATTTGAGGCCACCAAACCAGGGATGAAACTCTCGAATTAGGGTCTCCATGTATCGTCTGTACATAGAAAAATAAATACTCTCAAGGGAACCGTTCTCGAGCGGCAGCGACTTGAGAGTCGTCGGTGCTGGTGGCTAAGGCTACAACTGGAGACGGCTTCCATTCAACAGAACTGCTGCGAATGCCATAATAGACGCGCTCTGGATCCCGATTCACTGGCGTTCGCGACCATTCACCTGCGGCGGCTGAACTGGATCCCGATTCTCTAGATGCAGAAGTTTTACTCCATCGCCGATGTGTTGTTGGAGCTTAGAGCGGTGGCGGCGAAGAAATTGAAAGATTTTGTGTGAAAAATGGGAAGGAGGGAATATCAGATCGGGAGAAAATTAGGGGAAAAGTAAGGAGGGAATAAAATTAAAGTATAGGACTCTGTGTTTTCACTTCCACATTTTTTTAAGCTCCGTGTTTTGTCTAATAGACAATGTTTTTAAATAAAAACGTTATCTAGTTAAAACAAAAAAAATGTCCTTTTAAATAGATAATGTTTTTGCATATATATCTACAACGTTTTTTTTAAAAACGTTGTGAAAAAAAATACCACAACGTTTTTATAAAAAACATTTTGGTTTAAGCGTTGTCTATTTATTAATTTGTAGTAGTGCCCGAGCTCTGTGGGTCTCATCATCTTGAAGTACGTGCACTTGGGTAACGCGCTGTCCGCTCAAACCTTCATAACTTTCAATCTGGGCATCCGATAAAGGCGTGCTGTACCTTTTCAGAATGCGGTTGTCGAGAGCTATACAATGACATGTGATTAGAGGTTGTACGAAGCCGGGAAGATGGGTCCATGACCAAATCTCCATGTCTTCAAATTCTATCCGGTGTGTTGTCCTGTGTAGTAGTCACTCGGGATTTGAGCTATGGTTCTTGTGGGACACCTTGTATGCAGTGTAGATTGAATTGTGTTGAGACGACGTGAATATAGTATTGATGTGGCAAAATGATGATTTTTTCCCTCACCGGGGTTATCTCTTGTTTTGCACAGATAGAGCAGTCGTTGCTTAGGGTTATCTCTGAGATTGGGCTGCTGTGGATGTTGAATGTCCTCATGGTTATCTCTGAGGTGTGCTTGACCTCCCGGGATTATCTCTGAGGTTGGAACTGAGTATCCCGAGGTTGTCTCTGGGGTTGGAACTGACTTTTATGGGGTTATCTCCGGAACTTGAACTGGATCCCTCGGGGTTGTCTCCGAGGTTGGAACTTAGTATCTCGGGGTTGTCTCCGGGATTGAAACTGAATCTCTCGGGGTTATCTCCGAGATTGAAAACTGGACCTCCCAGGGTAATCTCTGGGGTTGAACTGACTTGACTTCCAAGGTTATCTCTAGAATACGATTTTGCCCTATTGTAAGGTTAGTAACAGTAATGCAAAATTTTTAGTGTCTATAAATGCCCCTCTTTATCATATTCATGCAATGTAATGGCATGGATAGGATAAAGATCTCTAGACACTTGAAATATGACAAGATAATTATGATGTAATGTAATGCAGCATGTTGCAAACGTAATGTTATTTGTTGTTTGTTGGAATGGTTTCTAACGAGATGTGATAACTGTCTGTTCCCACCACTTTTGTTGGGGGATGGAGTTATCAATGATGACCCTGCTAAACTGCATGGATGTCTACTTGACTGGTAGTTTCTAAAGCTCTTATCACAAGAATCTCCATGATTGAGATCATAGGATGTTGACATTGGGGTTATCACCAAAATCCTTAATCCTTTGTGCAGGTTTTCCACCGAAGATTTTTTTCTCATGTGCGAGACACTCTTGGGGAATTGTGCTTTGATTACCGAGGATCTGTATAATAGATTCCATCATCGGTCCTCCCCGATGAGGATGGTTTTCCATAGTTTTCCTCATCGGGTCTTTCTAATGCTTCGCTGGAGTTACTGCCAACGGTTTATACTGTCAGGGCTGCCTGACCCTCGTTGAAATGTCCTTCAATGGCTAAATATCATTAGACCACCTCTGATGCCTCGCTGGAGTTACTTCCAACGGTTGATAATACCAGGGTTGCCTGATCTTCGCTGAAATGTTCTTCAATGGCTAACATCATCGGACCACCTCCGATGCTTCACTGGAGTTACTGCCAATGGCTAATGATATCAGGGCTGTCTGATCTTTGCTGAAATGTTCTTCAATAGTTAACATCATCGGACCACCTCCGATGCTTAGCTAAAGTTATTGCCAACAGCTGATAATATCAGGGCTGCCTGACCTTCACTGAAATGTTCTTCAACGGTTAACATCATCGGACCACCTTCGATGCATCGTTGGAGTTACTGCCAATGGATGATAATATCAGGGCTACCTGACCTTTGCTGAAATATCCTTTAATGACTAAGGATGTATGAAATCTCTACTTGGGATAGATTTCTGACGAGATGTATGATTTTGATTACACTTATAATTCAGGTGGATGTCATTGGACCTTTGTAAGGTATTGCCAATGGTAGCTTTCAACAACTTTGATCATCGACTTTGTAAACCCTGTATTTGGGTGAATACCAATGATTGATATGTAGACCCATAGTTTGGCCTTTTTTCCTGATTTGACTTTTTAGCTTGTGGGACCTCCTTTGCAACTCAAATTTGATCGAGTTGAAGGGGGTGGGGATCACCTAGGGTAGCCATAGGTGGAGTACACCCACGACCACCCGTGGGGTGTATATCTCACTGCTTTTCCCTTTCATAAGTCATTTTCAACTTGAAGCTGCACATGAAATTTGAGATTTCATCTTCAGATCTATTGAGTTTGGGTTACTTTCTGCAAAATCCATCACCGTACAGTTGTTCTGCACTATCCTGGTAACGTTTACATGTTTTCTTTTCCAGTTTTGACCGTTGGAAAGTGAGATATCACATAAAATGCTTAAAAACACAGTAGTGAATATGCATGCTCATATGACTTGATAAATATTATTCAACATAGTAAATGTTAGTATTTTACCATGCTGAACGTATTGATGTGAAAAAAAATTGACTTTTGAAACAGTCAATTTGGCACCTTATTCTGCTATTTTTTATGTTATTTGAGGACAAATGAGCAAAGGTTTTTAAGCAAAGTAATCCTGGTAATTAGGTTACTCTTACGGATTATGACTTTGATGTTTTTCATGCATATAGGATGTTTATGACTGTGAGTTGGTGTGCTACTGAATGGCCACCTAGTCATGCCTACGCGCATGTGGTTAGTCCTTTACACCAAGGAGACTCTTGCAAAAAATTTTCATGAGTCTAAGCATTGAATGATCATGCATTTTTAACTCTACTGTAGACGTATGTTAAAGTAATGCATGCATGCATATAGCTATGAAATGCATTTAATGAGCTCCATGTTAGAATTTACCACACCTTTTCTGAGGTGATTTGGAGACTTTTGTCCAAATATATGGATCCAGACCAGCCGAGTAGCTCCCGTAAGACCTCTTCAGGTGTGAGGAGGAGAGTTTGAGATGTGCCTAGGCCTCGTCCAGATCGAAAGCCTCGTCGGTTGACAGAGTCAGTTATTCGTCCTATCCGGGTTTAGAGACCAGATGTTGAGGATGAGGAAGACGATGTACCGATTGCGGATCCTACTCTTTCTATTCTCCATAACGAGTTTCCAACCATAAATATGATGAATCCAGCACTTCTGGATGATTTGAGTCGACACCCCTTGATCTATCTACATGCGAACGAGGTAAAAGTTGTGCAGTTATTCCATTTCCCATTTGTGGGGGTCAAGGGTTTTTGATGTTGATTTGCATTGTGATGCAGGTTTCTGGCTTTACATAACCTCGAGGGAACTGATTCGACATACATTCTCTGTGCCAGAATCTTCATCCAGAGTACCGAGAGATTGTGCATGCTTGGGGATTTGAGGCTTTCTTCTCCATCATTACTCGTCGTTGTCCCTGGGGTTATCTCAGGGCTTTGTCTAAGCACTGGTTTTACCAGACCTAGTCTCTCTATTTACTGGATTGTGAGGTGATGATGACACCGATGGATTGGCGGTTCATCACTGGGATGGAGTTTTTCAGGGCATCAGTGCCTTTTATGGCTGACATTTCCCCGACTGCCATCATATCCTTGCTAGGAGTCTCGGCTATGGCGCTCAAGGGCAAGATTATCCATACTGGTCCTTTGAGTGTAAATGCCGTTAGTGGGGCTTTGACTAAGCCATTACCCGATGATCCGAGGGTTAGAGATCGCATCCTTTGAAGATTGTTCTTGATCATCCTTAGGGGTTATTTTCTGACTATTAACTCTTCCACGGTGTCATTCACTTTAGTCAGCGCCACATGGGAGGTGGACCGTATTGGAGAGTTTGATTGGGGCTCCTACACCTTTGCCTACTTCCTCAGAGGAATGCGCCTACACTTAGAGGGCGTGATGGAGGCTTGGCTAGGGTTTTACCCATTCTTGCTGGTGAGTATTTTCTCTTTTAATTTCCCTTATTCGGGTTGAGAGTTTGACTAACCACATATATTTGATCTTGTATTGGCAATTTTTGGCCTATAAGAGGCTCCCATGTCTTCGTCCCGTTATTCTATTAGGTTTAGATACCTATCCACGGGGACGGCGATGACATCACTCCACTTTAGCAGAGATTCCTATAGCTAAGGGTTTCACTCATTTGCACTTATAGTTATAGTTGTTGGCAGCTGATGTCATTATATGGGTTCCTTACTCTAAGGACCACTTGACAGTTGGCTTCGAGGGTGGTCTCCCAACTGGTATCGAGTATATATTGTCCACCAATCGGATTCTTCTTTTCATAAATTGAGGTTGACAGATCTATTTAGGAGAGCGTACTATTAAGAGCACTATATGAGAGATTTGTATTCTGATCTGTCCTCTTGTCAGGCGTTATTGGCCGTTGTTGCAGCCGATCATTTAGGTCCCATTGATGGTTGTTGATGGCTTTACTTTGTTAAAGGGACCGTTCACTCAGGAGGCATTTTACCGCTGGTGGTTCCCTCGTATCATTGGAGCCTAGACCCGTGCCACACAATTTATGGGGGATATGGTTCCTGGTAATGTCATGATGACAGATTGGATTACCTGCGTCTGAGATCCTACTCATCTGGTGTAGATTGATAGTTTGACCCAACAGTTGGATCGGGCACATTTCTTTATCCGGCATTTGGTAGAGATCCTTCCGAGGTGGATACTTTTGATCATTCCACCTCTTGGGCTAGCCCATCAAGTGGTCCATATTCAGATGGTTTTTTTTGGTACAGATCCTCCGTTATATCGGCCTGATATCCCTACTTGCAGAGATTCAGTGACTCGGGAGGAGTTACATCAGATGGATAGGTTGGATGATGTGGACATCAACATTATTGGCTTCTTCTGATGCATTTCTCGCTATATCTTTTGATAGGCCTCTGTTCGATATTAGGAGGTTGTGCCCCATTCTTGTTATATCTTTTGATAGGCCTCTGTTAGTTGTTGGGCGGTTGTGTCCTATTTTCCTATATTTTAAGTTGTACATAGAGATGATGTACTTAGGAATGTATGTATACTGTTTTCCAATCCCTACATCATATTGTCATCTATTATTTATCATGCATGCATTATGTTTATGTACATGCATTTCCAGAGATGATTTTAGCATTGACCCCTGGATGGTCTTATGACACAGCCCTACAGATGTCTTTATCGACAGTTAGCCAGATTTAGCATACCCCACTAGTATTAGTGGCATTTTTCATGAGATTATGGTATGAAAGTTTGTCCTCCCTAGATCGGGTGACAGTTAATGTGACGCCCCCAAAATAGGTATACAACACCCATTCTGAGTCGCCAAATATATGGTACCGAAAGCAAACTACAACTTCAATAATACAAATGTCGTGCAAAATACGACAACACATACTGTGAGTTTAAATACAAATATTGTCTTCTAGACAATATCCACACTCAAATAAATCCTCATTACAATTATTCAAATACTATTTTACAGAAATAGTGAGGACTGCTAAAACATCTTTCTAGAACCATCACTCCATACCCCGACTAGATCCTGCTATGTTCTCACCTCCTGAGAAGAAAAATGGAACAAAAAGGAAAAGGGTGAGCTCAACTAGCCCAGTAAAGAATATTATGACTAAGATAATATACAACAAATTATCGTTAGTCTTCAACAGGGAAAAATCTGATAGAATATAATCGACAACAAGTTTTAGATCAACAACTGCAGCGGAAACAGCAAACCATTAGAAGAGTCAAGTAGAGAAAGAATTCTACTATCTTCTAAGATTTAAAAGTCCATCATCAATATTTTATCCCTGTAACATCAATTAATAATCATCTTTATCCAAATATTCATCTTTGCACTACAGGCCAAAGATATTCATTTGTATCACCTGTCAGTCATGTTCATCTCAACACCTGTTCATCTTTGCACTACAGGCCAAAGATATTCATCAAGTAATCATACATCTTTGCACTACAGGCCAAAGATATTCATTAATATCATCATTTAGGACTGAGGATGATGAAAAATATCTTAAAGAGAACGAATCCAATGAGACAGAAGGACAAATAGTAGGGATTCGTATAACAGTTTATCCAAGATCAATAATACTTCATAATAATCAATTGTGAAGCAGAATTCAAAAATAAAGATCAAAACATGGATACAATCAAAGATAGTAACCATAATAGACATCTTGGACAAAAAGGGAAAATTTTATTTTTCGGTGAATAGTGCCGTATTCGTGAATAGTGCCGTATACGTGAATAGTGCCGTATACGTGAATAGTAACCCCGACACAAAAAGTTTCAAATTTGATAAAAACTCATATCAATATTTCAGCATAATGATATTGAAGAAAATAATATCATTTAAGAAGAAAATAATATCCCTTACCTCAAGATATCAGTACTTCTGGTCGGAATACCGGTATAAGGCTGAAAGAAACTTGCTCTGATGAATAGAAACTCTCAAAGTATCTAAATACTCACAAAATACACTCAATAATCTAGAGAGAGAAAGAGAGAAAACTTGTTTCTGGTGTGATTTTCAATTCTAACTTAGCCCTCTATTTATAGGAAAATTTTAGTAGGTTTGACCTGCAACCTGATGGCTTTACCTGCTACTATTCCCACCCACCACATTTGAAATATAATTCAGCACATTTCTTCACCAACCACAAGTGGGGCCCACCAATTCTAGAATTTTCCATCAAAATGATAAACTCCGAAAATTCAACAATTTCTGAACCAGTCATCTCGTAAAATTCATAATAAATCATACGTTCATTTTTAACGGTTCAAAATTTGTGGACATATACTCAACTTATATATGTATAACATATCCAAAAATTACCACGATCCAACGGTCGGATTAAAAATTATAACCCCCGCAAAATATCTCAAAAACCCTGATTTTTAATACCTCCATTCCGACAAAAATACTGATAAAAACCTCAACATTAACTCCTTCATTTTTAACCACAAAAATATATCCCTCATTTATATCCACATAAAATAAATATTTCCTTATCATATGAATCAATAATTAATTATTCACAAATAATATTACAGAATCACATTTATGACAACCAGGCCGTTCCCAGGAAAGAGGGGGCTTTCCAATAAGGATTTCTCCTTACTGGCGCGCAATTAGATGACCAAACCTCTCCTTAGACAGAACTTTCTAGACATTGCCAATAATGTTATCTAATAATATTATTCAAATAATATGAATTATTGATCTGATAATGGAAAATACTGTGCAGCAACAATTATTGAAACAACAATAATATAAAATATCAACGCAACAATTATTGAATCAATAAAATAAAATATTGAACAATAACTACTGTAACAATTATTGAGTAGTGCCTTCTTACGTAAGAATCAATAATTGGTGCAATACCGTGTGCTACTGTATTTTAACCACCGGGTATTCCAACAGTATTAACGGTAACAACTACGCCGTTATTTATAAACAACTTATACTTGTCGTTTTCTTCATCCAATCGCTTTCCGTTATGGGGCCCACACAAGGCTGCGCCGTCGTACGAATATTCCCCGACAGCAAGAATATTCCACGACCAAACGAATATTCCCCGACAAAATGAATATTTTATAACCACTTGCTTATTTTGCAAAATTTGCACATTTCACCCATAACCAAAGTATTATATCAAATTAACCCCTTATTATTCACAATAATATTTAGAGAAAATTTGATTTTATTCATTAATAAGTTGGGGTCTTACAACCTCCCCTCCTTATGAAATTTCGTCCTCGAAATTGACGTACGTACCTGATGTTTCAAAAAGGTGAGGATACCTCGCTTTCATTTCTGATTCCAACTCCCAGGTCATTTCTTCAATAGCATGGTTTCTCCACAAAACCTTAACTTGTGGTATAACCTTCGTGCGTAGGACATGCTCTTTCCTATCCAAGATCTTAACAGGTACCTCCTCGTACGTTAAATCTTCAGCTATCTCGTCTGGTTCTAACTCAATAATGTGGTTCGGGTCTTTAACATATTTACGAAGCATAGATATGTGAAAAAAAAACACGAGACATGCTTGGAGGTAATGCGAGTCTATATGCCACATTTCCTATTCGCTCAAGAATCTCAAATGGACCAACAAATCTTGGATTGAGCTTTCCTCTCTTCCCAAATCTTGTAACTCCCTTCCATGGTGCAACACGTAACAATACATGATCCCCAATATTAAATTCCACGTCCTTCCGATGAAGATCCGCATAACTCTTTTGTCGATCCTGTGCCGTTTGTATACGTTGTCGAATCGTTTGGATCTTCTCTGTAGTAATGCGTACCAACTCTGGTCCCAACAATGTTGCTTCACCCACCTCGTCCCAGCATACTGGAGAACGACATTTTCTTCCATACAACGCCTCGAATGGAGCCACACCTATGCTCGCCTGATAACTGTTGTTGTAGGAGAATTCCACCAATGGTAGGTACTTATCCCAACTCCCTTTGAGATCTAGGACACAAAGTCTTAATAGATCTTCAAGAGTTTGAATAGTCCTCTCTGATTGTCCGTCCGTTTGAGGATGGTATGCCGAACTGAATCGTAAATCCGTGCCCATAGCTTTCTGCAAGCTAACCCAAAATCGTGAAGTGAATCTTGGGTCACGATCCGAAACTATGGATACTGGCATGCCATGCAATCTCACAATCTCGTTCACGTACATACTAGCAAGACGTTCAAGGGAATAAGTCTCACGTATCGGCAAGAAATGAGCGGACTTGGTTAATCTATCAACAATAACCCAAATCGCATCTATGCCTTGAGAAACCTTGGGAAGACCCGTAACAAAATCCATAGTAATGTGTTCCCACTTCCATTTCGGGATCTCAAGTGGTTGCAATGGACCCTTTGGCACTTGATGCTCCGCCTTTACACGTTGACAAGTTAAACACCTCGAGATAAACTCCGCGATCTCTCTTTTCATATTGCTCCACCAAAATGTATGTCGAAGATCGTGATACATTTTGGTACTCCCAGGATGGATTGCAAACGGTGTGTTGTGTGCCTCCATCATTATTCTATGCTTCAAGTCAAAATCGTTAGGAACACAAAGTCTGGAGTTGACTCGAAGTATTCCTTCTTCATCGATTCTTGCTTCTGGAATAGCACCTTCTTGCACTTTCTTCTTCATACGCATCAGCTCCATGTCCGTAGCTTGAGCAGCTTTAACTTTATCGATTAAAGTCGGTTCTACTCGTATATTTGATATCATCATGTGGGTACTTGGAGCCTTCATCTCTATCTCCATCCTTTGCAAGTCATACAAAATGGGCCTTTGTGTTAACAACATTGCACTCGTACCCGCATATGATCTTCTACTCAATGCGTCAGCTACTACGTTTGCTTTTCCAGGATGATATTGGATGGTATGATCGTAATCTTTCAACAGCTCGAGCCAACGTCGCTGCCGCATGTTGAGTTCCTTTTGGGTGAAGAAATATTTGAGGCTTTTATGATCTGTATAGATCTCCACTTTCTCCCCATACAGGTAGTGTCTCCAGATCTTCAACGCAAAAACGACTGCTGCCAACTCCAAATCATGAGTAGGATAATTCCTCTCATATTCTTTGAGTTGTCGTGAGGCATAGGCTATGACTTTCCCATGTTGCATGAGAACACATCCTAACCCTTTGCCTGAAGCATCGCTGTAGATAACAAATCCATCCGAACCAGATGGTATTGTCAGAACAGGTGCCGAAATGAGTCTCCTCTTGAGTTCTTGGAAACTCTTCTCGCATTCCTCACTCCATACGAATTTTGTATCTTTCCGAGTCAGCTGAGTTAACGGAGTAGCGATTCGAGAAAATCCTTCCACAAATCTCCGATAATAACCAGCTAAGCCCAGAAAGCTACGTACTTCGGTTACCGACTTCGGTTGCTCCCAACTTTGTATGGCTTCAATCTTCGCCGGGTCGACAGATACTCCATGTTTTGACACCACGTGCCCAAGGAATGCTACTTCCTCAAGCCAGAACTCGCATTTCTTCAATTTGGCATATAGCTTATTTTCACGAAGCCTTTGCAGTACCAGCTTCAAATGGCGCTCATGATCTTCACGGCTTTTGGAATAGATGAGGATGTCATCAATAAAGACAACAACGAACTGATCCAAATATTCTTTGAATACACGGTTCATCATATCCATGAAGGCAGCAGGAGCATTAGTCAATCCAAAAGACATTACTAAGAATTCATAATGCCCGTACCGAGTTCTGAAGGCAGTCTTTGGAATATCCTCAGTTTTAATCTTCAGCTGATGATATCCAGAACGAAGATCGATCTTTGAAAAGAATTGTGTTCCTTGTAACTGGTCAAACAGGTCATCAATGCGAGGTAGCGGATACCTATTCTTGATAGTGACATGATTCAATTCTCGATAGTCGATACAAAGTCGCATACTCCCGTCTTTCTTCTTTACGAATAAAACAGGAGCACCCCAAGGAGACGTACTAGGACGAATAAAACCGATGTCCAACAACTCCTGTAGTTGGACTTTTAACTCCTGAAGTTCAATAGGAGCCATTCGATATGGAGTTTTAGAAATGGGCTTTGTACCGGGTTCAAGGTCAATAAAGAATTCAACTTCACGTTCTGGGGGTAGACCAGGAAGTTCTTCAGGAAATACATCGGAAATTCTCTAACAATAGAAATATTATTCAAATCTGACTTGTCTTTGTTCAAATCCATAACATGGGCTAAGAAAGCTTGACATCCGTTTTTCAATAAACGAATAGCTTTGTGGCTTGATATGACAGTGACTGATTTTAGTGGTTTAGTAGTTTGAATTCGTATGACAGGTTGGTTAGGAATATGAAAACTAACAACCTTACGAAAACAATCAATTTTAGCATGATGAGTGGTTAACCAATCAATTCCTAAAATCACATCAAAAGCAAGTATCTTTAAAGAGATAAGATCAACAGGTAATGTGATAGTGCCAACTTGGATCATGCAAGATTTATAAACTGTAGATGTAACGAAGGTTTCACCCAACGGAGTTTCAACAGATAAGTTAAAGTCCAATTTCTCCGGAGTCAAGTTTAAACGTTGAGCACAAGCAGGAGAGATAAAAGAATGGGTAGAACCGGTATCTAGTAAAGTATAAACTTCGCAAGAATTCAAGATTAGCTTACCCGTGATCACCTCGTTCGGGTTTCTCGCGTTTTGGCCAGTAACGACAAACGCCCTTCCAGGAACCGCTGATTTCGACTTATCCGGGACAGCTTTTGGAGTCACCATCCCCGCTGAACTTGGTTTTGCTACAGAACACTCTCGAGCTATATGACCCTCCTTTCCACAGTTATAACATACCTTGGATTGTTGTGGGCAGTTTGGGCTGATATGTCCCTCTTTCCCACATTTGTAACATACGACCGGTGGTCGTTCTCCTCCCCTAGAAACAGTTGATGTTTGTGCTGACGTCTTCACGTTATCATTGTTGTACCTTCTCTTCTTGAAATCTCCTCCCGACTCGCTCCTTCTATTATCACGACCACGATTACCACCAGAGTGGTTACCGCTTTTGTCCGAATATTTTCCTCCCTGCTGGTTTTCATTGCTTCGATGACTGCCGCCACCGGTATGACCCTGGTTGTGGTCCCTCGGTTGCACATACTCATTATCTCGCTCTAATAATTGAGCCCTGTTTACAACATCTGAATATAAAGAAAATTTATGAGAGATAAGATATTGTCGAATCTCGGGTTTTAGACCTCTCAGAAACATCCTTGTCATTCGTTCCTCATTTTCGACCAAATGAGGTGCAAACCTGGATAACTCTGCAAACTTCGCCTCGTACTGGGACACCGTCATGTTGTTTTGTTCCAGTCTGATAAACTCTACCTCCTTCATATGACGAATACTTTCAGGAAAGTACTTGTCATTGAACAGTTTTTGAAATGTTTCCCAGGACATGTTGAGTGCGTCAGGCTGGGTACGCTTCACAGACTCCCACCAGTAGTCTGCCTCACCGCGGAACATAAAGGTGGCGAATGGAACCTTCTGTTCCTCCGTGCATCCCAAGACATCGAATATCTTGGTAATTTGCTTGACCCACGTTTCCGCCATGATCGGATCCGGCTTTCCCTTAAATTCTGGTGGTCCCAATTCTTTGAACTGCTTAGCTGTGACAAACCGCGCGTTATCATTTCCACCCGTATTCTGCACACGAGTCTCCCTCGTCTGATTTTGCATGAACTGCAAAAAGCTCCTAAACATTCCATCATTCATCGTTTGCTCGGTAACGTTGTTTACAGGAGGAATATTGCCTTCCTGTTGCACGTTCCCCTGGGTGGTGATCAAAGGTGTCTCCACGGTCTGATTTACTCCATTATTAACGTTCTCAGCTGCCATTCTTAAATACTGCCATAAAACAAGGGTTAATAGTCATGTCATATATTATCCCTATACTCTGACCGACCAAATAAACACCAAATAAACTTAGTCAGGTCATACTAGCGAAGGAATTCCCCGTCTCTCCCCTCCTAGTTCTTGTCTCACATCTCAGCCAGGGATCATATCCCTAAGCTCTGATACCAACTGTGACGCCCCCAAAATAGGTATACAACACCCATTCTGAGTCGCCAAATACATGGTACAGAAAGCAAACTATAACTTCAATAATACAAATGTCGTGCAAAATACGACAACACATACTGTGAGTTTAAATACAAATATTGTCTTCTAGACAATATCCACACTCAAATAAATCCTCATTACAATTATTCAAACACTATTTTACAGAAATAGTGAGGACTGCTAAAACATCTTTCTAGAACCATCACTCCATACCCCGACTAGATCCTGCTATGTTCTCACCTCCTGAGAAGAAAAATGGAACAAAAAGGAAAAGGAAAAGGGTGACTAAGATAATATACAAACAAATTATCGTTAGTCTTCAACAGGGAAAAATCTGATAGAATATAATCGACAACAAGTTTTAGATCAACAACTGCAGCGAAAACAGCAAACCATTAGAAGAGTCAAGTAGAGAAAGAATTCTACTATCTTCTAAGATTTAAAAGTCCATCATCAATATTTTATCCCTGTAACATCAATTAATAATCATCTTTATCCAAATATTCATCTTTGCACTACAGGCCAAAGATATTCATTTGTATCACCTGTCAGTCATGTTCATCTCAACACCTGTTCATCTTTGCACTACAGGCCAAAGATATTCATCAAGTAATCATACATCTTTGCACTACAGGCCAAAGATATTCATTAATATCATCATTTAGGACTGAGGATGATGAAAAATATCTTAAAGAGAACGAATCCAATGAGACAGAAGGACAAATAGTAGGGATTCGTATAACAGTTTATCCAAGATCAATAATACTTCATAATAATCAATTGTGAAGCAGAATTCAAAAATAAAGATCAAAACATGGATACAATCAAAGATAGTAACCATAATAGACATCTTGGACAAAAAGAAAAAATTTTATTTTTCGGTGAATAGTGCCGTATTCGTGAATAGTGCCGTATACGTGAATAGTGCCGTATACGTGAATAGTGCCGTATACATGAATAGTAACCCCGACACAAAAAGTTCCAAATTTGATAAAAACTCATATCAATATTTCAGCATAATGATATTGAAGAAAATAATATCATTTAAGAAGAAAATAATATCCCTTACCTCAAAATATCAGTACTTCTGGTCGGAATACCGTTATAAGGCTGAAAGAAACTTGCTCTGATGAATAGAAACTCTCAAAGTATCTAAATACTCACAAAATACACTCAATAATCTAGAGAGAGAAAGAGAGAAAACTTGTTTCTGGTGTGATTTTCAATTCTAACTTAGCCCTCTATTTATAGGAAAATTTCAGTAGGTTTGACCTGCAACCTGATGGCTTTACCTGCTACTATTCCCACCCACCACATTTGAAATATAATTCAGCACATTTCTTCACCAACCACAAGTGGGGCCCACCAATTCTAGAATTTTCCATCAAAATGATAAACTCCGAAAATTCAACAATTTCTGAACCAGTCATCTCGTAAAATTCATAATAAATCATACGTTCATTTTTAACGGTTCAAAATTTGTGGACATATACTCAACTTATATATGTATAACATATCCAAAAATTACCACGATCCAACGGTCGGATTAAAAATTATAACCCCCGCAAAATATCTCAAAAACCCTGATTTTTAATACCTCCATTCCGACAAAAATACTGATAAAAACCTCAACATTAACTCCTTCATTTTTAACCACAAAAATATATCCCTCATTTATATCCACATAAAATAAATATTTCTTATCATATGAATCAATAATTAATTATTCACAAATAATATTACAGAATCACATTTATGACAACCAGGCCGTTCCCAGGAAAGAGGGGGCTTTCCAATAAGGATTTTTCCTTACTGGCGCGCAATTAGATGACCAAACCTCTCCTTAGACAGAACTTTCTAGACATTGCCAATAATGTTATCTAATAATATTATTCAAATAATATGAATTATTGATCTGATAATGGAAAATACTGTGCAGCAACAATTATTGAAACAACAATAATATAAAATATCAACGCAACAATTATTGAATCAATAAAATAAAATATTGAACAATAACTACTGTAACAATTATTGAGTAGTGCCTTCTTACGTAAGAATCAATAATTGGTGCAATACCGTGTGCTACTGTATTTTAACCACCGGGTATTCCAACAGTATTAACGGTAACAACTACGCCGTTATTTATAAACAACTTATACTTGTCGTTTTCTTCATCCAATCGCTTTCCGTTATGGGGCCCACACAAGGCTGCACCGTCGTACGAATATTTCCCGACAGCAAGAATATTCCACGACCAAACGAATATTCCCCGACAAAATGAATATTTTATAACCACTTGCTTATTTTGCAAAATTTGCACATTTCACCCATAACCAAAGTATTATATCAAATTAACCCCTTATTATTCACAATAATATTTAGAGAAAATTTGATTTTATTCATTAATAAGTTGGGGTCTTACAGTTAATCAGATGTTGCGTCACTCTATGACCCTCCTGACATTTTAGGTTCCATCGGGCTGTGTAGAGGGCATGTTGGAGAATTTGGTACCGGATAGGCATGTGCTTTAGTTTGAGACCTAGGAGTTAACTCCTACTTTGGAGGAGTACGAGCATCTTACAGACTTGCCATTGGATAGGCCTTGCACTCAAATGGCTATCGGTGACATGAACCGACAGTTTATGACCCTTACAGGCTTGAGGCGTAGAGTTTCCCTGGACGAGATTTCCTCGGGGCATGTAGTGTCCATGAGTTTTTTGATTGACAGATTTGGGTCATTAAACAGCTATCTGCAGTACTCCGGGGATTTTACCATTTCGGAGGATGATAGGCGTGTCACCCGAGTAGACATACTCTTGATGTGTATAGTGGCTTTATCTGTACATGCCATTGTACATGGACCACTTGGATATCGACGTGATCATGGTAGTTCGGGCTCTCCGAGAGGGACATACCATCTTATCAATGATTCTGGCATAGACCCTGAGGTCGGCCACATATTGCCATACCCATTCTATGGGGATGTTTATAGGCAGCTCGACTTGTTGTACATGTGGTTTATGACACAGTTGAGACCGATTTGCACTTTTCGAAATAATGGGTATTATTTTTCCCATGAGATAGCCATAATATACTGTTGGGGTTTCGATACAGAAATGCACAGCGGAAATTAAAATTTAAAGCAATTTCAAAACCCTAAAACAGGATCCATGCGAAAAATAATTAATTCAGCGGTAAGAAATTATACCGATTGTAAAAGCTAGAATCGATGCGGTCGAATCTCCAACGCAATTCAAACGGACTACGTCTCTACAGTATCCACACGAACGCTCCACACGAATCGTCCTACGATTTGCAGAAGAAGGAAACGCAGTACTAGCCACCAAGGATGAGGATTTTTAAACTGTTTTTCTCTAGTCACTCTCTAAGAGCGGCTAGGGTTTTTTTTTGACGTAAAACCTAAAGTGACTGATATACATCATATATATAGCAGTTAGGAGGAATTAATCAAAACCTAATATTATTAAAATCCGAATTTATATATATCTTAATTAAGTCTTAATTAATATACCTATATATAAATTATCCTATTAATTTAAATTTGTAATTTAAAATTATATAAATCATATTGACATATTTAAATCTTTACAATTTAAATTAATTTCCTTTTAATTACGTTCTTTGTGTGTGACCCTATAGGTTATTATTATGTTGGCAATAACCTTAAAATCATATTATAAAGTTATAAACGGTGAGCGACATCTAGTAATACATCACTGCTACCCAAGTAATAATAAGATCGATGATTCGATGCAACCTTTTCGTGACCAATGTTTCAATGTAATTTAATCCTTTTAACCTTAATATCCAAAATTAAACTCGAGTCATGGAATGTGTCATACTTTTCATAATTTAATCTGAGTTTTTTTTGATCAATGAGTGGACTATATGAAACAAATCATTATTTGAGCATGGCCATGTATTTCATAGTCCTACTCAATCAAGAGGCCTATGGATATCACCCCTAATATATAGGATGGTTAAATTCCATCTAGATCACTCATATTCCTCACACGATTCATGATGTACCCAATAATCACCTTTATAGTCCACCCTATTAAAGGTGACATTTGATGATATCAAAGTACATAAATTCTCGTGTAGTAATATAGTGATTTTAGGTCGGAGGACCATTACATTATTGTCACTATGAGAATTACTAATGAAATTTCGCATAATGCTCCATATAGAATTCTCATGGTGGGTCTGTCCAGTACATCGTTCTCTAACATGTACCTATGCATTGACTTAATATCTCATATATTTATGACCAATGAGATTTGGTCATCAGTCAATCAACATACTAGTCTCAATGCATCATTGTTGTCCCATCAACAATGATACTCGACTAGGGACATTTAAGAACAATGATACTAGTTGTAATTATATAATCTCATGTTCAAGTCACATACTTGAAACTATATAATTTGTATCACTATTCAAAGGAATTTTATTATGTTAACAATTATATTACGCAGTAAATAAAACCATAATAAAATTATTTATTTATTCAATCAAATATAATATCAAAATGTTAAGCAATTATATCAAATAATTGGCCTCTAGGGCATAAACTCTAACAGTCTCCCACTTGCACTAGAGCCAATCACTCATATATCTAATACCCATGGAACTAATGTGACCGTCGTGCTTCTGCTGCGACAAAGCCTTGGTCAGTGGATCTGCAATATTATCATCTGTTGGCACTCTTCCTATATGTACATCTCCTCTGTCAATGATTTCACGGATGAGATGGTACCGCCTAAGTATATGCTTGGATCGTTGGTGAGATCTGGGTTCCTTAGCCTGTGCAATGGCTCCATTATTATCACAGTATAGAGCAACCGGATCAACAATGGTTGGAACAACACCAAGTTCAGTGATGAACTTTTTAATCCATACTGCCTCCTTGGCTGCACTAGAAGCAGCAATATACTCAGCCTCTGTTGTAGAATCAGCTACGGTCTCTTGCTTCGAACTTTTCCAGCTAACAGCACCACCATTAAGGCAAAACACAAAACCTGACTGAGACTTATAGTCATCATTGTCAATTTGGAAACTAGCATCTGTGTAACCCTTTACTACCAGTTCGTCTTCACATTCATATACCAAGAATGAATCCTTTGTCCTTTTCAGGTACTTTAGGATATTCTTGACTGCTGTCCAGTGACCTTCACCTGGATTCGACTGGTATCTGCTCGTCATGCTTAAAGCATACGAGACATCCGGACGAGTACATATCATTGCATACATGATAGATCCAATTGCCAAAGCATAAGGGATCTTTCTCATACGCTCCTCATCATCTTATGATTTAGGACATTGGGCCTTAGAGATCTTTACTCCATGAGTCACGGGTAAATTTCCTCTTTTCGCCTCTTGTATGCTGAACCGTTTCAACACTTTATCAATATATGTACTTTGACTTAGGCCGAGCATTTTTCTCGATCTATCTCTATAGATCTTGATACCTAAAATATAGGCAGTATCACCCAAATCTTTCATGGAGAAATATTTTCCTAACCATGTTTTTACAGCTTGTAAGGAAGGAATGTCATTCCCAATAATTAATATGTCATCAACATATAATACTAGGAATACAATGTGACTCCCACTAACCTTCTTATATACACAAGGTTCATCTTCATTTTTAATAAAGCCAAATTCTTTGACTGCTTCATCAAATCGAAGATTCCAACTCCGAGAGGTTTGCTTCAATCCATAAATGGATCGCTGCAGCTTACATACCTTTCCAGCATCCTTTGGAGTGACAAAACCCTCAAGTTGTGTCATATACACATCCTCAAGTAGATTTCCGTTAAGGAAAGCAGTTTTGACATCCATTTGCCAGATTTCGTAATCATAAAAAGCTACAATAGCAAGTAAGATCCTGATGGATTTAACCATTGCCACTGGAGAAAAGGTTTCATCATAGTCAACACCTTGAATTTGTTTGAAACCTTTTGCTACCAGTCGGCCTTTATAGGTTTGTACATTACCATCCATGTCGGTTTTCTTCTTGAAAACCCACTTGCACTTGATTGGTTTTACCCCTTCGGGTGGATCAACCAAAGTCCATACTTGGTTAGTATACATAGAGTCCATTTCAGATCTCATGGCTTCAAGCCATCTCTCAGAATCTGGTCCATTCATAGCTTCTTGGTAGGAAGCAGGCTCATCCTGATCTATGAGCATCACATCACCGTTTTGAGTCACAAAATATCCATAATATCTCTCGGGCTCTTGGCGTGTCCTACCAGATCTACGAATTCCTTGTGTAATTTGAGCAGGTTCACTTTCCACAATTTCTTGTGGTCCCTACTCACGTTCCAACTCAGGTTCAATGATATTTTGTGGTTCTCGAATTTCTTTGAGTTCTACTTTCCTCCCACTGTTTCCTTTAGAGACAAATTCTCTTTCTAGAAAAATACCAGTTCGAGCAACAAACACTTTATTCTCAGAAGGTTTGTAGAAATAATACCCTTTTGTTTCTTTTGGGTATCCCACAAAATTATATTTATCAGATTTGGGTCCGAGCTTATCAGAATCCAGACGTTTTACAAACGCCTCGCATCCCCAAATCTTCATGAATGACATACTAGGACGTTTCCCAGTCCACATCTCATATGGTTTCTTCTGAACCGTCTTTGTAGGAACACGGTTAAGTGTGAATGCAGCTGTCTCTAGGGCATGACCCCAGAAGCTTATTGGAAGATCTGCATGACTCATCATTGATCGTACCATATCCAACAAGGTTCGATTCCTCCTCTCAGACACATCATTCCATTGTGGTGTTCCAGGTGGAGTGAGCTGTGATATAATACCACATTCCTTTAAAAGGTCATCAAAGTCTTGGCTTAAGTATTCACCTCCTCGATCGGATCGAAGGGCTTTTATGGTTTTGCCAAATTGGTTTTGAACTTCATTCTTGAATTCCTTAAACTTTTCAAAGGATTCGGATTTGTGTCTCATTAGATACACATATCTATATTTACTGAAGTCGTCAGTAAATGTAATGAAGTAATAAAACCTACCTCTTGCTAACGAACTCATGGTTCCACATACATCACTATGTATAAGTCCCAATATATCACTAGCCCGTTCACTGTGTCCAGTGAAAGGGGCTTTAGTCATCTTGCCTAATAAACAAGATTCGCATTTTTCATATGATTCAAAATCAAATGAATCCAAAAATTGATCTTTATGAAGTTTTGATATACGTTTCTCATTTATATGGCCCAAACGACAGTGCCAGAGATATGTCGAATTTGAATCATTTGATTTAAATCGTTTTGTGTTTATGTTATAGATAGGCATTTCCAAATCAAGAATATAAAGACCGTTAAACAATTGTGCAACACCATAACAAATATCATTTAAGTAAAATGAACAACGATTGTTCTTAATTATAAATGAAAAACCTTTCTTGTCCAAACAAGAAACAGAAATAATGTTTTTCCTTATAGCAGGCACAAAATAACAATCTTCTAATTCTAAAACTAGCCCAGTGGGCAAAGATAAATGATAAGTTCCTACGGCCAGTGCAGCAACTTTTGCTCCATTCCCAACTCGTAGGTCAACCTCTCCTTTAGCCAAAGTCCTACTCCTTCGGAGTCCCTGCACATTAACACAAATGTGAGAACCACATCCAGTATCCAATACCCATGATGTAGAAGTAGACAAATTGACTTCTATAACATATATACCTGAATCAGAAGTTGTACTTCCTTTCCTTTTCTCCACTTCTTCCAAATAAGCATGACAGTTCCTTTTTCAGCGTCCAGGTTTTCCACAGAAGTGACATTCACCTTCTTTAGCCACCCCTCCTTTAGGTTTTAAAGCCTGTTTGGTTTTGGAATTGGGTTTGGCAACAGACTTAGATCCTATCTTCTTTTTGCCTTTCCAATTTCCCTTAGCATTCCCCTTTTGCATCATCATTATGGGAGCGGGTCTTGCCTTTTTTATGTTATTCTCGGCAGTTCTTAACATGCTCAACAACTCAGTAAGGGGTTTCTCAATTTCATTCATAAGATAGTTCATAACAAATTGAGAGTAGCTGCTGTTCAAAGATTGTAAAACAAGATCAGTTTGGGCTTCCGGAGTGATTGGAAAACCCAACCTATCAAGGTACTCAATATACCCAATCATTTTCAGCACATGTGGACCAACTGGATCACGTTAACCCATCTTGCAGTGATACAACGCTTTGCTTGTATCATACCTCTCCTGTCTAGCATGCCCTTCGAACAATTTCTTGAGATGCTCGATCATCTCATAAGCATCCATTAACTCATGTTGCTTCTGAAGCTCAGCGTTCATGGTTGCTAGCATGAGACAACTCACGTCCAGAGCATCATCTTGATGCTTCTTGTAAGCATTATGCTCCGCACGTGGTGTAGTGACAGCCGGTGCTGCAGGAATGGGCCCATCAAGGACATATAGCTTACGCTCTTGTTTGAGGACAATCCTCAAGTTCCTGTGCCAGTCAAGGAAATTAATCCCACTCAGCTTGTCCTTTTCAAGGACTGATCGTAGTGAAAGACTACTTGTGTTGTTGTTGTTTGCCATTGATATCTACAATTTATAAGTGCCAAAATAATAAGTCAAATTGCAGAGTTGATATTATGTAATTGATAATAGTACATTCAAAATATACCTCTCACTATTTTATTCAAATTAATAGCCCTCACCATTAATTTGGAAAGCATTTTCTATTAAATCTTTCTAGTGAGCCAAGATCCATATTTCATTATGACTTAAGTTAGCTTTGGCTAATCTCTTAAAACATAATTATTTAGGTAGACAACCCTTTGTCAATTATATCATATATAACTCCTGGATAGTTTGGTAAACAACAATTGTTTTTAGTCCATCTAATGGTACCTACCAAACTATATGCCTCTAAGTCCACAATCCTATTGAGATAACTTAGTTAAGTCGGGTCCAATAATTTTAACAGTTTGGATATCACAATTATCCTATCGCATCTTACCTAGATAAATAGGGTACTTTGCTTTGGCAAACCTACATCTATTGATCAAGGTCTTGATGAGTGTTATTCATTGGAAGGCATCTGATTTAGACTTAATAATTTAATGAAGGATTTTATTAATTAATTTAGATCTCACCAATTTTAATCTTATTAAGCATGCACATTATTTATCATATCATATCGCATACAAGCATAAATAAAGTGCAAAATTAAATGTGTCACAGTTATGGCCCAATCCACTGTCAATCTTTTCAAGCTAATGAAAGATTAAAGGTCAATCTAAGGTGGTAAAAGATCTGAAAACAAATAGCTTCCTTAGATCTTCCTCAAGCATGTGCCTCCTCTCCATCATCATCTTTCATCGTGTTCTCCATATTGACATCTTCATTGATTACAGATTATTACATGACATAAAGAAACCTCGAGTTACATTCGAGGGGATTTAGATGAGAAGAGAATATTACATTAGAATTTATAGAAAGGCACGACATGCAAGCCGTATTTCAAAACCAAAACCACTAACCTATGGGTCAAAAGGCCATAACTGTGCACCATGCATATCACAATAAGCATATAAGAATTTATATAAAATTAAAGAAAAATATATAACAAATTGGGGTCACGACCATCGTGCGCAACGACGGGGGGGTCCAAGGGGGGGTCTCCCCCCTGGCGGTGGTCCGGCTGACCGATCAGCCGGCGGGTGGTCCAGTTTCGATTTAATCATATTAAAACGAATAACAGTACACCCAGAATTTATCATATATATCCAGTTTCAATTAATCATATTAAAATGATTCTTCACGCTTCTAATCCGATTAGAACAGTTATATTGTTATTCCACCGATTAAAGATACGATTAATAGTATCATCATATATATTACCAGAATACATATACAACGGAATATCATATATTCAATTTCATATCGATAAACATGCATCATCATATATCATATATATCGAATACAATTAAAACACGTAACCTGAATTAATCTTTTTGCAAGTAGCTCTGATACCACTGTTGGGGTTTCGAAATAGAAACGCACAGCGGAAATTAAAATTTGAAGCAATTTCGAAACACTAAAATAGGATCCATGCGAAAAATAATTAATTCAGTGGTAAGAAATTATACCGATTGTAAAAGCTAGAATCGATACGATCGAATCTCTAACGCAATTCAAACGGATTACGTCTCTACGGTATCCACACGAACGCTCCACACGAATCGTCCTACGATTTGCA
Source organism: Panax notoginseng (assembly GCA_016801055.1). NCBI lineage: Eukaryota > Viridiplantae > Streptophyta > Magnoliopsida > Apiales > Araliaceae > Panax > Panax notoginseng. Next base: position 57,484,081 of record CM029019.1, on the reverse strand, counting down.
GAAGAAGGAAACGCGGTACTAGCCACCAAGGATGAGGATTTTTAAACTGTTTTTCTCTAGTCTCTCTCTAAGAGCGGCTAGTGTTTTTTTTTGACATAAAACCTAAAGTGACTGATATACATCATATATATAGAAGTTAGGAGGAATTAATCAAAACCTAATGTTATTAAAATCCAAATTTATATATATCTTAATTAAGTCTTACTTAATTAATATACCTATATATAAATTATCCTATTAATTTAAATTCGTAATTTAAAATTATATCAATCATATTGACATATTTAAATCTTTACAATTTAAATTAATTTCCTTTTAATTACATTCTTTGTGTGTGACCCTATAGGTTATTATTACGTTGGCAATAACCTTAAAATCATATTATAAAGTTATAAACGGTGAGCGACATCTAGTAATGCATCACTGCTACCCAAGTAATAATAAGATCGATGATTCGATGTAACCTTTTCGTGACCAATGTTTCAATGTAATTTAATCCTTTTAACCTTAATATCCAAGATTAAACTCGAGTCATGGAATGTGTCATACTCTTCATAATTTAATCTGAGTTTTTCTTGATCAATGAGTGGACTATATGAAACAAATCATTATTTGAGCATGGCCATGTATTTCATAGTCCTACTCAATCAAGAGGCCTATGGATATCACCCCTAATATATAGGATGGTTAAATTCTATCTAGATCACTCATATTCCTCACACGATTCATGATGTACCCAATAATCACCTTTATAGTCCACCCTATTAAAGGTGACATTTGATGATATCAAAGTACATAAATTCTCGTGTAGTAATATAGTGATTTCAGGTCGGAGGACCATTACATCATTGTCACTATGGAATTGCTAATGACACTTCGCATAATGCTCCATATAGAATTCTCATGGTGGGTCTGTCCAGTACATCGTTCTCTAACATGTACCTATGCATTGACTTAATATCTCATATATTTATGACCAATGAGATTTGGTCATCAGTCAATCAACATACTAGTCTCAATGCATCATTGTTGTCCCATCAACAATGATACTCGACTAGGGACATTTAAGAACAATGATACTAATTGTAATTATATAATCTCATGTTCAAGTCACATACTTGAAACTATATAATTTGTATCACTATTCTAAAGAATTTTATTATGTTAACAATTATATTACGCAGTAAATAAAACCATAATAAAATTATTTATTTATTCAATCAAATATAATATCAAAATGTTAAGCAATTATATCAAATAATTGGCCTCTAGGGCATAAACTCTAACATATACTCCTTTCACCCAGCGGAGTGTACATACGCAGCTTCTTAGTTGGCTTTCTTGTCAGGGATCGAGGATCTGTTTGATATTTTACCGTGTTCAGGGCTCAGCTCTCCCTACAACTTTATCACTCATGCAGCTGGTATGGATTATCTTCCTCTGGCCAATTTGAGGGGTGTGACCACATATTAACCACTGGCTGTTATGGCATAATTTGACTAATTTCAGGATGTTCATCCCTTTGACGTGGCATTTGGTCAGCGTTTGTCATCTCGGCTTTTGTCAGCAGAGGATTTGTCAAGGATTTATGCATGTTGGACCTAGCATGAGAGGGCTGACTTTTCTACTAGCTATCCAGGTTGTTCTACAGAGTATTCTGCATGGTTGGAGGCAGAGATTGTATTGGCTAGGGTTGTATCCTCAGAGTTGAGTGTTGGTTTTGATAATGGGGAGCCTATGGAGTACCTTGATTCTCCCACTGAGGATTAGTTATTTGCTGGGTTGTCAGCAGCTCTACTTGATTCGCCCAATATTCCTGCTACTGTGACTCCACATTCTGTAGAGTTTTTAGAGCAGAGTTTACATCTGATGACGTTTGAGAGGGATCAATCTAGGACCTTGATGCTGATAGCTCTTTCTGGTAGAGATGACGCTCTGGTTGAGAGAGATGATGCTCTCACTCATAGGGATACCGTTGTTGCTGAGCGGGATGAGGCTTGATCATCTAGGGATGCGGCTATTATTGAGCGGGATGGTGCTCTAGCTACCCGAGATGCTACCATTACAGATAGTACTACATTGAGATCTCATACTCCTGACATCATTATAAAGATGAGTGCATTCTTTGATGAGAACGGTAGTACCATGCAGATGGCCATAGATCTCTTGGCTCATGTGGATACCCTAGGGAAGGAGCTCATAGAGTTACCTCTATCATTTGAGAGGGATGCCATGTTAGAATTAATGGCTTGGTTATCCACTGGTTTATAGATTAGCTTTGATTTTCCTGCATAGACTAGGTTAGCCATTTTTGTCATGTACAGGATACATTGTATATATCAAACAGTATTATATGGCAAGGAAATATGTTTTGATTCACTTCCCTTTTAGTTATGCCTTGTTACTTGCTTGATAGTTGCCTGTTCTCCAGGGCTTGTGTTCTTGAAGTATTCTGAACTCCTCCTTGATGGATAGACATTGAGATGTTTTAGGATCTTTCAGAATTGATCGTTGATCTTTTGTATCCCCTTACCCTTTGGTGTCTTGGGACTGGGTTCTGAATGTCGTTATGGAGAGGGTTTTGGCTTTCTTCTCTGAGTTTGATTGCCCCACAGATGGTCACCGGTACTCCCTTGTATGGAGGAGACTAGGTAGTTCCATCTCTTATTAATTGGTGTTTCTCTTTGAGGATTCAACCACATCTTAGATGGTCGTCAGTTTTTCTCCCATTTGTGTGGGGAGTCTAGGTAGTTCCATCCCTTTGGTCTAAGCCAAACGAGGTGTGGCTTAATCGACCTATAGATGGTCGCCGATTTATTCCCATGTATTAGGGAGATTAGGTAGTTTCATCACTTATGGTTTGGTTTGAAAGTTGAAGGATGATTCCAGTACTGTTGACAGGGTTTTTTGTTTTTGGTAGGGGTGAGACCGCACCGTGAATGGCTGCCTACGTACTCCCATTGATGAGGGGGAGATCAGGTCTGTGTAGTTCCAACCTAGAGTGAAAAGATTAAAAGTTGTATGTGGTAAAGATTGTGGAGAGATTTTTTTTCTGTAGTTAGACCGGACCATAAAAATGGCTGCCTACGTACTCCCGTGTATTGGGGAGATCAGGTCTGCGTAGTTCGTCCCTGATGGGAAAAACTAATGTGGTGAAAGTTGTATGTAGTGAGAGGTTTTGAAAACCTGAATTGACTGATGGATCTGATGATCCAGAACCAGGATGCTGGTTTGCATGTAACTTTAGATATAATACCATTTCACGGTGTCCAAGTTGATGAGTTGGGGAAATTTATCGCCATCCATCTCTTGTAATCTGAGGGCTCCTCCTGTCAATACCTCCTTGACAACAAACGGGGCTTCTCAGATTGGGGTGAATTTTCCTTTAGATTGATATTGGCTGTCAAGGACCTTCTTCAAGACCAAGCCATTTTATTTGAATTGTCGTAGCCAGACTTTCTTGTTATAGGATCTAGCGATCCTCTGTTGGTATAATTGACCATGGAAGATGGTTATGTCCCGCCTTTCATCTATCAAAGATAATTCGTGGTATCGATCTTGTAACCATTGGTCTTCATCCAGCTGAGCGTCTATCAACACTCTCAGGGATTCCATTTCCACTTCTATGGTGAGCACTGCTTCTAAGCCATAGGTCAATGAGTAGGGGGTTTCCCCAGTGGAAATGTGCATTGACGTTCTGTAGGCTAATAGAGTCAGAGGCAACAAGTCAGGCCATCCTTTGTAATTGACTGACATCTTTTGCATGATCTTTTTGATATTCTTATTAGTTACTTCAACAACACCATTCATGTTTGGATGATAGATGACGGAGTTGAGATGCTTGATGTGAAATTTACTGCACAATTCCTCCATCATTTAGTTGTTGAGGTTTTTGGCATTGTTTGATATAATCACCTTTGGTTGTCCATATCGACAAATGACATTGTTTCTGATGAAACCAATGATCACCTCTTTGGCAACCTTGGGGGAAGAGGCTGCTTTTACCCACTTAGTGAAGTAGTCTATCATGGTGAAGATAAACTGATGACCATTACTGGGTTTGGGCTCGATGGACCCGATCACGTCTATTCCCCACATTGAGAAGGGCCAGGGCGAACTCATATTGTGGAGCTCCCTTGGAGGGGCGTGGATAGCATTTCTATGAATTTGGCATTGATAACGTCTCTTGACATGATCATCACAATCAGCTTTGAGGGAGAGCCAATAATGCCTTGTTCTTAAGATCTTCTTGACAAGTAGAGGGTCGCGCATGTGTGGGCCGCATACTCCACCATGTATTTTGTAATACACCAACTTTTATGAATAAAGATTAAATTTTTCTTGAAATATATTTTTGAATATTATGGTGTGGATTTGATATAATGTGAAAGTTGTGGGTAATATTTACAAATTTTGCAACGTAAGCAAGTGGTTATAAAATATTCGATAGGTTGGGGAATATTCGTTTTAACAGGAATATTCGTACGACGACACAATCATTAGTGGACCTCACAACGAAAGTATTGTCGTAGATAGAAAATGACAGAAATATCTTTTTATAAAAATAACGGCGAAAGTTTTACCGTTAAACTGTTGAACTACCCGGTGGTAAAAGTACAGTAATACGCGTGGTTGCATAGTAATAGACGGTATTGATTATTGATGCTTACGTAAGAAGTCACTCAGTTATACTCAATTATTGCTACAGTAATTACTGCATAATATCTCTCATATTATTGATTCAATTATTGTCATAGTATCATCTGCATAATATTTTATATTTTTAAATCAATAATTGAGACGAAAAAGTTATTCATATTATTATTTGTAATATTGACGATGTCTAGAAAGTTCTGTCGAGGAAAGGGGTTTGGTCACCTAATTGCGCGCCGGTAGGGAGAAATCCTTATCGGAAAGCCCCCTCTTTCCTGGGAATGATCTGGTTGTTAAATATTGTGAGTTATAGTATTAATTATGAATAAGTTCGTGTTGATTAAAGATGAAATTGTTGATAAAAATATTTCCATTATGTTGGGATTATTTGTGTTAGTGGAAATCGACATTTATTTCGATAATAATTAATTTCTGGATGTTAAATTGACCAATCGGGTAATTAATCGGATAAATGAGCAATTAATTGCTATTAGTTCACATGCATATAACTATTTACTCACATGAATGGAACTATTGGTTCACATGCATTACTATTAGGGGAGGTAGTGCAAGATTGATAATACTTGCAGGACTAAATTAAAAATGGAGGAAAAGATGAAGGTATTATACTATAATAATTTGAGTCTCAAAACGTGCAATTATCAAAACTATGTTTTCCTATAAATAAAAGCTCATTCTTTTGTCATTCTCACCAATTCACTAAGACTCACAAGAGCAATTATAGAGAGAAAAGCTATAGAGAGAGAAGTTATAGAGAGGAAGAAGAAGAGTATTCTGCTATTTCACTATTTCAGTATCCAGTCTTCTTCAAAGGTAAGGGATATTATTTTTGTTCCGTATTCGTAAAAAATAATATTTTCTTTCATACTCTATAGTATGTGAGTAATATTTTTCGTTTCGTATTCCTAATTCTACACTCATTCTGTTAAAGTATTGCTTCTATACTCTGTGAAATTAGTAGAATATCCTTGATATTTGCGCTTCATCTAGTATCTTTTCATGAAAATATTGTTCTGAGCATTCTTGATAATTATTGATCTTTTCATGCCGGAATATTATTCACGGGGTACTATTCACAAAGTATTATTCACAAAGTACTATTCATGGGTACTATTCATAAAGTACTATTTCTGGGTACTATTCACAAAGTACTATTCACGGGTACTATTCAGAAATACTATTCACCGATGTACTATTCATGACAAAAATTAATTTCTTTGCTGTCCAAATCATTTTTGATACAATATTATTCTTGAATTTTACTCCACAAAGCAGTATCATGTTGACAATTTTGACATTATTGAATTCTGGATAAATTAAATTATAAATCTTTAAAAATTTATCCTTTACTTTCTTTTAATTGAATTCTTATATCATTGCCATCATCCTCATGCTTATATTGTGATGAAAGTCATCTTTGGCTTACGTGCATAGATGGACTATTGATTGGTATGATTATAACCAGGGATTATTCGGTATAATCATGACCCGTAATGTTACAAATGATGTGGTAAAAGTCCTCAATGGCCCGTAGTGCATTGATGGATAGTTGTTAGCATGATAATGACCATTGATGATTACACGAATATCCTTGGTTTATACTGCATGGATAATTCGTTGACGTGACACTAATGAATATTCTTGGCCTGTAGTGCAGGGATGATTCGATGATGTGGTTTATTTTTTAAGTTGAGTCTCAGCGATGAAATTGATGAAAAACTTTTTAAATCATAGAAGATAGTAGATATCATGCTGTACTTGACTCTTCTAATGGATTGCTTGTTCCGCTGCAGTTAAACTTGATGTTTATTGTATTTTATCAGTTTAACACTGTTGAAGGCTAACGATAAATTTATTCTGTATTATCTTAGTCATAATATTTCTTACTGGGCTAGTTGAGCTCACCCTTTTGCTTTTATTGTTCTCTTTAAGAAATGACAACGTAGCCATTACTAGTTGAGGAACGGAGTGATGGTCCGAGATGATTGTTTTAGTAGTCCTCACTATTTAGTGTGATAATAAATATAATGAGGATTGAATTTGAGTTTGGATATTGTTTATGAGACAATATTCGTGTAAAAACTCTCAGCTCATGTTGTATAATTAAGTTTGTATTTGTATTCAGTACCATGTTTTTGGTGACCCAAGATGGGTGATGTATACCTATTTTGGGGGCGTCACATTTTGTATCAAAACTTAGGAATATGATCCCTGGCTGAGATGTGAGACTAGAACTAGGAGGGGAGAGGCGGGTATTCCTTCGCTAGTATGACCTACCTAAGTTTATTTGTTATTTAATTGGTCGGTCAGAATGTAGGGATAATATGTGACATGTCAATTAGCCCTTGTTTTGTGGCAGTGTTAGAAATTGACATAAGAAAATCAAGAGATGAACTCATATAGAGTTTTATGTGATGAATCGAGAAGATTTATTTTAAATATTGGAGTATAATATTTTGTTATAACAAAGATTTTATTGGGGAGTACTAATTAAGTTATTAAACATGATTGTAGGATGTCAGGCGAAGAAGAAATTAGAGATATCCAGGTGGTGAGTGAAGAATTAATAGTTGCACCCGAGCTAGTCGCAGAGGTAGCAGCTGAGAGTGAGGAAGAAGCGGAACTTGAGGAGAATGTATTAGGATAACTTTATGATCGAAATGTAGAATTGCAAAATCGTATTCATGAGTTAGAAGAGCAGGCTAAAGAACGGCAGGTGGTCGTGGAGCAAAGGGATGCAACAATTCAAGCTTGTGTTACCCGATATGTGATGCTTGAACAGAAGCACTCTTTTGGTAGAGTATAAGATGATAAAGCTGGAATCTAAGAATTCAAATGTCAAGGATCAGCTGAAAGAAGAAACAACTGAACGAGTGAGAATGAAGGATGCATGGGTAAAAGCCGCACGATGCGTTGATATTGTGGAAAGAGAAGTCCGATCCAAGAAGGTTAAAATAGATTATATGTATTTCTCTTTTTCGACAGCAATTGGGAGAACCCAATATCGAGTTTTGAATTACCCTGTACATTGCGGTCGACTCCAATTCGATATGGATCGAAGATTAATGATTCAGATCATGGATCAGGAGTACGACGAAGCAGTTGAGGGTGGAATATGCCCTATAGCGAAAGTCAATTCCAACGATAATGATGACACCAAAGGCTATCCCATAAAAGTCAAAATCGGTAGTTTAAGGGAGAGCATTTTTTGTGACGAGGAACCCGAACGAAGTTATCACGGGTAAGTTAATCATAAACTCTTGCGAAGTCTATAACTTATTTGATACCGGTTCTACCCATTCTTTTATTTCTCCTACTTGCGCTCAACGTTTAAATTTAACTCCAGAGAAATTAGACTTTGACTTATCTGTTGAAACTTCGTTGGGATAAACCTTCGTTACATCCACTATTTATAAATCTTATTTGATTCAAATCGGCACCCTTACGTTACCTGTCAATTTTATCTCTTTGAAAATACTTGCATTTGATGTGATTTTAGGAATCGACTGGTTAACTACTCATCATGCTAGAATTGATTATTTTCGTAAGGTTGTTAGCTTTCATATTCTTCACCAACCTAGTATGCGAATTCAAGCAACCAAACCACTAAAGTCAATCACTGTCATATCAAGCCATAAAGCTATTCGTTTATTGAAAAACGAATGTCAAGCTTTCTTAGCCTATGTCACGGATTTAAACAAAAAATACGTCAATTTTGAATGATATTTTTATTGTTAATAAATTTCCTGACGTATTCCCCAAAGAACTTCCAAGCCTAACCAGAGCGTGAAATCGAATTTTTTATCGACCTTAAACCCAGTACAAAACCCTCAAATATTTTTCACCCAAAATGAACGTAACATGCGCCAAAGACGTTGGCTCGAGCTGTTGAAAGATTACGATAATACCATTCAATACCATCCTGGAAAAGCAAACGTAGTAGCTGATGCATTTAGTAGAAGATCATATACGAATTAGAGGGCGATATTGTCAATACAAAGGCCCATTTTGTATGATTTACAAGGGATGGAGATAGAGTTAAAGACTCTAGGGACCCACGTGATGATGACAAATATACGAGTAGAATCTACTTTAATCGATAAAGTTAACTGATGTGTATAAGGAAGAAAGTACAAGAAGGTGCTATCCCAGAAGCAAGAATCAATGAAGAAGGAATACTTCGAGTCAACTCCAGACTTTGTGTTCCTAATGACCCTGATTTAAAGTATAAGATCATGATGGAAGCGCACAATACACCGTTTGCAATCCATCTTGGGAGTACCAAAATGTATCGTGATTTTTGACATACATTTTGGTAGAACAATATGAAAAGAGACATCGTGGAGTTTATCTCAAGGTGTTTAACGTGTCAACGTGTCAACGACTCAAGGCAGAGCATCAAGTGCCAAAAGGTCCATTGCAACCACTTGAAATTCCAGAATAAAAGTGGGAACACATTACCATGGACTTCGTTACTGGTCTTCCCATGGTTTCTCAAGGCATAGATGCAATTTGGGTTATTGTTGATAGATTGACCAAGTCTACTCATTTCATACCTATACAAGAAACTTATTCACTTGAATGTCTTGCTCGTATTCACATAAATGAGATTGTAAGACTGCATAGTATGCCAATATCCATAGTTTCTGATCGAGACCTAAGATTCACTTCACGATTTTGGGTTAGTTTGCAAAAAGCTATGGGCATGAATTTATGATTTAGTTCGGCATATCATCCTCAAACGGACAGGCAATCGGAGAGGACTATTCAAACTCTTATAGATCTATTAAGACTCTATGTTATTGACTTCAAAGAAAGTTGGGACAAGTTCTTGCCATTGGTGGAATTTTCCTACAACAGTTATCAAGCAAGTATTGGCATGGCTCCATTCGAGGCGTTGTATGAACGCAAGTGTTGTTCTCCAGTATGTTGGAATAAGGTGGGTGAAGCAACTTTGTTGGGACCGAAATTGGTACGCATGACTACATAAAAGATTAAACTGATCTGGCAACGTATAAAAACCTCACAAGATCGACAAAAGAGTTATGATGATCTTCTTCGAAAGGATATGGAATTCAATATTGGAGATCATGTGTTGTTACGTGTTGCTCTATGGAAAGAAGTTACAAGATTTGGAAAGAGAGAAAAGCTCAATCCTCGATTCATTGGCCCATTTGAAATCCTCGATCGAGTAAGAACTATGGCCTATAGACTTGCCTTACCGCCAAGTATGTCTCGTGTTCATAACACTTTTCACATATCTATGTTATGTAAATATGTGAAAGACCCACACCACATTATTGATTTAGAACTGGACGAAATAGCGGAAGATTTAACGTATGAAGAGGTACCTATTAAAATCTTGGATATGAAGATCATATTCTACGCTCCAAGATTATACCTCAAGTCAAAGTTTTGTGAAGAAACCACGATGTTGGAGAAATGACCTGGGAGTTAGAATCTAAAATGAAGTCAAGGTATCCTCACCTCTTCGACATACCAGGTATGTACCCTAATTTCAAGGACAAAATTTCATAAGAAGGGGAGGTTGTAAGACCCCAACTTTTATGAATAAAGATTAAATTTTTCTCGAAATATATTTTTGAATATTACGATGTAGATTTGATATAATGTGATAGTTGTGGATAATATTTACAAATTTTACAAAGTAAGCAGGTGGTTATAAAATATTCGATTGGTCGGGGAATATTTGTTTTAACAGGAATATTCGTACGACGGCACAATCATTGGTGGACCCCACAATGGAAGTATTGTCGTAGTTAAAAAATGACAGAAATATCTTTTTTATAAAAATAATGGCGAAAATTTTATCGTTAAACTGTTGAACTACCCGGTGGTAAAAGTACAGTAATACGCGTGGTTACATAGTAGCACACGGTATTGATTATTAATGCTTACGTGAGAAGTCACTCAGTTATACTCAATTATTGCTACAGTAATTACTGCATAATATCTCTCATATTATTGATTCAATTAATGTCATAGTATCATCTACATAATATTTTATATTTTTAAATCAATAATTGAGACGAAAAAGTTATTCATATTATTATTTGCAATATTGACGATATCTGAAAAGTTTTGTCGAGGAAAGGGGTTTGGTCACCTAATTGCGTGCCAGTATGGAGAAATCCTTACCGGAAAGCCCCCTCTTTCTTGTGAATGACCTGGTTGTTAAATATTGTGAGTTATATAATTAATGATGAATAAGTTCATTTTGATTAAAGATAAAATTGTTGATAAAAATATTTTCATTGTGTTGGGATTATTTATGTTAGTGGAAATTGACATTTATTTCGATAATAATTGATTTCTGGATGTTAAATTGACCAATCAGGTAATTAATTGGATAATTGAGCAATTAATTGCTATTAGTTCACATGCATATAACTATTTGCTAACATGAATGAAACCATTGGTTCACATGCATTACTATTAGGGGAGGTGGTGCAAGATTGATAATACTTACAAGACTAAATTAAAAATAGAGGAAAAGATGAAGGTACTATACTGTAATAATTCGAGCCCCAAAACATGCAATTATCGAAACTATGTTTTCCTATAAATAGAAGCTCATTCTTCTTTCATTCTCACCAATTCACTAAGACTCACAAGAGCAATTATAGAGAGAAAAGCTATAGAGAGAGAAGCTATAGAAAGAAAGAAGAAGAGTATTCTGCTACTTCACTATTCCAGTATCCAGTCTTCTTCTAAGGTAAGGGATATTATTTTTGTTCAGTATTCGTAAGAAATAATATTTTCTTCCATACTATGTAGTATGTGAGTAATATTATTTCTTTTCGTATTCCTAATTCTGCACTCATTCTATTAAAGTATTGCTTTTATACTCTGTGAAATTAGTAGAATATCTATGATATTTGCGCTTCATCCAGTATCTTTTTATGAAAATATTATTCTGAGCATTCTTGATAATTATTGATCTTTTTATGTCGAAATACTATTCATGAGGTACTATTCACGGAGTACTATTCATAAAGTACTATTCACGAGTACTATTCACAAAGTACTATTCTCGGGTATTATTTACAAAGTACTATTCTCCCGGGGTACTACCCATGATAAAAATTGATTTCTTTGCTATCCAAATTATTTTTGATACAATATTATTCTTGAATTTTACTCCACAAAGCAGTATCATGTTGACAATTTTGGCATTATTGAATTCTGGATAAATTAAATTATAAATATTTAAAAGTTTATCCTTTGCTTTCTTTTAATTAAATTCTAATATCATTGTCATCATCCTCATACTTATATTGTGATGAAAGTCATCTTTGGTTTACGTGCATAGATGGACTATTGATTGGTATGATTATGACCATGGATTATTCAGTATAATCATGACCCATAATGTTACAAATGATGTGGTAAAATTCTTCAGTGGCCCGTAGTGCATTGATGGACAGTTGTTGGCATGATCATGACCATTGATGATTACACGAATATCCTTGGCCCGTAGTGCATGGATAATTTGTGACGCCCCCAAAATAGGTATACATCACCCATTCCGAGTCGCCAAATACATGGTATAGAAACAAATACAACTTCATTAATACAATTATCGTGCAAAATACGACAACACATACACTATGAGTTTAAATGCAAATGTTGTCTAATAGATAGTATTCAAACTCAAAAGGTGTTCTCATTAAAATTATTGATACACTATTTTATAAAAATAGTAAGGACTGTTAAATAACTTTCTAGAACCATCACTCCATACCCCGGCTAGTTCCTGCTATGTTCTCACCTCTTGAGAAGAAAAATGGAACAAAAAGAAAAAAGGGTGAGCTCAACTAGCCCAGTAAAGAATATTATGACTAAGATAATAGACAACAAATTATCATTAGTCTTCATCAGGGAAAAATCTGATAGAATATAATAGACAACAAGTTTTAGATCAACAACTGCAGCGGAAATAGCAATCTATTAGAAGTGTCAAGTAGAGAATGAATTCTACTATCTTCTAAGATTTAAAAGTCCATCATCAATATTTTATCCCTATAACATCAATCAATAAATATCTTTAATCAAATATTCATCTTTGCACTACAGGCCAAAGATATTCATTTGTATCACTAGTTGGTCATGTTCATCTCAACACCTGTTCATCTTTGCACTACGGCCAAAGATATTCATCAGTTAATCATTCATCTTTGCACTATAGGCCAGAGATATTCATCAAGTACCATCATTAAGGACTGAGGATGATGAAAAATATTTTAGAGAACGAATCCAGTAAGATAAAAGGACAAAGATTAGAGAATCGTATTTTAGATAATTCAAGTTTAAAAATACTCCATAATAAACTATAATGGAGTAAAATTCAAGAATAAAGATCAAAATATGAATACAATCAAAGATAGTAACCATAATAGACATCTGGGACAAAGAAAAGAAAATTTTATTTTTCGGTGAATAGTACCGTATACGTGAATAGTAACCTCAACACAAAAAGGTAGAAATTACACAATAAAATTCATATCAATATTTCAGTATAATAATATTGAAGAAAATAATATCATTTACGAAGAAAATAACATCCTTTACCTCAAAATAACGGTATTTCTGATCGGAATATCGGATGTAAAGTCGAACGAAACTTGCACTGAATATTAACTCTCAAAGTATCTAAATACTCATAAAATACGCTCGATAATATATATATATATATATATATATATATATATATATATATATATATATATATATATATATATATATATATATATATATAGAAAACTTGCTTCTGGTGTTATTTTCAATCTAACTAAGCACCTTATTTATAGGACCCTATTCATAGGAAAATACTAGAACGCCAAAGGGGACTAAATTAATAAAATAATATATATATTTTTCTCCTTCTACGCCACCTACCAAGACCAGCCACCAGCATTCCAATTCTGAAAAAAATTTACAGCCCACATGTTTAAAACAAAAGTGGGTCCCACCCATAATTTTAATAAAAAAATTCAATTTTCTAAAACTTCAATAATTCATAATAAATAGCTCTTTTATTAGAAAAATTTAAATCTCTTGTCCTTTCCATAGTAAATTTAATTCTCTACAACTTTGTAGAAGAAATTTTTTCTAAATTTCAAACAGAAAATACCCGAAATTCACATACAGACGATTTTTAATACATCCATTCCGACAAAATACTGATAAAACACCTCAACATTAATTCCTTTAATTATATCCACATAAAAATAAATATTTCCTTCATTTATATCCACATAAAATAAATATTTTCTTATCATATGAATCAATAATTAATTATTCACAAATAATATAACAGAATCACAATTATGACAACCAGGTCGTTCTCAGGAAAGAGGGGGCTTTCCGATAAGGATTTTTCCTTATTGGCGCGCAATTAGGTGACCAAATCTCTCCTTAGACACAACTTCCTTAGGCATTGCCAATAATGTTATCCAATAATATTATTCAAATAATATGAATTATTGATCTGATAATGGGAAATACTGTGCAGTGACAATTATTGAAACAACAATAATATAAAATATCAATGTAGCAATTATTGAATCAATAAAATAACATATTGAACATTAATTACTGTAATAATTATTGAGTAGTGCCTTCTTACGTAAGAATCAATAATTCAAAAATACTGTGCAATATCGTGTGCTACTGTGCAACTACGCGTATTACTGTATTTTAACCACCGGGTATTCTAATAGTGTTAACGGTAATAATTATGCCGTTATTTATGAAAACTTAAACTTGTCGTTTTCTTCATCTGACCGTTTTCCGTTATGGGGCCCACAAATGATTGCGCCATCGTACGAATATTCCCCGACAGCAAGAATATTCCACGACCAAACGAATATTCTCTGACAACAATAAATATTTTATAACCACTAGCTTATTTTATAAAATTTGCACACATCACCCATAACCAAAGCATTATATCAAATTAACACCTTATTATTCAAGATAATAATTAGAGAAAATTTAATTTTATTTATAATAAATTGGGGTCTTACAACCTCCCATCCTTATGAAATTTTATCCTTGAAATTGACGTACGTACCTGGTGTTTCGAAAAGGTGAGAGTACCTTACTTTCATTTCCGATTCCAACTCCCAAGTCATTTCCTCAATAGCATATTTCCTCCACAAAACTTTAACTTGTGGTATAATCTTGGTGCATAGGATATGCTCTTTCCTATCCAAGATCTTAACAAGTACCTCCTCGTACGTTAAATCTTCAGCTATCTCGTCTAGTTCTAACTCAATAATGTGGTTTGGGTCTTTCACATATTTACGAAGCACAGATACGTAAAAAACATTATGAACACGAGACATAGTTGGAGGTAATGTGAGTCTATTGGCCACATTTCTTATTCGGTTAAGAATTTCAAATAGACCAACAAATCGTGGATTGAGCTTTCCTCTCTTCCCAAATCTTGTAACTCCCTTCCATGGTGCAACACGTAACAATACATGATCCCCAATATTAAATTCCGCGTCCTTTCGATGAAGATCCGCATAACTCTTTTGTTGATCCTGTGCCGTTTGTATATGTTGTCGAATCGTTTGGATCTTTTCCGTAGTCATACGTACCAACTCTGGTCCCAACAATGTTGCTTCACCCACCTCATTCTAACATACTGAAGAGTGACACTTTCGTCCATATAATGCTTCAAATGGAGCTACACTTATACTTGCCTGATAACTGTTGTTGTAGGAGAATTCCACCAATGGAAAGTACTTATCCCAACTTCCTTTGAAATCTAGGACATAGAGTCTTAATAGATCTTCAAGGGTTTGGATAGTCCTTTCCGATTTTCTGTCCTTTTGAGGATGGTATGCCGAACTGAATCGTAAATCCATGCCCATAGCTTTCTGCAAACTAACCCAAAATCGTGAAGTGAATCTTGGGTCACAATCCAAAACTATGGATATTGGTATGCCATGCAATCTCACAATCTAATTTACGTACATACGAGCAAGACGTTCAAGGGAATAAGTCTCCCATATAGGCAAGAAATGAGCAGACTTGGTTAATCTATCAGCAATAACTCAAATCGCATCTATGCCTTGAGAAACCTTGGGAAGATCCGTAATGAAATCCATAGTAATGTGTTCCCACTTCCATTTCAGAATCTCAAGTGGTTGCAATGGACCCTTTGGCACTTGATGCTCCACTTTTATACGTTGACAAGTTAAACACCTCGAGATAAACTCCGCGAGCTCTCTCTTCATATTGCTCCACCAAAATGTATGTCGAAGATCATGATACATTTTGGTACTTCCAGGATGGATTGCAAACGATGTGTTTTGCGGATCCATCATGATTCTATGCTTTAAGTCAGAATCGTTAGGAACACAAAGTCTGGAGTTGACTCGAAGTATTCCTTCTTCATCGATTCTTGCTTCTAGAATAGCACCTTCTTACACTTTCTTTTTCATACGCATCAGCTCCAGGTTCGTAGCTTAAGCAGCTTTAACTTTATCAATTAAAGTCGGTTCTACTCGTATGTTTGATATCATCACATGGGTACTTGGAGCCTTTAACTCTATCTTCATCCTTTGCAAGTCATACAAAAATGGGCCTTTGCATTTACAATATCGCACTCGTACCCGCATATGATCTTCTACTCAATGCGTCAGCTACTACGTTCGCTTTTCCAGAATGGTATTGGATGGTATGATCGTAATCTTTCAACAGCTCAAGCCAACGTCGTTGCCGCATGTTGAGTTCCTTTTGGGTGAAGAAATATTTAAGGCTCTTATGATCTATATAGATCTCCACTTTCTCCCCATAGAGGTAGTGTCTCCAGATCTTTAACGCGAAAACGACTGCTGCCAACTCCAAATCATGAGTAGGATAATTCCTCTCATATTCTTTGAGTTGTCACGAAGCATAGGCTATGACTTTCCCATGTTGCATGAGAACACATCCTAACCCTTTGCCTGAAGCATCGCTGTACATAACAAATCCATTCGAACCAGATGGTATTGTCAGAACAGGTGCCAAAATGAGTCTCCTCTTGAGCTCTTGGAAACTCTGCTCGCATTCCTTGCTCCATATGAATTTTGTATCTTTCCGAGTCAGCTGAGTTAACGAAGTAGTAATTCAAGAAAATCCTTCCATAAATCTCCGATAATAACCAGCTAAGCCCAGAAAACTACGTACTTCGGTCACCGACTTCAGTTGATCCCAACTTTGTATGGCTTTAATCTTCGCCGGGTCAATAGATACTCCATGTTTTGACACCACGTGCCCAAGGAATGCTACTTCCTCAAGCCAGAACTCGTATTTCTTCAGCTTGGCATATAGCTTGTTATCGCGAAGCCTTTGAAGTACTAGCTTCAAATGGTGCTCATGATCTTCACGACTTTTGGAAAAGATGAGAATGTCATCAATAAAGAAAACCATGAACTGATCCAAATATTCCTTGAACACACGGTTCATCATATCCATGAAAGCAGCAGGAGCATTAGTCAATCCAAAAGACATGACTAAGAATTCATAATGCCCGTACCGAGTTTTGAAGGCAGTCTTCGGAATATCCTCAGTTTTAATCTTTAGCTGATGATATCCAGAACGAAGATCAATCTTTGAAAATAATTGTGCTCCTTGTAACTGGTTGAACAAGTCATCAATGCGAGGTAGCAGATACCTATTCTTGATGGTGACATGGTTTAATTCTCGATAGTCGATACAAAGTCGCATACTCCCGTCTTTCTTTTTTACGAATAAAACAGGAGCACCCCAAGGAGATGTACTAGGATGAATGAAATCGATGTCTAACAACTCCTGTAATTGGACCTTTAACTCCTGAAGATCAATAGGAGCCATTCGATATGGGGCTTTAGAAATGGGCTTTGTACCAGGTTCAAGGTCAATAAAAAATTCAACTTCACGTTCTGGGGGTAGACCGGGAAGTTCTTCAGGAAATACGTCAGGAAATTCACTAACAATAGAAATATTATTCAAATCTGACGTGTTTTTGTTCAAGTCCGTGACATGGGCTAAGAAAGCTTGACATCCGTTTTTCAATAAACGGATAGCTTTATGGCTTGATATGACAGTGATTGACTTTAGTGGTTTAGTTTCTTAAATTCGCATAACAGGTTGGTTAGGAATATCAAAACTAACAACCTTACGAAAACAATCAATTTTGGTATGATGAATAGTTAACCAATCAATCCCTAAAATCACATCAAATGAAAGTATTTTCAAAGAATTAAGACTGAGAGGTAATGTGATGGTACCAACTTGGATCAAGCAAGATTTATAAACAGTAGATGCAATGAAGGTTTCTCTTAACGGAGTCTCAACAGATAAGTCAAAGTATAGTTTCTTCAGAGTCAAGTTCAAACGTTGAGCACAAGCAGAAGAGATAAAATAATGGGTAGAACTAGTATCTAATAAGGTATAAACTTTGCAAGAATTTATGATTAGCTTACCCGTGATCACCTCATTCGGGTTCCTTGCGTTTTGGCTAGTCACGACAAACGCTCTACCAGGAACCGCTGATTTTGACTTTTCTGGAACAGCCTTCAGAGTCACCATTCCCGCTGGACTTGGTTTCGCTATAAGATAATCTCTAGCTATATGACCTTCCCTTCCATAGTTATAACACACCTTGGATTGTTGTGGGCAGTTTGGGCTGATATGTCCCTCTTTCCCGCATTTGTAACAAACGACCAGTGCTCGTTCTCCTCCCCTAGAAACAATTGATGTTTATGCTGACATCTTCACGTTATCATTGTTGTACCTTCTCTTCTTGAAATCTCCTCCCAACTCGCTTCTTCTATTTTCATGGCCATGATTACCACAAGAGTGGTTACCGCTTTTGTCCAAATGTTTTCCTCCCAGCTGGTTGTCATTGCTCCGATGACTGCTGCAACTAGTATGACCCTGGTTGTGGTCCCTCGGTTGAACATACTCATTATCTCGCTCTAATATTTGAGCCCTGTTTACAACATCTGAATATAAAGAAAATTTATGAGAAATAAGATATTGCTGAATCTTGGGTTTTAGACCTCTCAGAAACATCCTCGTCATACGTTCCTCATTCTTCACCAAATGAGGTACAAACCTGGATTACTCTGCGAACTTCGTCTCGTACTGAGACACAGTCATGTTGTTTTATTCTAGTCTGATAAACTCTACTTCCTTCATATGACGAATACTTTCAAGAAAGTACTTATCATTGAACAGCTTCTGAAACATTTTCCAAGACATGTTGAGTGCGGCAGGCTGAGTACGCTTTACATATTCCCACCAGTAATCTGCCTCACCACAAAACATAAATGTGACGACTGGAACCTTCTATTCCTCCGTGCATCCCAAGACATCAAATATATTGGTAATTTGTTTAACCCACGTCTCTGCCCTGATCGGATCCGGCTTTCCCGCAAATTCTAGTGGTCCCAACTCTTTGAACTACTTGGCTGTGACAAGCCGTGGGTTGCTATCATTTTCACCCATATTTTGTACCCGAGTCTCCCTCGTCTGATTTTTCATGAACTGCAAAAAGCTTCTAAACATTCCAGCATTCATCGTTTGTTCGGTAGTGTTGTTTACGAGAGGAATATTACCTTCCTGTTGCACGTTCCCCTGGGTGGTGATTAAAGGTGTCTCCACGGTCTCATACGCTCCATTGTTAACGTTTTCAACTGCCATTCCTAAATACTGCCATAAATTAATGGTTAATTAAACAAATTAACATATCACATAATATCCCTATATTATGACCGACCAACAAATAAGCTTAGGTAGGACACACCAGCGAAGGATTTACTCATCTCTCCCCTCCTAGTTCTATTCCTCGATCTCCGCCAGAGACCATAACCCTAAGCTCCGATACCAACTATGACGCCCCCAAAATAGGTATACATCACCTATTCTGAGTCGCCAAATACATGGTACAGAAATAAATATAACTTCATTAATAAAATTGTCGTGCAAAATACGACAACACATACACTGTGAGTTTAAATACAAATATTGTCTAATAGACAGTATTCATGTGACACCCCCAAATCCTGGTTACCTGACCCCCGAGTTTGGTGTTTACGATCCACAATATAATACCATTTAACTACCCATTAATATATAAATAGGATTACATAAGTCATTAACATAAGTTGTTAATACATAAGTCCCAGGTCCACTAACCTTAACATTACAGAAATACCCCTTCGATATACAAAAAGGGTTTACAATACAATATAACATAATAATATTGTTCATCATAACTAATTTATAACTATGCCTTTTCCCTTGTTCTTCTTAGCAACACCTTCTGCAACTTCGTCCCTAGCTGAAAAGTTTTATTTATAGTAAGGGTGAGCAACAAGTTTGCCCCGCAAGTTAAGACATACAATAAAGGTATATAAATCAATATCAGTTGTTTTAACATTCTCCGTAATAATAATCTGATAATGAAAGAGTGTAACGCTTTCAAGATTCTCTACGATAATCAATGATTAATCAAGAATTAATTCTACGAAATAGCAAAGTGGAAAGTTTTCCAGATTTATGCTGAGCGATCACACTAGATCTAGAACTTATTTTCTCAGGTATCTATCAAAGATTTACTTTGATACATACGCAGGAATATCAGATAACCATAAAGATTAAATCATACCCCTCTGCAAGTACTTGGAGCCGGCCAACTCCTTGTACCCTATATTATATATAATACTTAACAGCGCGCAATGGTCGAATATACGACCTAAAATGTTCCCTTTTTATAAAAGGTTATTCTTCTCAGTCTCAGAATCAAGATTTTGATTTAACAACGAAATACTGTGATTTCAAATTCTATCTACTTATCGATCTAGCCGAAACAATTGGCATCGATCTATCAATAACAATTGATTTCTTTTCTTGTATTTATCAAGTTCTAACAAATGTTGGTCTAGCCAGAATAATTAGCTAAGACATTTCTCAATATAATTTGGCAATAAACAAAAATTATCTGTACTGTCAATATTAGTTTCTGCAGATATAAATATCCAACAACAGTAATTCTACGAATATATATTTTCCGAATCAGTAATTCAATTTGAATTTTAATCATGCACTAACTGCGAATAATCAACAATAAATTCCCTAGACATGGTATAATTATCAATAATTAACCATTAAAATAATTGAATGAATATAACTCAAGGTTGAGTTAGGAAACTTGCCTTTCGCGTTGATTACAGCTACATAATATAATTAACTGCGTTCGTAAGAACTATAATCAACAATGACGGTCTCACAATTAGCATAATATTTTATAACACGTAACACTATATTCTACAGTCAAACTTTTCTTAGGCACATTA
Source organism: Panax notoginseng (assembly GCA_016801055.1). Classification (NCBI taxonomy): domain Eukaryota; kingdom Viridiplantae; phylum Streptophyta; class Magnoliopsida; order Apiales; family Araliaceae; genus Panax; species Panax notoginseng. Next base: position 57,463,049 of record CM029019.1, on the reverse strand, counting down.
CCACATAGCCACATTAGTGTTTATAACCTATATAAATACTTATCCAATCTAACTATTTCGGTCTGGTTAGACCTCGGTCCATTCTCGGTGTTCTGGTCACCCTATCTGACAATTAACACATTGATTGTCAATTAAACTTGGTCTCTAAGCTTCAATATTATTTTAGATAAGTTAAATATCATTTATAATAATTTTCGAAAGCGTTTAATAATTTATAAATAATTATTATAATTTATAATAATTTTTCAAACACTTAAATCATTTTTAAATGATTTAATTATCAAATAATCTTATTATCATTAATATTTAATAATATAAAAATATTAATGTTATATTTGTCAAAATATTAAAGTTATTGTTAATAACTTAAAATATTTTTAAATCATCAATATTCTACTTAAATAATTTTTAAAGTAATTAAAATCATTTTTAAATCATCACCATTAATATTTAAATATTAATGTAATTATTATCAAAATATTAAAAGTCATTAATTATAACTTAAAATACTTTTAAAATATTTTTCTCATTTTTAAATGATTTTTAAATCAATAAAATTATTTTTAATTCATTTATTTAATACTATAATTAAATAAATCTAATATCATTAATATTAATTTATTAATGAGAATTCTCCACAAATATTGAAAATTATATTTTATAATTCAAAATATTTTCTAACACTTTATTCTTATTTAAAATGATTTTTAAATCCATAAAAATTATTTTTAACTTATTTATTTAATTTATTAATTAAATAAATCTAATATCCTTAATATTAATTTATTAATGAAAATTCTTCAAAAATATTAAAAGTCACATTTTATAACTCAAAATATTTTTAAATACATTATTCATATTTAAAATGATTTTTCATAATATTAAATACTTTTTCTCTAATTTATTTAATACACTAATTGAATAAATTAAATACTTTTAATATTTAAATAATTATAAATATTAAAGAAAAATATTCCAATTGGTCAATGATTATTTTTCATAATTTAAAATAATTTTTAAAATAATTTTTGGTAATTTTTATAATTTATTTCTAATTTTTAATAATTTTCTGGAAATTCAGAAATTAAAAAAATTAAAACCGTCGCTATAGGCCTTTAGCGACATAAAGCGTCGCTGTTGGTGTTCTTGAGCTCAAGAACACTGACAGCCTCGTGTTCCAGGTCCAACGTTTGACCATGTGTACTCTCCAATTTATACATGCTCTGGGAAATGTTAAATACTGATCATGTAGTGTTTATGTAACACTACATGAATCAATCATTATCTCGGTCATACAATAAACACACATGGAGATCTGAGCTTGCCAATATGCTGTCAGAGCATTCCTGGGTTTTCCAGAAACCCAGGTAGTCGACCAGCCACCTTCATGCTCCATTTAATCTAAGTTACAGTCATGATCTATGTAATATTATGATTCAAATATATAGAACACATGTTAAGAAACATGTTTAGATCAACATAACAGTTTGAATGTAACCCAATATCTAGATATATCCCGGTCAAACGTTGTCAAAAAGCGTGTTCTTCGTGTATCTGGAAAATTCCAAGAAACGGAAATCAGTGCAAGTGTCCTACTTTGACCACTTGCTATGGTTGATCTGTTGATTGTTTAAGCGTTCTAAAGACCCAGATCTATAGTATATTATACAGGCTACAAATTTATTACAGAAACAACATCAAACACGAACTGTACTGACAGATCAAAGAGCTTAAATATCTTGTCAGACTCGGTTTTCAAATTTCTGGGTTACCCAGATTTCAGTTGGTCAACGTCGGTCAACGGGTTTTAACCGTAAATAACTTCGAATCCAGACATCTAATGGCTATAAAACCACTTTCAGATGAAAGACAACATACCAAACTATAGTTTCCAAACATTAAACAACAAAAACCATAAACACATAAAGATCTAAGGTGACTGACATTTGATTGTCAGACCTCTTAACTTTTCTTGGACAGATTTTGAAAAACGCGATTTTAAAGCATTTTGATGCTATGGATCTATGTTATATCAACATAGATCATCATATAACATCCTCTAGCACTAATTTAAACACTTAAATAGAAAATTTTTCTTAGCAACAAAGATCAAAAATAAAATTAGGTTTTATACCTTTCTTGAACAATCTTTGATTCTTGCTCTCCAAATCTGATCTAGGTGATCAAGTGGGTGTTTATGGAACTGATTTGCCTAATAAATTTAGTATGCTAAGAGAGAGAGAGAGAGAGTTGGTGAGAGCATGGAGCAAAATGGTTAGCTTTTTATTATTTTCTCTCTCTTTAATTCTATATATATTGCTTATATTGTTGCTAGGCTGAGATTTTCGACCGATTTGGCTGATATGTTGTGCCACCAAGTCAACATAGTTGTTCAACAACTAAAGGGGCTAGCATTTTTGCAAGTTACCAATTAAAGAAAATAAAAAGGGCATTTTTGTCATTTGATAAATATTTTTAATGGCATCCTTGTCCAATACACAAACCCTTAGGGTTTGGGTTAGGATTTAGGATTTGGACCCTTTAGGGTATAGGGTTTAAACCCTTTAGATTTGCAATTAATTTTCAAAATTTTTGAATTTCGGTTTCGAAAATAGAAAATTAATAATTCCAAATTACAATTAGGATTCGATAATTATATAATATTTCCTAATCATAAAATTTAACCTTGCTAATTAGGATTAATATTCCTAATTAAAATTGCTTAATTTAGCAATTAGGGTCAAAATGGTCATTAGGGTTTATAACCCACGAATTAGGGTTTTAATAAGAAAAATAAATTTTCTAAATTACAATTAGGGTTTGTAAAATAGAAATTAAGATAACAAAAATATAATTAGGGTTTTCTAATCATATTTAAGTTTAATAAACACATTAACTTGCCAATTAGGATTAGGCTTTCCTAATTTAGGGTTTAGAATTCCCGAATATAAAATTAGGGTCTTCCGGCGTACAATTAGGGTTTCTAACAGTACGTTAGGGTTTCTAAAGCTGTTAAGCACAACTCTACTCTAATTTTATTAGTCAATACACAAATTGACTTTCTCGATACACGTATCACCGATACTTGTCACATAAATGATAATTAATATTAATATTAATTAAAAAAAAATTTATTCGTAAATTTTGATTATTCGAAATCTCGGGTTATCACATTCACCCCTCCTTAAAAGGATTCCGTCCTCGGAATCACCGCTTTCTTATTCTCTACAATCTTTTAAAGTTGTATCATCAATTCATTTTTATCAACACAATATTCATTTGTGTCTCAAATTCTAACCTGTGACTTGAATCTATAAAAGAAAATAGTTCACAGCAATATCTAACTCAATATTACTCGCGTAATTAAATTTCTAAACAAAATCATTACCTGTTGCGACCTTCTGAGTAGCCACAGTGTCCTGCGTCGTCATGTTGAATGTACGGGCTGTTGGTCTTCCTGGCTGTGTAGGTCCTCGAATCGCCAAGGTTCCGCCACCGGGTCCCTTGTTGCCACTTTCCTTTTCTGTATTCTTCTTTGGACAGTTCCGAACCAAATGATCAGTCGATCCCCATCCAAAGCAACCTTGAATTTTCTTCGGACTGGGACAATTGGGTGACATATGCCCCTCTTGTCCGCAGTTATAGCAAACTCCCTTCTTCTTCAGGCAAACTCTAGCATGATTCTTTCCACAATTCGCACATGGCTCCCTCCCTTTCCTATTATCTTCTGTCTTGCCTCCTAATTGGGTATTCTCACTCCACCTTCTCTTATTCAGGTTACTACCTCCACTGCTTCCACCATCATTGGTCTTCTTCTTCTTTTCTTGATGAAATCGAGACGTAGCTTCGCTCCCTCCTTCAGCAATTAACGCTTTCTCCATCAATGCCGCGAAAGTGTTGATCTGCAATACTTCTACCTTATTGAATATCCCCGGCTTTAGTCCGTTCTCAAATCTTCGCGCCTTTCTTGCTTCTGTGTCCACCTGATGAGGTGCAAATCTTGCTAATTCGTTGAATTTAGTAGCGTATTCAGAAACAAACATATTCTCCTGCTTTAGTTCTAGAAACTTGACTTCCATTCTGGATTGCATACTCGGCGAGAAGTAGTTCTCAAAGAACAGTTCCTTAAATCTTATCCACAACACCACCTCTGTACCACCTCTCGCTTGGTTCGTCTCCCACCAATAATTAGCTTCTCCCTTCATTAGATAAGTTGCAAAAGCCGTCTTTTGCTCTTCTGCCACACGTGCAATGATGAATGCTTTCTCCATCTCCTTCACCCAAGTTTGGGCTTCAATAGGATCTGTGGTCCCTTTGAATTCAAGCGGTCCCACTGCTTTAAAATCCTTGAAATTAGCCAATCTATCAGCTGGCTGATTCCTCACTCTTCCTCTTCCTGCGGGAGCTCTATTCTCCATAGCTTGGACTATCATATCCGTAAAGTTTTACATCTGGTCAGCTTGACCTCCCTCATTATTTACAGATTGCTCTTCCCATTGGTTTCGATTCTGTTGTCTAGGCGGCATGATCTGATTTAAATAAAAATCTTATATTAATTCTCTTTCTCTACACAAATTCTTAACACAATAAGAATTCAAAAATAATTCTCATATAATTGCATATTTGTTCAAATAACACATAGTACATATAGTACTTAATACATTACTATTCCTTTTTAAATCATATTAGGTTTAACAACACAACTTTACACAAAAAGTTACTATTCTCCATTCTCACACAGTTATTACCAGTTCGTCAAACATACCACACTTATGAGTTCAGGAACTTGCCACAATTATATGAGTGTATGAACTTATCCTAGTCAGACCTTCGGCGTCCATTCGCTGAGGGGTTCAAAATATTTCATATAAGTATGAGTTTTAAGAACACATAAATTAATATTAATCTTATATTCATATAGAAAATAAAAATTTTATTCATAAAACATATATATGTACATATGCTTAAACATCATTCTCGATATTACAACACTTAATATCATAAACTTCTACCCAAAAGATACTATTACATATATCTAAGTTATCTACCGACCACTCCCTTCACTAGTCTTCTTCTTAATGGGACACTTGTTGAATTCGTGACCCGTCTGCCCACATGAAAAACACTTCCTCATATTCGGCTTAGGAGAATGTAAGGAAATATGTCCTTCCTGCTTGTAGTTGAAGCACACGTTCTTCCACATCACACATTCTCCCGCGTGAGTCTTTCCACACTTGATACAGGCTTGTTTCTTCTTCGGGCTTGATTTTTCAGAATTAAGACTGTCTTTTTCCCTCTTTCTCTTCTTCTTGTCCTTCTTGCTGGTTCCTTCAGATGATCCACCACCTTCAGCCTTCATTCTATCCACCTACGCCTTGAGCTCATTCCGTTCTTCAGTCATTTCACGTAATGCTCGCTCCGTCTTCCATAGCTCCTCTAGAAGAAATACTTTACTTCGGAGTTCCTAGACTTCTACAGATAACTGATCTTGTTCTTCATCTTTAGTTTTATTCTTTAAATCCACTTTAGCTTGCTCAGACTCTGCCTCCACATCTCCGCTCAGATACAACTCAGGATAATCATCATGATCACTTCCGAGATTAACCATGGGTTCATCTTCTCCCACCTTCTCCACTGATTCGCTTTGCGCTGGCACCTTGGCTTCTGATACCGGTGCAACAGTCGCTAGCATCTCCACACTCTTTTCACCTTTTTTAGACATCCTACAATCAGTTGAAATAACTTGATTAGTACAAAATTCTCACACTATGTGTCCACTTATCTCACTATTGATGCACTTCGGCAATCCCTCACTTAGAACTCTAAATGAGTTTTCTCTATCTCGCGTATGATTATAATCCTAGGGTTTTCCCCCACCCCACTTAAAGTTTATAACCTACAGCTCTTCTACTAACTGGTGACACCTTGGTCACTGCAGCTCTGATACCAACCTGTGACACCCCCAAATCCGGGTTACCTGACCCCTGAGTTTGGTGTTCACGATCCACAATATAATACCATTTAACTACCCATTAATATATAAATAGGATTACATAAGTCATTAACATAAGTTGTTAATACATAAGTCCCAGGTCCACTAACCTTAACATTATAGAAATACCCCTTCGATATACAAAAAGGGTTTACAATACAATATAACATAATAATATTGTTCATCATAACTAATTTATAACTATGCCTTTTCCCTTGTTCTTCTTAGCAGCACCTTCAGCAACTTCGTCCCTAGCTGAAAAGTTTTATTTATAGCAAAGGTGAGCAACAAGTTTGTCCTGCAAGAAAAGACATACAATAAAGGTATAGAAATCAATATCAATTGTTTTAACATTCTCCGCAACAATAATCTGATAATGAAAGAGTGTAACGCTTTCAAGATTCTCTACGATAATCAATGATTAATCAAGAATTAATTCTACGAAATAGCAAAGTGGAAAGTTTTCCAGATTTATGCTGAGCGATCACACTAGATCTAGAACTTATTTTCTCAGGTATCTATCAAAGATTTACTTTGATACATACGCAGGAATATCAGATAACCATAAAGATTAAATCATACCCCTCTGCAAGTACTTGGAGCTGGCCAACTCCTTGTACCCTATATTATGCATAATACTTAACAGTGCGCAATGGTCGAATATACGACCTAAAATGTTCCCTTTTTATAAAAGATTGTTCTTCTCAGTCTCAGAATCAAGATTTTGATTTAACAATGAAATACTGTGATTTCAAATTCTATCTACTTATCTATCTAGCCGAAACAATTGGCATCGATCTATCAATAACAATTGATTTCTTGTCTCGTATTTATCAAGTTCTAACAAATGTTCGTCTAGCCATAATAATTAGCTAAGATATTTCTCAATATAATTTGGCAATAACCAGGAATTATCTGTACTGTCAATATTAGTTTCTGCAGATATAAATATCCAACAACAGTAATTCTACGAATATATATTTTCTGAATCAGTAATTCAATTTGAATTTTAATCATGCACTAACTGCGAATAATCAACAATAAATTCCCTGGACATGGTATAATTATCAATAATTAACTATTAAAATAATTGAATGAATATAACTCACGGTTGAGTTAGGAAACTTGCCTTTCGCGTTGATTACAACTACACAATATAATTAACTGCGTTCGTAAGACCTATAATCAACAATGACGGTCTCACAATTAGCATAATATTTTATAACACGTAACACTATATTCTACAGTCAAACTTTTCCTAGGCACATTACCACATAGCCATATTAGTGTTTATAACATATATAAACACTTATCCAATCTAACTATTTCGGTCTGGTTAGACCTCGGTCCATTCTCGGTGTTCTGGTCACCCTATCCGACAATTAACACATTGATTGTCAATTAAACTTGGTCTCTAAGCTTCAATATTATTTTAGATAAGTCTAATATCATTTATAATAATTTTTGGAAGTTTTTAATAATTTATAAATAATTATTATAATTTATAATAATTTTTCAAACACTCAAATCATTTTTAAATGATTTAATTATCAAATAATCTTATTATCATTAATATTTAATAATATAAAAATATTAATGTTATATTTGTCAAAATATTAAAGTTATTGTTAATAACTTAAAATATTTTTAAATCATCAATATTCTACTTAAATGATTTTTAAAGTAATTAAAATCATTTTTAAATCATCACCATTAATATTTAAATATTAATGTAATTATTATCAAAATATTAAAAGTCATTAATTATAACTTAAAATACTTTTAAAATATTTTTCTCATTTTTAAATGATTTTTAAATCAATAAAATTATTTTTAATTCATTTATTTAATACCATAATTAAATAAATCTAATATCATTAATATTAATTTATTAATGAGAATTCTCCACAAATATTGAAAATTATATTTTATAATTCAAAATATTTTCTAACACTTTATTCTTATTTAAAATAATTTTTAAATCCATAAAAATTATTTTTAACTTATTTATTTAATTTATTAATTAAATAAATCTAATATCCTTAATATTAATTTATTAATGAAAATTCTTCAAAAATATTAAAAGTCACATTTTATAACTCAAAATATTTTTAAATACATTATTCATATTTAAAATGATTTTTCATAATATTAAATACTTTTTCTCTAATTTATTTAATACACTAATTGAATAAATGTAATACTTTTAATATTTAAATAATTATAAATATTAAAGAAAAATATTCCAATTGGTCAATGATTATTTTTCATAATTTAAAATAATTTTTAAAATAATTTTTGGTAATTTTTATAATTTATTTCTAATTTTTAATCATTTTCTGGAAATTCAGAAATTAAAAAAATTAAAACCGTCGCTGTAGGCCTTTAGCGACATAAAGCGTCGCTGTTGGTGTTCTTGAGCTCAAGAACACTGACAGCCTCGTGTTCCAGGTCCAACGTTTGACCATGTGTACTCTCCAATTTATACATGCTCCGGGAAATGTTAAATACTGATCATGTAGTGTTTATGTAACACTACATGAATCAATCATTATCTCGGTCATACAATAAACACACATGGAGATCTGGGCTTGCCAATATGCTGTCAGAGCATTCCTGGGTTTTCCAGAAACCCAAGTAGTCGACCAGCCACCTTCATGCTCCATTTAATCTAAGTTACAGTCATGATCTATGTAATATTATGATTCAAATATATAGAACACATGTTAAGAAACATGTTTAGATCAACATAATAGTTTGAATATAACCCAATATCTAGATATATCCCGGTCAAACGTTGTCAGAAAGCGTGTTCTTCGTGTATCTGGAAAATTCCCAGAAACGCAAATCAGTGCAAGTGTCCTACTTTGACCACTTGCTATGGTTGATCTGTTGATTGTTTAAGCGTTCTAAAGACCCAGATCTATAGTATATTATACAGGCTACAAATTTATTACAGAAACAACATTAAACACGAACTGTACTGACAGATCAAAGAGCTTAAATATCTTGTCAGACTCGGTTTTCAAATTTCTGGGTTACCCAGATTTCAGTTGGTCAACGTCGGTCAACGGGTTTTAACCTTAAATAACTTCGAATCTAGACATCTAATGGCTATAAAACCACTTTCAGATGAAAGACAACATACCAAACTATAGTTTCCAAACATTAAACAACAAAAACCATAAACACATAAAGATCTAAGGTGACTGACATTTGATTGTCAGACCTCTTAACTTTTCTTGGACAGATTTTGAAAAACGCGATTTTAAAGCATTTTGATGCTATGGATTTATGTTATATCAACATAGATCATCATATAACATCCTCTAGCACTAATTTAAACACTTAAACAGAAAATTTTTCTTAGCAACAAAGATCAAAAATAAAATTAGGTTTTATACCTTTCTTGAACAATCTTTGATTCTTGCTCTCCAAATCTGATCTAGGTGATCAAGTGGGTGTTTATGGAACTGATTTGCCTAAGAAATTTAGTATGCTAAGAGAGAGAGAGAGAGAGAGTTGGTGAGAGCATGGAGCAAAATGGTTAGCTTTTTATTATTTTCTCTCTCTTTAATTCTATATATATTGCTTATATTGTTGCTAGGCTGAGATTTTCGGCCGATTTGGCTGATATGTTGTGCCACCAAGTCAACATAGTTGTTCAACAACTAAAGGGGCTAGCATTTTTGCAAGTTACCAATTAAAGAAAATAAAAAGGGCATTTTTGTCATTTGATAAATATTTTTAATGGCATCCTTGTCCAATACACAAACCCTTAGGGTTTGGGTTAGGATTTAGGATTTGGACCCTTTAGGGTATAGGGTTTAAACCCTTTAAATTTGCAATTAATTTCCAAAATTTTCGAATTTTGGTTTCCAAAATAGAAAATTAATAATTCCAAATTACAATTAGGATTCGATAATTATATAATATTTCCTAATCATAAAATTTAACCTTGCTAATTAGGATTAATATTCCTAATTAAAATTGCTTAATTTAGCAATTAGGGTCAAAATGGTCATTAGGGTTTATAACCCACGAATTAGGGTTTTAATAAGAAAAATAAATTTTCTAAATTACAATTAGGGTTTGTAAAATAGAAATTAAGATAACAAAAATATAATTAGGGTTTTCTAATCATATTTAAGTTTAATAAACACATTAACTTGCCAATTAGGATTAGGCTTTCCTAATTTAGGGTTTAGAATTCCCGAATATAAAATTAGGGTCTTCCGGCGTATAATTAGGGTTTCTAACAGTACGTTAGGGTTTTTAAAGCTGTTAAACACAACTCTACTCTAATTTTATTAGTCAATACATAAATTGACTTTCTCGATACACGTATCACCGATACTTGTCTCATAAATGATAATTAATATTAATATTAATTAAAAAAAAATTTATTCGTAAATTTTGATTATTCGAAATCTCGGGTTATCACATTCACCCCTCCTTAAAAGGATTCCATCCTCGGAATCGCCGCTTTCTTATTCTCTATAATCTTTTAAAGTTGTATCATCAATTCATTTTTATCATTACAATATTCATTTGTGTCTCAAATTCTAACCTGTGACTTGAATCTATAAAAGAAAATAGTTCACAGCAATATCTAACTCAATATTACTCGCGTAATTAAATTTCTAAACGAAATCATTACCTGTTGCGACCTCCTGAGTAGCCACAGTGTCCTGCGCCGTCATGTTGAATGTACGGGCTGTTGGTCTTCCTGGCTGTGTAGGTCCTCGAATCGCCAAGGTTCCGCCACCGGGTCCCTTGTTGCCACTTTCCTTTTCTGCATTCTTCTTCGGACAGTTCCGAACCAAATGATCAGTCGATCCGCATCCAAAGCAACCTTGAATTTTCTTCGGACTGGGACAATTGGGTGACATATGCCCCTCTTGTCCGCAGTTATAGCAAACTCCCTTCTTCTTCAGGCAAACTCTAGCATGATTCTTTCCACAATTCGTACATGGCTCCCTCCCTTTCCTATTATCTTCTGTCTTGCCTCCTGATTGGGTATTCTCACTCCACCTTCTCTTATTCAGGTTACTACCTCCACTGCTTCCACCATCATTGGTCTTCTTCTTCTTCTCTTGATGAAATCGAGACGCAGCTTCGCTCCCTCCTTCAGCAATTAACGCTTTCTCCATCAATGCCGCGAAAGTGTTGATCTGCAATACTGCTACCTTATTGAATATCCCCGGTTTTAGTCCGTTCTCAAATCTTCGCGCCTTTCTTGCTTCTGTGTCCACCTGATGGGGTGCAAATCTTGCTAATTCGTTGAATTTAGCAGCGTATTCAGAAACAAACATATTCTCCTGCTTTAGTTCTAGAAACTTGACTTCCATTCTGGATTGCATACTCGGCGAGAAGTAGTTCTCAAAGAACAGTTCCTTAAATCTTATCCACAACACCACCTCTGTACCAGCTCTCGCTTGGTTCGTCTCCCACCAGTAATTAGCTTCTCCCTTCATTAGATAAGTTGCAAAAGCCGTCTTTTGCTCTTCTGCCACACGTGCAATGATGAATGCTTTCTCCATCTCCTTCACCCAAGTTTGGGCTTCAATAGGATCTGTGGTCCCTTTGAACTCAAGCGGTCCCACTGCTTTAAAATCCTTGAAATTAGCCAATCTATCAGCTGGCTGATTCCTCACTCTTCCTCTTCCTGCGGGAGCTCTATTCTCCATAGCTTGGACTATCATATCCGCAAAGTTTTGCATCTGGTCAGCTTGACCTCCCTCATTATTTACAGATTGCTCTTCCCATTGGTTTCGATTCTGTCGTCTAGGCGGCATGATCTGATTTAAATAAAAATCTTATATTAATTCTCTTTCTCTACACAAATTCTTAACACAATAAGAATTCAAAAATAATTCTCATATAATTGCATATTTGTTCAAATAACACATAGTACATATAGTACTTAATACATTACTATTCCTTTTTAAATCATATTAGGATTAACAAAACAACTTTACACAAAAAGTTACTATTCTCCATTCTCACACAGTTATTACCAGTTCGTCAAACTTACCACACTTATGAGTTCAGGAACTTACCACAATTATATGAGTGTATGAACTTATCCTAGTCAGACCTTCGGCGTCCATTCGCTGAGGGGTTCAAAATATTTCATATAATTATGAGTCATTAACTTACCATATGTATGAGTTTTAAGAACACATAAATTAATATTAATCTTATATTCATATAGAAAATAAAAATTTTATTCATAAAACATATATATGTACATATGCTTAAACATCATTCTCGATATTATAACACTTAATATCATAAACTTCTACCCAAAAGATACTATTACATATATCTAAGTTATCTACCGACCACTCCCTTCACTAGTCTTCTTCTTAATGGGACACTTGCTGAATTCGTGACCCGTCTGCCAACATGAAAAACACTTCCTCATATTCGGCTTAGGACAATGTAAGGAAATATGTCCTTCCTGCTTATAGTTGAAGCACACGTTCTTCCACATGATGCATTCTTTCGCGTGAGTCTTTCCACACTTGATACAGGCTTGTTTCTTCTTCGGGCTTGATTTTTAAGAATTAAGACTGTCTTTTTCCCTCTTTCTCTTGTTCTTGTCCTTCTTGCTGGTTCCTTCAGATGATCCACCACCTTCAGCCTTCATTCTATCCACCTGCGCCTTGAGCTCATTCCATTCTTCAGTCATTTCACGTAATGCTCGCTCCGTCTTCCATAGCTCCTCTAGAAGAGATACTTTACTTCGGAGTTCCTGGACTTCTACAGATAACTGATCTTGTTCTTCATCTTTAGTCTTATTCTTTAAATCCACTTTAGCTGGCTCAGACTCTGCCTCCATATCTCCGCTCAGATACAACTCGGGATAATCATCATGATCACTTCCGAGATTAACCATGGGTTCATCTTCTCCCACCTTCTCCACTGATTCGCTTTGCGCTGGCACCTCGGCTTCTGATACCGGTGCAACAGTCGCTAGCATCTCCACACTCTTTTCACCTTTTTCAGACATCCAACAATCAGTTGAAATAACTTGATTAGTACAAAATTCTCACACTATGTGTCCACTTATCTCACTATTGATGCACTTCGGCAATCCCTCACTTAGAACTCTAAATGAGTTTTCTCTATCTCGCGTATGATTATAATCCTAGGGTTTTCCCCCACCCCACTTAAAGTTTATAACCTACAGCTCTTCTACTAACTGGTGACACCTTGGTCACTGCAGCTCTGATACCAACCTGTGACACCCCCAAATCCGGGTTACCTGACCCCCGAGTTTGGTGTTCACGATCCACAATATAATACCATTTAACTACCCATTAATATATAAATAGGATTACATAAGTCATTAACATAAGTTGTTAATACATAAGTCCCAGGTCCACTAACCTTAACATTATAGAAATACCCCTTCGATATACAAAAAGGGTTTACAATACAATATAACATAATAATATTGTTCATCATAACTAATTTATAACTATGCCTTTTCCCTTGTTCTTCTTAGCAGCACCTTCTGCAACTTCGTCCCTAGCTGAAAAGTTTTATTTATAGCAAAGGTGAGCAACAAGTTTGTCCCGCAAGAAAAGACATACAATAAAGGTATAGAAATCAATATCAATTGTTTTAACATTCTCCGCAACAATAATCTGATAATGAAAGAGTGTAACGCTTTCAAGATTCTCTACGATAATCAATGATTAATCAAGAATTAATTCTACGAAATAGCAAAGTGGAAAGTTTTCCAGATTTATGCTGAGCGATCACACTAGATCTAGAACTTATTTTCTCAGGTATCTATCAAAGATTTACTTTGATACATACGCAGGAATATCAGATAACCATAAAGATTAAATCATACCCCTCTGCAAGTACTTGGAGCTGGCCAACTCCTTGTACCCTATATTATGCATAATACTTAACAGTGCGCAATGGTCGAATATACGACCTAAAATGTTCCCTTTTTATAAAAGATTGTTCTTCTCAGTCTCAGAATCAAGATTTTGATTTAACAACGAAATACTGTGATTTCAAATTCTATCTACTTATCTATCTAGCTGAAACAATTGGCATCGATCTATCAATAACAATTGATTTCTTGTCTCGTATTTATCAAGTTCTAACAAATGTTCGTCTAGCCATAATAATTAGCTAAGATATTTCTCAATATAATTTGGCAATAACCAGGAATTATCTGTACTGTCAATATTAGTTTCTGCAGATATAAATATCCAACAACAGTAATTCTACGAATATATATTTTCTGAATCAGTAATTCAATTTGAATTTTAATCATGCACTAACTGCGAATAATCAACAATAAATTCCCTGGACATGGTATAATTATCAATAATTAACCATTAAAATAATTGAATGAATATAACTCAAGGTTGAGTTAGGAAACTTGCCTTTCGCGTTGATTACAACTACACAATATAATTAACGGCGTTCGTAAGACCATAATCAACAATGACGGTCTCACAATTAGCATAATATTTTATAACACGTAACACTATATTCTACAGTCAAACTTTTCCTAGGCACATTACCACATAGCCACATTAGTGTTTATAACATATATAAACACTTATCCAATCTAACTATTTCGGTCTGGTTAGACCTCGGTCTATTCTCGGTGTTCTGGTCACCCTATCCGACAATTAACACATTGATTATCAATTAAACTTGGTCTCTAAGCTTCAATATTATTTTAGATAAGTCTAATATCATTTATAATAATTTTCGGAAGCTTTGAATAATTTATAAATAATTATTATAATTTATAATAATTTTTCAAACACTTAAATCATTTTTAAATGATTTAATTATCAAATAATCTTATTATCATTATTATTTAATAATATAAAAATATTAATGTTATATTTGTCAAAATATTAAAGTTATTGTTAATAACTTAAAATATTTTTAAATCATCAATATTCTACTTAAATGATTTTTAAAGTGATTAAAATCATTTTTAAATCATCACCATTAATATTTAAATATTAATGTAATTATTATCAAAATATTAAAAGTCATTAATTATAACTTAAAATACTTTTAAAATATTTTTCTCATTTTTAAATAATTTTTAAATCAATAAAATTATTTTTAATTCATTTATTGAATATCATAATTAAATAAATCTAATATCATTAATATTAATTTATTAATGAGAATTCTCCACAAATATTGAAAATTATATTTTATAATTCAAAATATTTTCTAACACTTTATTCTTATTTAAAATAATTTTTAAATCCATAAAAATCATTTTTAACTTAATAATTTAATTTAGTAATTAAATAAATCTAATATCCTTAATATTAATTTATTAATGAAAATTCTCAAAAAATATTAAAAGTCACATTTTATAACTCAAAATATTTTTAAATACATTATTCATATTTAAAATAATTTTTCATAATATTAAATAATTTTTCTCTAATTTATTTAACACACTAATTAAATAAATTAAATACTTTTAATATTTAAATAATTATAAATATTAAAGAAAAATATTCCAATTGGTCAAAAATTATTTTTCATAATTTAAAATAATTTTTAAAATAATTTTTGGTAATTTTTATAATTTATTTCTAATTTTTAATCATTTTCCGGAAATTCAGAAATTAAAAAAATTAAAACTGTCGCTGTAGGCCTTTAGCGACATAAAGCGTCGTTGTTGGTGTTCTTGAGCTCAGGAACACTGACAGCCTCGTGTTCCAGGTCCAACGTTTGACCATGTGTACTCTCCAATTTATACATGCTCTAGGAAATGTTAAACACTGATCATGTAGTGTTTATGTAACACTGCATGAATCAATCATTATCTCGGTCATACAATAAACACACATGGAGATCTGGGCTTGCCAATATGCTGTCAGAGCATTCCTGGGTTTTCCAGAAACCCAGGTAGTCGACCAACCACCTTCATGCTCCATTTAATCTTAAGTTACAGTCATGATCTATGTGATATTATGATTCAAATATATAGAACACATGTCAAGAAACATGTTTAGATCAACAGAACAGTTTGAATATAACCCAATATCCAGACATATCCCGGTCAAACGCTGTCAGAAAGCGTGTTCTTCGTGTATTTGGAAAATTCCCAGAAACACAAATCAGTGCAAGTGGCCTACTTTGACCACTTGCTACGGTTGATCTGTTGATTGTTTAAGCGTTCTAAAGACCCAGATCTATAGTATATTATACAGGCTACAAATTTATTAAAACAACAACATCAAACACGAACTGTACTGACAGATCAAAGAGCTTAAATATCTTGTTAGACTCGATTTTCAAATTTCTGGGTTACCCAGATTTTAGTTGGTCAACGTCGGTCAATAGGTTTTGACCTTAAATAACTTCGAATCCAGACATCTAATGGCTATAAAACCACTTTCAGATGAAAGACAACATACCAAACTATAGTTTCCAAACATTAAACAACAAAAACCATAAACACATAAAGATCTAAGGTGACTGACATTTGATTGTCAGACCTCTTAACTGTTCTTGGACAGATTTTGAAAAACGCAATTTAAAAGCATTTTGATGCTATGGATCTATGTTATATCAACATAGATCATCATATAACATCCTCTAGCACTGATTTAAACACTTAAACAGAAAATTTTTATTAGCAACAAAGATCAAAAATAAAAGTAAGTTTTATACCTTTCTTGAACAATCTTTGATTCTTGCTCTCCAAATCTGATCTAGGTGATCAAGTGGGTGTTTATGGAACTGATTTGCCTAAGAAATTTAGTATGCTAAGAGAGAGAGAGAGAGAGAGAGAGAGAGAGAGATAGAGAGTTGGTGAGAGCATGGAGCAAAATGGTTAGCTTTTTATTATTTTCTCGCTCTTTAATTCTATATATATTGCTTATATTATTGCTAGGCTGAGATTTTCGGCTGATTTGGCTGATATGTTGTGCCACCAAGTCAACATAGTTGTTCAACAACTAAAGCGGCTAGCATTTTTGTAAGTTACCAATTAAAGAAAATAAAAAGGGCATTTTTGTCATTTGATAAATATTTTTAATGGCATTCTTGTCCAATACACAAACCCTTAGGGTTTAGGGTTTGGGTTAGGATTTAGGATTTGGACCCTTTAGGGTATAGGGTTTAAACCCTTTAGATTTGTAATTAATTTCCAAAATTTTCGAATTTCGATTTTCAAAATAGAAAATTATTAATTCCAAATTACAATTAGGATTCGATAATTATATAATATTTCTTAATTATAAAATTAAACCTAGCTAATTAGGATTAAAATTCCTAATTAAAATTGCTTAATTTAGAAATTAGGGTCAAAATGGTCATTAGGGTTTATAACCCACAAATTAGGGTTTTAATAAGAAAAATAAATTTTCTAAATTATAATTAGGGTTTGTTAAATAGAAATTAAGATAACAAAAATACAATTAGGGTTTTCTAATCATATTTAAGTTTAATAAACACATTAAGCTTTCCAATTAGGATTAGGCTTTCCTAATTTAGGGTTTAGAATTTCCGAATATAAAATTAGAATTTTCCGGCGTACAATTAGGGTTTCTAACGGTACATTAGGGTTTCTAAAGCTGTTAAGCACAACTCTACTCTAATTTTATTAGTCAATACACAAATTGACTTTCTCGATACACGTATCACCGATACTTGTCATATAAATGATAATTAATATTAATATTAATTAAAAAAAATTATTCGTAAATTTTGATTATTCAAAATATCGGGTTATCACATTCACCCCTCCTTAAAAGGATTTCGTCCTCGGAATCACCGCTTTCTTATTCTCTACAATCTTTTAAAGTTGTATCATCAATTCATTTTTATCAACACAATATTCATTTGTGTCTCAAATTCTAACCTGTGACTTGAATCTATAAAAGAAAACAGTTCACAGCAATATCTAACTCAATATTACTCGCGTAATTAAATTTCTAAACGAAATCATTACCTGTTGCGACCTCCTGAGTAGCCACAGTGTCCTGCGCCGTCATGTTGAATGTACGGGCTGTTGGTCTTCCTGGCTGTGTAGGTCCTCGAATCGCCAAGGTTCCGCCACCGGGACCCTTGTTGCCACTTTCCTTTTCTGCATTCTTCTTCGGACAGTTCCGAACCAAATGATCAGTCGATCCGCATCCAAAGCAACCTTGAATTTTCTTCGGACTGGGGCAATTGGGTGACATATGCCCCTCTTATCCGCAGTTATTGAAAACTCCCTTCTTCTTCAGGCAAACTCCATCATGATTCTTTCCACAATTCGCACATGGCTCCCTCCCTTTCCTATTATCTTTTGTCTTGCCTCCTGATTGGGTATTCTCACTCCACCTTCTCTTATTCAGGTTACTACCTCCACTGCTTCCACCATCATTGGTCTTCTTCTTCTTCTCTTGATGAAATCGAGACGCAGCTTCGCTGCCTCCTTCAGCAATTAACGCTTTCTCCATCAATGTCGCGAAAGTGTTGATCTGCAACACTACTACCTTATTGAATATCCCCGGCTTTAGTCCGTTCTCAAATCTTCGCGCCTTTCTTGCTTCTGTGTCCACTTGATGAGGTGCAAATCTTGC
The DNA here is from genome assembly GCA_016801055.1 of Panax notoginseng. Taxonomy (NCBI): domain Eukaryota; kingdom Viridiplantae; phylum Streptophyta; class Magnoliopsida; order Apiales; family Araliaceae; genus Panax; species Panax notoginseng. The sequence continues at coordinate 57,444,467 of CM029019.1, read as the reverse complement.
TAATTCGTTGAATTTAGCAGCGTATTCAGAAACAGACATATTCTCCTGCTTTAGTTCTAGAAACTTGACTTCCATTCTGGATTGCATACTCGGCGAGAAGTAGTTCTCAAAGAACAGTTCCTTAAATCTTATCCACAACACCACCTCTGTACCAGCTCTCGCTTGGTTCGTCTCCCACCAGTAATTAGCTTCTCCCTTCATTAGATAAGTTGCAAAAGCCGTCTTTTGCTCTTCTGCCACACGTGCAATGATGAATGCTTTCTCCATCTCCTTCACCCAAGTTTGGGCTTCAATAGGATCTGTGGTCCCTTTGAACTCAAGCGGTCCCACTGCTTTAAAATCCTTGAAATTAGCCAATCTATCAGCTGGCTGATTCCTCACTCTTCCTCTTCCTGCGGGAGCTCTATTCTCCATAGCTTGAACTATCATATCCGCAAAGTTTTGCATCTGGTCAGCTTGACCTCCCTCATTATTTACAGATTGCTCTTCCCATTGGTTTCGATTCTGTCGTCTAGGCGGCATGATCTGATTTGAATAAAAATCTTATATTAATTCTCTTTCTCTACACAAATTCTTAACACAATAAGAATTCAAAATTAATTCTCATATAATTGCATATTTATTCAAATAGCACATAGTACATATAGTACTTAACACATTACTATTCCTTTTTAAATCATATCAGGATTAACAACACAACTTTACACAAAAAGTTACTATTCTCCAGTCTCACACAGTTATTATCAGTTCGTCAAACTTATCACACTTATGAGTTCAGGAACTTGCCACAATTAAATGAGTGTATGAACTTATCCTAGTCAGACCTTCGGCGTCCATTCGCTGAGGGGTTCAAAACATTTCATATAATTATGAGTCATTAACTTACCATAAGTATGAGTTTTAAGAACACACAAATTAATATTAATCTTATATTCATATAGAAAATAAAGATTTCATTCATAAAATATATATATGTACATATGCTTAAATATCATTCTCGATATTATAACACTTAATATCATACACTTCTACCCAAAAGATACTATTACATATATCTAAGTTATCTACCGACCACTCCCATCACCAGTCTTTTTCTTAACGGGACACTTGCTGAATCGGTGACCCGTCTGCCCACATGAAAAACACTTCCTCATATTCGGCTTAGGAAAATGTAAGGAAATATGTCCTTCCTGCTTGTAGTTGAAGCACACGTTCTTCCACATCATGCATTCTCCCGCGTGAGTCTTTCCACACTTGATACAGGCTTGCTTCTTCTTCGGGCTTGATTTTTCAGAATTAAGACTGTCTTTTTCCCTCTTTCTCTTCTTCTTGTCCTTCTTGCTGGTTCCTTCAGATGATCCACCACCTTCAGCCTTCATTCTATCCACCTGCGCCTTGAGCTCATTCCGTTCTTCAGTCATTTCGCGTAATGCTCGCTCCGTCTTCTACAGCTCCTCTAGAAAAACACTTTACTTCGGAGTTCCTGGACTTCTACAGATAACTGATCTTGTTCTTTAACTTTAGTCTTATTCTTTAAATCCACCTTAGCTGGCTCAGACTCTGCCTCCTCATCTCCACTCAGATACATCTCGGGATAATCATCATGATCACTTCCGAGATTAACCATGGGTTCATCTTCTCCCACCTTCTCCACTGATTCGCTTTGCGCTGGCACCTCGGCTTCTGATACTGGTGCAACAGCGGCTAGCATCTCCACACTCTTTTCACCTTTTTCGGACATCCTACAATCAGTTGAAATAACTTGATTAGTACAAAATTCTCACACTATGTGTCCACTTATCTCACTATTGATGCACTTCGGCAATCCCTCACTTAGAACTCTAAATGAGTTTTCTCTATCTCGCGTATGGTTATAATCCTAGGGTTTTCCCCCACCCCACTTAAAGTTTATAACCTACAGCTCTTCTACTAACTGGTGACACCTTGGTCACTACAGCTCTGATACCAACCTGTGACACCCCCAAATCCGGGTTACCTGACCCCCGAGTTTGGTGTTCACGATCCACAATATAATACCATTTAGCTACCCATTAATATATAAATAGGATTACATAAGTCATTAACATAAGTTGTTAATACATAAGTCCCAGGTCCACTAACCTTAACATTACAGAAATACCCCTTCGATATACAAAAAGGGTTTACAATACAATACAACATAATAATATTGTTCATCATAACTAATTTATAACTATGCCTTTTCCCTTGTTCTTCTTAGCAGCACCTTCTGCAACTTCGTCCCTAGCAGAAAAGTTTTATTTATAGCAAAGGTGAGCAACAAGTTTGCCCCGCAAGTTAAGACATACAATAAAGGTATAGAAATCAATATCAATTGTTTTAACATTCTCCGCAACAATAATCTGATAATGAAAGAGTGTAACACTTTCAAGATTCTCTACGATAATCAATGATTAATCAAGAATTAATTCTACGAAATAGCAAAGTGGAAAGTTTTCCAGATTTATGCTGAGCGATCACACTAGATCTAGAACTTATTTTCTCAGGTATCTATCAAAGATTTACTTTGATACATACGCAGGAATATCAGATAACCATAAAGATTAAATCATACCCCTCTGCAAGTACTTGGAGCCGGCCAACTCCTTGTACCCTATATTATGCATAATACTTAACAGTGCGCAATGGTCGAATATACGACCTAAAATGTTCCCTTTTTATAAAAGGTTGTTCTTATCAGTCTCAGAATCAAGATTTTGATTTAACAACGAAATACTGTGATTTCAAATTCTATCAACTTATCGATCTAGCCGAAAAAATTTGCATCGATCTATCAATAACAATTGATTTCTTTTCTCGTATTTATCAAGTTCTAACAAATGTTCGTCTAGCCAGAATAATTAGCTAAGACATTTCTCAATATAATTTGCCAATAAACAGGAATTATCTGTACTGTCAATATTAGTTTCTGCAGATATAAATATCCAACAACAGTAATTCTACAAATATATATTTTCCGAATCAGTAATTCAATTTTAATTTTAATCATGCACTAACTGCGAATAATCAACAATAAATTCCCTAGACATGGTATAATTATCAATAATTAACCATTAAAATAATTGAATGAATATAACTCAAGGTTGAGTTAGGAAACTTGCCTTTCGCGTTGATTACAGCTACACAATATAATTAACTGCGTTCGTAAGACCAATAATCAACAATGACTGTCTCACAATTAGCATAATATTTTATAACACGTAACACTATATTCTACTGTGACGCCCCCAAAAATAGGTATACATCACCCATCTTGGGTCGCCAGATACATGGTACAGAATTTAAATACAACTTACTAATACAACTGTCGTGCACAATACGACAAAATATAAACTGTGAGTTTGAATACAAATATTATCTTCTAGAGAGTATCCATACTCAAAAGGAGTCCTCATTACAATTATTATCACACTATTACATAGAATAGTGAGGACTACTAATACTATCATCTGGTTCATCACTCCGTTCCCTGACTTGTCCCAGCTACATTCTCATGTCCTGAAGAGAACAGTGAAAGAAAGGGTGAGCTCAACTAGCCCAGTAAGAAATATTATGACTAAGATAATGCAGAATAAATTATCATTAGCCTTCAACAGTGTTAAACTAATAAAATATAACGAACATCAAGTTTAACTGCAGCGGAACAAGCAATCCATTAAAAGAGTCAAGTAGAAAATAAAATCTACTATCTTCTATGATTAAAAAGGTTTTTCAACACTGTTATCGCTGAGACTCAGCTTAATAAAATAATCCACATCATCGAATCACCCCAGCACTACGGCCAAGGATATTCGTGTATTCATTAATGGTCATGATCATGCCAACAACTGTCCATCAATGCACTACGGGCCAATGAGGACTTTTACCACATCATTTGTAACATTACGGTCATGATTATACCGAATAATCCCTGGTCATAATCATACCAAGTCCATCTATGCACTACAGGCCACAGATGACTTTCAACATTTTATAAACATGAGGATGATGACAATGATATAAGAATTCAATAAAACAAGTTCAAGAATTAATTTATCCAAGAATTAACAACGTCCAAATTGTCAACATGATACTGCTTTGTGGAGTAAAATTCAAGAATGCTTAGAAGAATATTTTCATGAAAAGATACTGGATGAACCGCAATTATCAAGGATATTCCATAAATTTCATGGAGTATAGAAGTCAAAACTTAACCAACTGAGTATAATAAAGAATGGAATAACAAAAGAAATCACCATGCATGCGATAGACCGCACAGACAGGTTATTCCAACAGAATAATAAATAATGGAACCAGGTCCAGCGTAAAACGCACAGACAGGATATTCCAACAGAATAATAATAAAGACGGAACCAGGTTCGGTGTAAAACACACAGACAGGATGTTCCAACAGAATAATAATAAAGACGGAACCAGGTCCGGTGTAAAACACACAGACAGGATGTTCCAACAGAATAATAATAAAGACGGAACCAGGTCCGGTGTAAAACACACAGACAGGATGTTCCAACAGAATAATAGAAGAATGTCACCAAGTATAGGGTAGACCGCGTATACAGGTTATTCCAACAGAATAATAAGAAATGGAATAACAACAATTCTCTTCATGAATAAGAAAGAATAACACCCCTTACCGTTTTAAAGAAGAGCTGAAATAAGGAAGTAGTTAAGTAGCAGAATACTTTTCTTCTCTCTCTCTATAGTTTCTCTCTATAGTTTCTCTCTCTAGAGTTCAGTGAATTCGTAAGAAATAATGAAGGAATGAGCTGCTATTTATAGAAAAATAGAATGCATAGTAACTAATCCATGAACGGTCCAGATTGATTACTTTAATCTGACGGTCCATATTTAAAGAAAAATCTTTTAAATAAAATATAATATATTCTATTTATAGAATAACTTTAATAAAGTATTCTGTTTTATATAAAAAGATGTTTCTGTTTTATTACGTTAATAATACGAATAAAACAAAACGTCATTATCGCTAAATAATTCATATTATTAACTGACAATAATTGAATCAAACTGAGTGACTTCTCACATAAGCATTAATAATCAATACCGTGTGCTACTATGCAACCACACGTATTACTGTACTTTTACTACCGAGTAGTTCAACAGTATCAATGGTAAAACTTTCGCCGTTATTTTTAATAAAATATTTTTGTCGTTTTCTCAATCCGACAATAATTCTGTTGTGGGGTCCACCAATGATTGTGCTGTTGTACGAATATTCCCTGTTAAAATGAATATTCCCCGACCAATCGAATATTATATAACAACTTGCGTACTTTGTAAAATTTATAAATATTACCCACAACTATAACATTATATCAAATTAACTCCATAATATTCAAAAATGATATTTATAGAAAATTCATCTTTATTTATAAAAGTTGGGGTCTTACAACCTCCCCTTCTTATGAAATTTCGCCCTCGAAATTAGGGTACGTACCTGGTATGTCGAAGAGGTAAGGATACCTTGATTTCATTTCAGATTCTAACTCCCAAGTCATTTCCTCAACATCGTGGTTTCTCCACAAAACTTTGACTTGAGGTATAACCTTGGAGCGTAGAATATGTTCCTTCTTATCCAAGATTTGAACAGGAACTTCTTCATACGTCAAATCCTCCGCTATTTCGTCCGGTTCTAACTCAATAATGTGGTTCGGGTCTTCCACATATTTGCGTAACATGGATATGTGAAAAACGTTATGAACACGAGACATACTTGGCGGTAAAGCGAGTCTATAAGCCACAGTTCCTACTCGATCGAGGATTAAAAATGGACCGATGAATCGAGGATTGAGCTTTCCTCTCTTTCCAAATCTCGTAACTCCTTTCCATGGAGCAACACGTAAGAACACATGATCTCCTATATCAAATTCCACGTCCTTTCGATGAAGATCAGCATAACTCTTTTGTCGATCTTGTGAGGTTTTTATACGTTGTCGGATCGTTTGAATCTTTTCTGTAGTCATACGTACCAACTCCGGTCCCAACAACGTTGCTTCACCCACCTCATCCCAGCATACTGGAGAACGACATTTTCTTCCATACAATGCTTCGAATGGAGCCATGCCAATACTTGCTTGATAACTGTTGTTGTAGGAAAACTCCACCAATGGTAAGAACTTGTCCCAACTTCCCTTGAAGTCAAGGACACAGAGTCTTAATAAATCTTCTAGAGTTTGAATAGTCCTCTCTGATTGTCCGTCCGTCTGAGGATGATATGCCGAACTAAATCGTAAATCTGTGCCCATAGCTTTTTGTAAACTAACCCAAAATCGTGAAGTGAATCTTGGGTCTCGATCAGAAACTATGGATACTGGCATACCATGCAGTCTTACAATCTCGTTTATGTACATACGAGCAAGACGTTCAAGTGTATAAGTTTCTCGTATCGGTAAGAAATGAGCAGACTTGGTCAATCTATCAACAATGACCCAAATCGCATCAATACCTTGAGAAACCCTAGGAAGACCGGTAACGAAATCCATGGTAATGTGCTCCCACTTCCATTCTGGAATTTCAAGTGGTTGCAATGGACCTTTTGGTACTTGATGCTCCGCTTTGACTCGTTGACAAGTTAGACACCTTGAGATAAACAACGCTATCTCTCTCTTCATATTGCTCCACCAAAATGTATGACGAAGATCATGATACATTTTGGTACTTCCAGGATGGATTGCAAACGGTGTGTTGTGCGCCTCCATCATGATTTCATACTTTAAATCAGGGTTGTTAGGAACACAAAGTCTGGAGTTGACTCGAAGTATTCCTTCTTCATCGATTCTTGCTTCCGGCATAGCACCTTCTTGCACTTTCTTCCTCATACGCATCAGCTCCAGGTCTGTAGCTTGAGCAGCTTTAACTTTATCGATTAAAGTTGGTTCTACTCGTATATTCGCCATCATCACATGGGTCCCTGGAGTCTTTAACTCTATCTCCATCCTTTGCAAGTCACACAAAATGGGCCTTTGTGTTGACAATATCGCACTCGTACTTGCATATGATCTTCTACTCAATGCGTCAGCTACCACGTTCGCTTTTCCAGGATGGTATTGAATGGTATGATCATAATCTTTCAACAGTTCAAGCCAACGTCGTTGTCGCATGTTGAGTTCCTTTTGAGTGAAAAATATTTGAGGCTTTTATGATCCGTAAAGATCTCCACCTTCTCCCCATACAAGTAATGCCTCCAAATTTTAAGTGCAAAGACAACAGCTGCCAACTCTAGATCATGAGTAGGATAATTCCTCTCATATTCCTTGAGTTGTCTTGATGCATAGGCTATGACTTTTCCATGTTGCATGAGAACGCATCCCAACCCTTTGCTCGAAGCATCACTGTAGATGACAAATCCCTCCGAGCCAGATGGTATTGTTAGAACAGGTGCTGAAATGAGTCTCCTCTTGAGTTCTTGAAAACTCTTCTCACATTCTTCGCTCCAACCGAACTTTGTATCTTTCTGAGTCAGCTGAGTTAATGGAGTAGCGATTCGAGAAAATCCTTCCACGAATCTCCGATAATAACCAGCTAAACCAAGAAAGCTACGTACTTCGGTCACTGATTTAGGTTGCTCCCAGCTTTGAATAGCTTCAATCTTTGCCGGGTCAACCGATATTCCACGACTTGATACTACGTGCCCAAGGAATGCTACCTCCTCCAGCCAGAACTCGCATTTCTTCAACTTGGCATAAAGCTTGTATTCACGAAGCTTTTGGAGTACCAGCCTCAAGTGTTGCTCATGATCTTCACGGCTTTTGGAATAAATAAGGATGTCATCAATAAAGACGACCACAAAGTGATCCAAATATTCCTTGAATACCCGGTTCATCATATCCATGAAGGCAGCAGGAGCATTAGTCAATCCAAAGGACATGACTAGGAATTCATAATGCCCGTACCGAGTTCTGAAAGCCGTCTTTGGAATATCCTCAGTTCTAACCTTCAGCTGATGATATCCAGAACGAAGATCGATCTTTGAAAAGAATTGTGCTCCTTGCAACTGGTCAAACAGGTCATCAATACGTGGCAATGGGTACCTGTTTTTGATGGTGACATGATTCAACTCCCGATAATCAATACAAAGTCGCATACTTCCATCTTTCTTCTTCACGAATAGCACAGGAGCACCCCAAGGAGAAGTACTAGGACGAATAAAGCCAATGTCTAACAATTCCTGCAGTTGGATCTTTAACTCCTGAAGTTCAATAGGAGCCATTCGATATGGGGCTTTGGAAATGGGTTTTGTACCGGGTTCAAGGTCGATACAAAATTCAATTTCACGCTCTGGGGGTAGGCCAGGAAGTTCTTCAGGAAATACGTCAGGGAATTTATTAACAATAGAAATATCATTCAAAACTGACGTATTTTTGTTTAGATCCGTGACATGAGCTAAGAAAGCTTGACATCCGTTTTTCAATAAACGAATAGCTTTATGGCTTGAGATGACAGCGATTGATTTTAATGGTTTGGTTGCTTGAATTCGCATAATAGGTCGATTAGGAATATGAAAGCTAACAACCTTACGAAAATAATCAATTTTTGCATGATGAGTAGTTAACCAATCAATCCCTAGAATCACGTCAAATGCAAGTATTTTTAATGAAATAAGATCGACAGGTAATGTGTGGGTACCAACTTGAACCAAACAAGACTTATAAACCGTGGATGTAATGAAGGTTTCCCCAATGGAGTTTCAACAGATAAGTCAAAGTCTAATTTCTCCGGAGTCAAATTTAATCGATGAGCGCAAGTAGGAGAAATAAAAGAATGGGTAGAACCGGTATCAAATAAAGTATAGACTTCGTTAGAGTTTATGATAAGCTTACCCGTGATGACCTCATTCGGGTTCCTTGCTTTCTGGGAGGTCACAACAAACGCTCTCCCTTGCACTACCGGTTTTGACTTTTTGGGACGGCCTTTGGTGTCTCCATCTTGGCTGAACTTGTTTTTGGTAAACGACAAAATCGAGCTAAATGACCTTCTCTTCCACAATTATAACATGCTTTAGACGGCATCGCGCAGTTTGGACTGATGTGCCCCTCCCCTCCGCATTTGAAACATATGATAGGTGGTCGTTCTCCTTCCTTAACAACGGGTGCTGGTGCTGACGTCTTTCCATCATTGTTGAATCTCCTCTTCTTGAAATGACCATTCTTATTGTTTTGGCCCTGATTACCACCGAAGTGGTTACCATTTCTGGCCTGTTGATTCCCTCCACGCTTGTTGTCACCGCTTCGATGACTGCTCTCACTGGTATTATCATTTTGCCGACTGCTCTCTTTTGGTTGCGTTGACTCGTTATCGCGCTCCACTAACTGAGCCCTATTCACAACATCTGAATACAAACACAGTTTATGAGAAATAAGATGTTGACGTATCTCAGGTTTCAAACCGTCACAAAAACATTCGCGTCATTCGCTCTTCATTATCCACCAAGTGGGACGCAAACCGGGACAACTCAGCAAATTTAGCCTCATACTGCGACACGGTCATATTATTCTGCTCCAATTTGATGAACTCCACCTCCTTCATGTGACGAACACTTTCGGGAAAGTATTTGTCATTGAACAGCTCTTAGAACTTCTCCCAAGAAATCTTCAGTGCGGCAGGTTGAGTACGCTTAATCGATTCCTACCAGTAATCTGCCTCTCCTCGCAACATAAAGGCGGCAAAGGGAACCTTTTGCTCCTCGGAGCATCCCAAGATATCAAATATCTTGGCAATCTGCTTTATCCATGTTTCCGCTATAAGTGGTTTTGGCTCTCCCTTAAACTCTGGTGGTCCCAGCTCCTTGAACTGTTTAGCGGTGACCGTCCGAGAGTTTTCAGTATTTCTAACTATATTTTGGACAGGAGCCGCTCTCGCCTGCTGTTGCATGAACTGCATAAAATTTCTGAAGATTCCATCATTCATCATCTGGTCAGTGTTGTTGTTTGCATGAGGATTGTCACCTTCCTGATGCACATTATCTTGATTATTGATATGTGGTGAATCAACAGTCGCCTGTGCTCCATTGCTATTCTCAACATTCTCAGATGCCATTTTCAGATACTGCCACAAAATAAAAATTAATTGATATGTCATATATTATCCTTATATTATGACCGACCAATTAAATACCATGCAAATAAACTTAGGTAGGTCATACTAGCGAAGGAATTCTTCGTCTCTCCCCTCCTAGTTCTATTCTCACATCTTAGCCAGGGATCATATCCCTAAGCTTTGATACCAACTGTGACGCCCCCAAAATTAGGTATACATCACCCATCTTGGGTCGTCAGATACATGGTACAAAATTCAAATATAACTTACTAATACAACTGTCGTGTACAATACGACAAAACATAAACTGTGAGTTTGAATACAAATATTATCTTCTAGAGAGTATCCATACTCAAAAGGAGTCCTCATTACAATTATTATCACACTATTACATAGAATAGTGAGGACTACTAATACTATCATCTGGTTCATCACTCCGTTCCCGACTCGTCCCAGCTATATTCTCATTTCCTGAAGAGAACAGTGAAAGAAAGGGTGAGCTCAACTAGCCCAGTAAGAAATATTATGACTAAGATAATGCAGAATAAATTATCATTAGCCTTCAACAGTGTTAAACTGATAAAATATAACGAACATCAAGTTTAACTGCAGCGGAACAAGCAATCCATTAAAAGAGTCAAGTAGAAAATAAAATCTACTATCTTCTATGATTTAAAAGGTTTTTCAACACTGTTATCGCTAAGACTCAGCTTAATAAAATAATCCACATCATCGAATCACCCCTGCACTACGGCCAAGGATATTCGTGTATTCATTAATGGTCATGATCATGCCAACAACTGTCCATCAATGCACTACGGGCCAATGGGGACTTTTACCACATCATTTGTAATATTACGGTCATGATTATACCAAATAATCCCTGGTCATAATCATACCAAGTCCATCTATGCATTACAGGCCACAGATGACTTTCAACATTTTATATACATGAGGATGATGACAATGATATAAGAATTCAAAAAAACAAGTTCAAGAATTAATTTATCCAAGAATTAACAACGTCCAAATTGTCAACATGATACTGCTTTGTGGAGTAAAATTCAAGAATGCTTAGAAGAATATTTTCATGAAAAGATACTGGATGAACCGCAATTATCAAGGATATTCCATAAATTTCATGGAGTATAGAAGTCAAAACTTAACCAACTAAGTATAATAAAGAATGGAATAACAAAAGAAATCACCATGCATGCGATAGACCGCACAGATAGGTTATTCCAACAGAATAATAAATAATAGAACCAGGTCCGGCGTAAAATGCACAGACAGGATATTCCAACAGAATAATAATAAAGACGGAATCAGGTCCGGTGTAAAACACACAGACAGGATGTTCCAACAAAATAATAATAAAGATGGAACCAGGTCCGGTGTAAAATACACAGACATGATGTTCCAACAGAATAATAATAAAGACGGAACCAGGTCCGGTGTAAAACACACAGATAGGATGTTTCAACAGAATAATAAAAGAATGTCACCAAGTATAGGGTAGACCGCGTATACAGGTTATTCTAACAGAATAATAAAAAATGGAATTGTAAGACCCCGAATTTTATGAAATAAAAGTATTCAATTTTTCTTATAATTACAATTCAGTAAATGGTTAAATTGATAAAAAGTTAAAGTTATGGGTGAAATGTGAAAATTTTTCAAAATAAGCAAGTGGTTATAAAATAATCATTGTTGTCGGGGAATATTCGTTTGGTCGTGGAATATTCTTTCTGTCGGAGAATATTCGTACGACGGCGCAGCTATTTGTGGGCCCTATAACGAATAACAGTCGGGTGAAAAAAAACGACAAATTTGAGTTTTTACAAATAACGGCGTAGTTGTTACCGTTAACACTGTTGGAATACCCGGTGGTTAAAATACAGTAATACGCGTTGTTGCACAGTAGCACACGGTATTGCACATTATTTTTGAAATTATTGATTCTTACGTGAGAAGGCACTACTCAATAATTGTTACAGTAATTACTGTTCAATATTTTATTTTATTGATTCAATAATTGCTGCGTTGATATTTTATATTATTGTTGTTTCAATAATTGTTGCTGCACAGTATTTTCCTTTATCAGATCAATAATTCATATTATTTGAATAATATTATTAGATAACATTATTGGCAATGTCTAGAAAGTTCTGTCTAAGGAGAGGTTTGGTCATATAATTGCGCGCCAGTAAGGAGAAATTCTTATTGGAAAGCCCCCTCTTTCCTGGGAACGGCCTGGTTGTCATAAATGTGATTCTGTAATATTATTTGTGAATAATTAATTATTGATTCATATGATAAAAAAATATTTATTTTATGTGGATATAAATGAGGGATATATTTTTGTGGTTAAAAAATGAAGGAGTTAATGTTGAGATTTTTATCCGTATTTTTGTCGGAATGGAGGTATTAAAAATCAGGGTTTTTGAGATATTTTGCGGGGGTTATAATTTTTAATCCGACCGTTGGATCGTGGTAATTTTTGGATATGTTATACATATATAAGTTGAGTATATGCCCACAAATTTTGAACCGTTAAAAATGAACGTATGATTTATTATGAATTTTACGAGATGACTGGTTCAGAAATTGTTGAATTTTCGGAGTTTATCATTTTGGTGGAAAATTCTAGAATTGGTGGGCCCCACTTGTGGTTGGTGAAGAAATGTGCTGAATTATATTTCAAATGTGGTGGGTGGGAATAGTAGCAGGTAAAGCCATCAGGTTGCAGGTCAAACCTACCAAAATTTTCCTATAAATAGAGGGCTAAGTTAGAATTGAAAATCACACCAGAAACATAAGCTTTCTCTCTTTCTCTCTCTAGATTATTGAGCATATTTTGTGAGTTTTAGATACTTGGTGAGTTGCTATTCATCAGTGCAAGTTTCCTTCAGCATCATATCCGATATCCAGTCAGAAGTACTGCTCTTTTGAGGTAAGGGATTGTAAGGGATTGTAAGGGATAGTAAGGGATATTAAGGGATTTTAAGGGTTGTTATGATTTTCAGTTTCGTAATTTTTCTGATCTTCAAAAATTCTGGAAAAATTTGAAATGATATTTTGATGAGTTTTCTTGATTGTGTCCAAAAATGGTGATTTTTGGATGTATAGATTGAGAGTTATGAATTTTATGAGAAAAGACTATTTTAAAAGTAACAGCTTATAATTCCTTGTGGTTAACTCCAAAATTGATGAAATTTTTATTGGGAGTACATGTATATGATAGAAGTATACTCTGTAAATTTCAGAATTTTTAGACAAAAGTACAATTTTTGATAAATGTCTAAATATTCGGCTATTTTGGCCATATGAAAAATAGTAAATGACTTTTAAAAATTCTGAGAAAAATATATGTTCAATATGGGACTATATTATGCTAAATCCCAGAAAAGAAATATTTTTGGAACTGATTTGGTATTTTTCATGAAAATGGACTAGTTATGAGTAAATGAATTAAATATGTTATGTGAAGTAAGAAAATTGGAAAATAGGATTTTATGGCTTGAGAATCCTATATGAGGTATATGCAGATTTTTGATGAGGGTTTTGGTTATTGATGATGAAAATCTTAAGAGTTTGATATTTCAGATGATTAAATGCATTATTTAGTAAAGTGTAAACAATTTAAATAAATTGTTTATAAGCTTAAGAAATATTATTCTTTCAATATCATTATACCGAAATATTGGTATAGATTTTATTGTGGAATTTCTACCTTTTTGTGTCGAGTTTACTATTTATGAGTTACTATTCACGATTTACTATTCATGAGTTACGAATATTACTCTTGAGATTAAAATTATATGTTGATCATATTATTTTTATCATCATATATAACATTTTTATAACCCTGATGTTGAAATTCTCTTTCACTGGAGTGTAAAGATGGGTAGATTATTGGTATGATCATGACTAGGGTTCTCTTTGGCCTGTAGTGCAAAGTTGAATTGTGACTGGTATGATCATGACCATTGAATTTATAATTGAATATCTTAAGCTTAAGTGCAAAGGTGAATTGATCAACATGGTTATAATTATTGTTTATATAAATTCTGAAATGATTATATATTTCTTTGAGATATGAATATATTTGGCCTGTAGTGCAAATATGAATTGTTGAGGAATATCTTTGGCCTGTAGTGCAAAGATGAATTGTTGATGAATATCTTTGGTCTGTAGTGCAAAGATGGTCTGTTGATGAATATCTTTGGCCCGTAGTGCAAAGATGACCTGTTGTTGAATATCTTTGGCCAGTAGTGCAAAGATGAACTGTTGATGAATATCTTTGGCCTGTAGTGCAAAGATGACTTGTTGATGAATATCTTTGGCCCGTAGTGCAAAGATGAAGTTATTAGTATGATTATGAACAGGAACTGTGATTTGGTATAACCATGATCTTTGATGTTTCAGGTAAAGACAGGTGATGAAAATTATCTTCGTCCTGGATGAGAAGAGGAATTTAGAACTACAATTATGATTATGAGTTATTATATGATTGTGGACAAGAATTGTTGATTGATGTTACAGGGATAAAACATTGTTGGTGGATTTTTAACATGGAGAAGATAATAGACTTTATAGTCTATTTGACTCTTCTAATGGATTGCTCGTTCCGCTGCAACTATGGTTGAAATTTTTATCATTTACCATATGTTCTAAATCTCTGATTTATTATTGATGAAGGCTATTGATAATTTAATTATCTTTAGTCATGATATTCTTTACTGAGCTAGTTGTGCTCACCCTTTTGCTTCACAATTCCTTTCAGGTAATAAGAGTGTAGCTGGGTCGAGCGAGGGTAACGGGGAAATAGAACGGTGGTCATCATTTAGTAGTTATATTTGGTGAAGAAAATAGGGTGAGGCGAACCCAACGTTGGAAGGGTGTTTTGTCACTATCATACAAGATGTCTAATGACATACAACCTCGTGTCATCATAGGACAGGGTTGTGCTCATCCACTTGCTGAGTATATCTATGGGCACTACCTATATAATCTTGGTGTTTGTTTGAAGTATAATTCTCAATTAGAGACAGTGGAGATAATGATAAGTCAAGAGAAGACTCACCATTGGGAAGAATATGATAGTAATCTTCTCGTTTTTCTTTGGGGTCTATTGGGTCAACCAAGGATAATTCTGTGGCCATATGATATCTATCATAACCTAGACGCATGGCCTCCCATGTACGAAGGTTTCCTTGAGCACTTCCCAAAGATTCTAATTTCTAAAACAGTTTTTGACTATACCTTTATGTAAGGTGTCATTGTGAGGTGATGTCCACGGTTGGAACATGAGTCACATTTGGTATATATTTGTATCCAAACTCACAGCATATGTGTTGTTGTATTTTGCACGACAATTGTTGTAATAAAGTTGTAGTTATTTTCTGTACCATGTATTTGGCGACTCAGAATGGGTTGGGTGGAATGGACCTATTTTGGGGTTGTCACAGGTGGTATCAGAGCTTAGGGATATGATTTCTGGCGGAGATCGGGAAATATAACTAGGAGGGGAGAGATGAGTAAATCCTTCGCTAGTGTGTCCTACCTAAGCTTATTTGTTGGTCAGTCATAATATCGGGATATTATGTGATATGTTAATTTAAATTAACCCTTGTTTTGAAGCTGTATTCTAGAATGATATTTGAAATACAGGAGATGAGCAATGGAGAAATTATGATGACAGGGAAGATGGAATCTGAAATGAAAGGAAGGTATTCTCAACTCTTTGAAATACCAGGTACGTAAATTTCGGGGACAAAATTTCATAAGGAGGGGAGATTGTAAGACCCCGAATTTTATGAAATAAAAGTATTCAATTTTTCTTATAATTACAATTCAGTAAATGGTTAAATTGATAAAAAGTTAAAGTTATGGGTGAAATGTGAAAATTTTTCAAAATAAGCAAGTGGTTATAAAATAATCATTGTTGTCGGGGAATATTCGTTTGGTCGTGGAATATTCTTTCTGTCGGAGAATATTCGTACGACGGCGCAGCTATTTGTGGGCCCCATAACGAATAACTGTCGGGTGAAAAAAACGACAAATTTGAGTTTTTACAAATAACGGCGTAGTTGTTACCGTTAACACTGTTGGAATACCCGGTGGTTAAAATACAGTAATACGCGTTGTTGCACAGTAGCACACGGTATTGCACATTATTTTTGAAATTATTGATTCTTACGTAAGAAGGCACTACTCAATAATTGTTACAGTAATTACTGTTCAATATTTTATTTTATTGATTCAATAATTGCTGCGTTGATATTTTATATTATTGTTGTTTCAATAATTGTTGCTGCACAGTATTTTCCTTTATCAGATCAATAATTCATATTATTTGAATAATATTATTAGATAACATTATTGGCAATGTCTAGAAAGTTCTGTCTAAGGAGAGGTTTGGTCATCTAATTGCGCGCCAGTAAGGAGAAATTCTTATTGGAAAGCCCCCTCTTTCCTGGGAACGGCCTGGTTGTCATAAATGTGATTCTGTAATATTATTTGTGAATAATTAATTATTGATTCATATGATAAGAAAATATTTATTTTATGTGGATATAAATGAGGGATATATTTTTGTGGTTAAAAAATGAAGGAGTTAATGTTGAGATTTTTATCCGTATTTTTGTCGGAATGGAGGTATTAAAAATCAGGGTTTTTGAGATATTTTGCGGGGGTTATAATTTTTAATCCGACCGTTGGATCGTGGTAATTTTTGGATATGTTATACATATATAAGTTGAGTATATGCCCACAAATTTTGAACCGTTAAAAATGAACGTATGATTTATTATGAATTTTACGAGATGACTGGTTCAGAAATTGTTGAATTTTCGGAGTTTATCATTTTGGTGGAAAATTCTAGAATTGGTGGGCCCCACTTGTGGTTGGTGAAGAAATGTGCTGAATTATATTTCAAATGTGGTGGGTGGGAATAGTAGCAGGTAAAGCCATCAGGTTGCAGGTCAAACCTACCAAAATTTTCCTATAAATAGAGGGCTAAGTTAGAATTGAAAATCACACCAGAAACATAAGTTTTCTCTCTTTCTCTCTCTAGATTATTGAGCATATTTTGTGAGGTTTTAGATACTTGGTGAGTTGCTATTCATCAGTGCAAGTTTCCTTCAGCATCATATCCGATATCCAGTCAGAAGTACTGCTCTTTTGAGGTAAGGGATTGTAAGGGATTGTAAGGGATAGTAAGGGATATTAAGGGATTTTAAGGGTTGTTATGATTTTCAGTTTCGTAATTTTTCTGATCTTCAAAAATTCTGGAAAAATTTGAAATGATATTTTGATGAGTTTTCTTGATTGTGTCCAAAAATGGTGATTTTTGGATGTATAGATTGAGAGTTATGAATTTTATGAGAAAAGACTATTTTAAAAGTAACAGCTTATAATTCCTTGTGGTTAACTCCAAAATTGATGAAATTTTTATTGGGAGTACATGTATATGATAGAAGTATACTCTGTAAATTTCAGAATTTTTAGACAAAAGTACAATTTTTGATAAATGTCTAAATATTCGGCTATTTTGGCCATATGAAAAATAGTAAATGACTTTTAAAAATTCTGAGAAAAATATATGTTCAATATGGGACTATATTATGCTAAATCCCAGAAAAGAAATATTTTTGGAACTGATTTGGTATTTTTCATGAAAATGGACTAGTTATGAGTAAATGAATTAAATATGTTATGTGAAGTAAGAAAATTGGAAAATAGGATTTTATGGCTTGAGAATCCTATATGAGGTATATGCAGATTTTTGATGAGGGTTTTGATTATTGGTGATAAAATCTTATGAGTTTGATATTTCAGAATGATTAAATGCATTATTTAGTAAAGTGTAAACAATTTAAATAAATTGTTTATAAGCTTAAGAAATATTATTCTTTCAATATCATTATACCGAAATACTGGTATAGATTTTATTGTGGAATTTCTACCTTTTTGTGTCGAGTTTACTATTTATGAGTTACTATTCACGATTTACTATTCATGAGTTACGAATATTACTCTTGAGATTAAAATTATATGTTGATCATATTATTTTTATCATCATATATAACATTTTTATAACCCTGATGTTGAAATTCTCTTTCACTGGAGTGTAAATATGGGTAGATTATTGGTATGACCATGACTAGGGTTCTCTTTGGCCTGTAGTGCAAAGTTGAATTGTGACTGGTATGATCATGACCATTGAATTTATAATTGAATATCTTAAGCTTAAGTGCAAAGGTGAATTGATCAACATGGTTATAATTATTGTTTATATAAATTCTGAAATGATTATATATTTCTTTGAGATATGAATATATTTGGCCTGTAGTGTAAATATGAATTGTTGAGGAATATCTTTGGCCTGTAGTGCAAAGATGAATTGTAGATGAATATCTTTGGTCTGTAGTGCAAAGATGGTCTGTTGATGAATATCTTTGGCCCGTAGTGCAAAGATGACCTGTTGTTGAATATCTTTGGCCAGTACTGCAAAGATGAACTGTTGATGAATATCTTTGGCCTGTAGTGCAAAGATGACTTGTTGATGAATATCTTTGGCCCGTAGTGCAAAGATGAAGTTATTAGTATGATTATGAACAGGAACTGTGATTTGGTATAACCATGATCTTTGATGTTTTAGGTAAAGACAAGTGATGAAAATTATCTTTGTTCTGGATGAGAAGAGGAATTTAGAACTACAATTATGATTATGAGTTATATATGTGATTGTGGACAAGAATTGTTGATTGATGTTACAGGGATAAAACATTGTTGGTGGATTTTTAACATGGAGAAAATAATAGACTTTATAGTCTATTTGACTCTTCTAATGGATTGCTCGTTCCGCTGCAACTATGGTTGAAATTTTTATCATTTACCATATGTTCTAAATCTCTGATTTATTATTGATGAAGGCTATTGATAATTTAATTATCTTTAGTCATGATATTCTTTACTGAGCTAGTTGTGCTCACCCTTTTGCTTCACAATTCCTTTCAGGTAATAAGAGTGTAGCTGGGTCGAGCGAGGGTAACGGGGAAATAGAACGGTGGTCATCATTTAGTAGTTATATTTGGTGAAGAAAATAGGGTGAGGCGAACCCAACGTTGAAAGGGTGTTTTGTCACTATCATACAAGATGTCTAATGACATACAACCTCGTGTCATCATAGGACACGGTTGTGCTCATCCACTTGCTGAGTCTATCTATGGGCACTACCTATATAATCTTGGTGTTTGTTTGAAGTATAATTCTCAATTAAAGACAGTGGAGATAATGATAAGTCAAGAGAAGACTCACCATTGGGAAGAATATGATAGTAATCTTCTCGTTTTTCTTTGGGGTCTATTGGGTCAACCAAGGATAATTCTGTGGCCATATGATATCTATCATAACCTAGACGCATGGCCTCCCATGTACGAAGGTTTCCTTGAGCACTTCCCAAAGATTCTAATTTCCAAAACAGTTTTTGACTATACCTTTATGTAAGGTGTCATTGTGAGGTGATGTCCACGGTTGAAACATGAGTCACATTTGGTATATATTTGTATCCAAACTCACAGCATATGTGTTGTTGTATTTTGCACGACAATTGTTGTAATAAAGTTACAGTTATTTTCTGTACCATGTATTTGGCGACTCAGAATGGGTTGGGTGGAATGGACCTATTTTGGGGTTGTCACGGGAATAACAACAGTTCTCTTCATGAATAAGAAAGAATAACACCCCTTACCGTTTTAAAGAAGAGCTGAAATAAGGAAGTAGTTAAGTAGCAGAATACTTTTCTTCTCTCTCTCTCTATAGTTTCTCTCTCTCTATAGTTTCTCTCTCTAGAGTTCAGTGAATTCGTAAGAAATAATGAAGGAATGAGCTGCTATTTATAGAAAAATAGAATGCATAGTAACTAATCCATGAACGGTCCAGATTGATTACTTTAATCTGACGGTCCATATTTAAAGAAAAATCTTTTAAATAAAATATAATATATTCTATTTATAGAATAACTTTAATAAAGTATTCTGTTTTATATAAAAAGATGTTTCTGTTTTATTACGTTAATAATACGAATAAAACAAAACGTCATTATCGCTAAATAATTCATATTATTAACTGACAATAATTAAATCAAACTAAGTGACTTCTCACATAAGCATTAATAATCAATACCGTGTACTACTATGCAGCCACACATATTACTGTACTTTTACTACCGAGTAGTTCAACAGTATCAATGGTAAAACTTCTGCCGTTATTTTTAATAAAATATTTTTGTCGTTTTCTCAATCCGACAATAATTCCATTGTGGAGTCCACCAATGATTGTGCCGTTGTACGAATATTCCCTGTTAAAACGAATATTCTCCGACCAATCGAATATTATATAACAACTTGCGTACTTTGCAAAATTTATAAATATTACCCACAACTATAACATTATATCAAATTAACTCCATAATATTCAAAAATGATATTTATAGAAAATTCATCTTTATTTATAAAAGTTGGGGTCTTACATCTACAGTCAAACTTTTCCTAGGCACATTACCACATAGCCACATTAGTGTTTATAACCTATATAAACACTTATCCAATCTAACTATTTCGGTCTGGTTAGACCTCGGTCCATTCTCGGTGTTCTGGTCACCCTATCCGACAATTAACACATTGATTGTCAATTAAACTTAGTCTCTAAGCTTTAATATTATTTTAGATAAGTCAAATATCATTTATAATAATTTTTGGAAGCTTTTAATAATTTATAAATAATTATTATAATTTAAAATAATTTTTCAAACACTTAAATTATTTTTAAATGATTTAATTATCAAATAATCTTATTATCATTAATATTTAATAATATAAAAATATTAATGTTATATTTGTCAAAATATTAAAGTTATTGTTAATAACTTAAAATATTTTTAAATCATCAATATTCTACTTAAATGATTTTTAAAGTAATTAAAATCATTTTTAAATCATCACCATTAATATTTAAATATTAATGTAATTATTATCAAAATATTAAAAGTCAGTAATTATAACTTAAAATAGTTTTAAAATATTTTTCTCATTTTTAAATAATTTTTAAATCAATAAAATTATTTTTAATTCATTTAATTAATATCATAATTAAATAAATCTAATATCATTAATATTAATTTATTAATGAGAACTCTCCACAAATATTGAAAATTATATTTTATAATTCAAAATATTTTCTAACACTTTATTCTTATTTAAAATAATTTTTAAATCCTTAAAAATCATTTTTACCTTATTTATTTAATTTAGTAATTAAATAAATCTAATATCCTTAATATTAATTTATTAATGAAAATTATCCAAAAATATTAAAAGTCACATTTTATAATTAAACATATTTTTAAATACGTTATTCATATTTAAAATAATTTTTCATAATATTAAATAATTTTTCTCTAATTTATTTAATACATTAATTAAATAAATTAAATACTTTTAATATTTAAATAATTATAAATATTAAAGCAAAATATTCCAATTGGTCAAAAATTATTTTTCATAATTTAAAATAATTTTTAAAATAATTTTTGGTAATTTTTATAATTTATTTCTAATTTTTAATCATTTTTCGGAAATTCAGAAATTAAAAAAATTAAAACCGTCGCTGTAGGCCTTTAGCGACATAAAGCGTCGCTGTTGGTGTTCTTGAGCTCAAGAACACTGACAGTCTCATGTTCCAGGTCCAACGTTTGACCATGTGTACTCTCCAATTTATACATGCTCTGGGAAATGTTAAACACTGATCATGTAGTGTTTATGTAAACTACATGAATCAATCATTATCTCGGTCATACAATAAACACACATGGAGATCTGGGCTTGCCAATATGCTGTCAGAGCATTCCTGGGAACCCAGGTAGTCGACCAGCCACCTTCATGCTCCGTTTAATCTAAGTTACAGTCATGATCTATGTGATATTATGATTCAAATATATAGAACACATGTTAAGAAACATGTTTAGATCAACAGAACAGTTTGAATATAACCCAATATCCAGATATATCCCGGTCAAACGCTGTCAGAAAGCATGTTCTTCGTGTATCTGGAAAATTCCCAGAAACGCAAATCAGAGCAAGTGGCCTACTTTGACCACTTGCTACGGTTGATCTGTTGATTGTTCAAGCGTTCTAAAGACCCAGATCTATAGTATATTATATAGGCTACAAATTTATTACAACAACAACATCAAACACGAACTGTACTGACAGATCAAGGAGCTTAAATATCTTGTCAGACTCGGTTTTCAAATTTCTGGGTTACCCAGATTTCAGTTGGTCAACGTCGGTCAACGTGCTTTGACCTTAAATAACTTCGAATCCAGACATCTAATGGCCATAAAACCACTTTCAGATGAAAGACAACATACCAAACTATAGATTCCAAACATTAAACAACAAAAACCATAAACACATAAAGATCTAAGGTGACTGACATTTGATTGTCAGACCTCTTAACTGTTCTTGGACAGATTTTGAAAAACGCAATTTTAAAGCATTTTGATGCTATGGATCTATGTTATATCAACATATATCATCATATAACATCCTCTAGCACTGATTTAAACACTTAAACAGAAAATTTTTCTTAGCAACAAAGATCAAAAATAAAAGTAGGTTTTATACCTTTCTTGAACAATCTTTGATTCTTGCTCTCCAAATCTGATCTAGGTGATCAAGTGGGTGTTTATGGAACTGATTTGCCTAAGAAATTTAGTATGCTAAGAGAGAGAGAGAGAGAGAGAGAGAGAGAGTTGGTGAGAGCATGGAGCAAAATGGTTAGCTTTTTATTATTTTCTCTCTTTAATTCTATATATATATTGCTTATATTGTTGCTAGGCTGAGATTTTCTGCTGATTCGGCTGATATGTTGTGCCACCAAGTCAACATAGTTGTTCAACAACTAAAGGGGCTAGCATTTTTGCAAGTTACCAATTAAAGAAAATAAAAGGGCATTTTTGTCATTTGATAAATATTTTTAATGACATTCTTGTCCAATACACAAATCCTTAGGGTTTAGGGTTTGGGTTAGGATTTAGGATTTGGACCCTTTAGGGTATAGGGTTTAAACCCTTTAGATTTGCAATTAATTTCCAAAATTTTCGAATTTCGGTTTCCAAAATAGAAAATTAATAATTCCAAATTACAATTAGGATTCGATAATTATATAATATTTCTTAATCATAAAATTAAACCTTGCTAATTAGGATTAATATTCCTAATTAAAATTGCTTAATTTAGCAATTAGGGTCAAAATGGTCATTAGGGTTTATAACCCACGAATTAAGGTTTTAATAAGAAAAATAAATTTTCTAAATTACAATTATGGTTTGTAAAATAGAAATTAAGATAACAAAAATATAATTAGGGTTTTATAATCATATTTAAGTTTAATAAACACATTAAGATTGCCAATTAGGATTAGGCTTTCCTAATTGAGGGTTTAGAATTCCCGAATATAAAATTAGGGTTTCCCGGCGTACAATTAGGGTTTCTAACGGTACGTTAGGGTTTCTAAAGCTGTTAAGCATAACTCTACTGTAATTTTATTAGTCAATACATAAATTGACTTTCTCGATACACGTATCATCGATACTTGTCACATAAATGATAATTAATATTAATATTAATTAAAAAAAAATTATTCGTAAATTTTGATTATTCGAAATCTCGGTTTATCACAATTCAAATTCAAAAGGAGTCCTCATTATAATTATTGATACACTATTTTATAAAAATAGCGAGGACTGCTAAAATAACTTTCTAGAACAATCACTCCATATCCCGGGTAGTTCCTGCTATGTTCTCACCTCCTCAGAAGAAAAATGGAACAAAAAAAAAAGAGTGAGCTCAACTAGTCTAGTAAAGAATATTATGACTAAGATAATATACAACAAATTATCATTAGTCTTCAACAGGGAAAAATCTGATAGAATATAATAGACAACAAGTTTTAGATCAACAACTGCAGTGGAAACAACAATCCATTAGAAGAGTCTAAGTAGAGAATGAATTCTACTATCTTCTAAGATTTAAAAGTCCATCATCAATATTTTATCCCTATGACATCAATCAATATACATCTTGAATCAAATATTCATCTTTGCACTACAGGCCAAAGATATTCATTTGTATCACCAGTTGGTCATGTTCATCTCAACACCTGTTCATCTTTGCATTACGGCCAAAGATATTCATCAGTTAATCATTTATCTTTGCACTACAGGCCAAAGATATTCATCAAGTACCATTATTAAGGATTGAGGATGATAAAAAATATTTTAGAGAATGAATCCAATAAGATAGAAGGACAAAGATTAGAGATTTGTACTTTAGATAATTCAAGTTTAAAAATACTTCATAATAAACCATAATGGAGTAAAATTCAAGAATAATGATCAAAACATGGATACAATCAAATATAGTAACCATAATAGACATCTGGGAAAAAGAAAAGAAATTTTATTTTTCGGTGAATAGTGCTGTATACGTGAATAGTGTCGTATACGTGAATAGTAACCTCGACAAAAAAGATAGAAATTCTACAATAAAATTCATATCAGTATTTCAGCATAATGATATTGAAGAAAATAATATCATTTACGAGGAAAATAACATTCATTACCTCAAAATAACGGTATTTTTGATCGAAATATCGGATGTAAAGCCGAAAGAAACTTGCACTGAATAGCAACTCTCAAAGTATCTAAAAACTCATAAAATACGCTCGATAATATACAGAGAGAGAAAACTTGCTTCTGGTATGATTTTCAATTCTAACTAAGCACCCTATTTATAAGAAAATACTAGAACGCCAAAGGAGACTAAATTAATAAAATAATATATATATTTTCCTCCTTCTACGCCACCTACCAAGACCAGCCACCAGCATGCCAATTCTGAAAAAAATTTGCAGCCCAAATGTTTAAAACAAAGTGGGTCCCACCCATAATTTTAATAAAAATATTTAATTTCCCGAAACTTCAATAATTCATAATAAATAGTTCTTTTATCAGAAAAATTCAAATCTCCTGTCCTTTCCACAGGAAATTTAATTCTCTACAACTTTGTAGAAGAAAGTTTTTTCAAATTTCAAACAGAAAATGTCCGAAATTCACATACGGACGATTTTTAATACCTCCATTCTGACAAAATACTAATAAAACACCTCAGTATTAATTCTTTCAATTATATCCACATAAAAATAAATATTTCCTTCATTTATTTCTACATAAAATAAATATTTCCTTATCATATGAATCAATAATTAAGTATTCACAAATAATATTACAGAATCACAATTATGACAATCAGGTCGTTCCCAGGAAAGAGGGGGCTTTCCGATAAGGATTTCTCATTATTGGTGCACAATTAGGTGACCAAACCTCTCCTTAAACAGAGCTTCCTTAGACATTACCAATAATGTTATCTAATAATATTATTCAAATAATATGAATTATTGATCTGATAATGGTAAATACTGTGCAGTGATAATTATTGAAACAACAATAATATAAAATATCAACGTAGTAATTATTGAATTAATAAAATAACATATTGAACATTAATTACTGTAATAATTATTGAGTAGTGCCTTCTTATATAAGAATCAATAATTCAAAAATATTGTGCAATACCGTGTGCTACTGTGCAACCACGCGTATTACTGTATTTTAACCACCGGGTATTCCAACAGTATTAACGGTAACAATTACGTCGTTATTTATAAAAACTCAAACTTGTCGTTTTCTTCATCCGACCGTTTTCCGTTATGGGGTCCACAAATGACTACGCCATCGTACGAATATTCCCCGACAGCAAGAATATTCCACGACCAAACGAATATTCCCCGACAACAATGAATATTTTATAACCACTTGCTTATTTTGTAAAATTTGCACATTTCACCCATAACCAAAGTATTATATCAAATTAACCCCTTATTATTCAAGATAATAATTAGAGAAAATTTGATTTTATTTATAATAAGTTGGGGTCTTACATAATTCGTGGACGCGATACTAACGAATATCCTTGGCCTGTAGTGCATGGATGATTCAATGATGCGTTTTATTTATTAAGCTGAGTCTCAGCGATAAAATTGTTGATAAACTTTTTAAATCATAGAAGATAGTAGATATCATGCTCTACTTGACTCTTCTAATGGATTGCTTGTTTTGCTACAGTTAAACTTGATGATTGTTGTATTTTATTAGTTTAACACTGTTGAAGGCTAACGATAATTTATTCTGCATTATCTTACTCATAATATTTTTTACTAGGCTAGTTGAGCTCACCCTTTTGCTCTCATTATTCTCTTCAGGAAATAAGAACGTAGCCGGGACTAGTTGGGGAACGGAGTGATGGTTCAAGATGATTGTTTTAGTAGTCCTTACTATTTAGTGTGATAATAAATGTAATGAGGATTGAATTTGAGTTTGGATATTGTCTATGAGACAATATTCGTGTAACAACTCTCAGCTCATGTTGTATAATTAAGTTTGTATTTGTATTTAGTCCCATATTTTTGGCGACCCAAGATGGGTGATGTATACCTATTTTAGGGGTGTCACAGATTTCATCCATGAGCCTCTGAGCTTGTTCTTTTTCTAGGCATTTGAGCATGTGTAGAGTGCGTCTTCGCTAAGGTAGAATTTTATGGCCATTCTATGGATTCGCTTTCTTTCAACTTGACTAACCTCAGCGGGTTTAGATCCATCTCACAGATACTCCTTGATGTCCTGGTACCAAGGGTGTTGGATGGGAGGCAGTTAATTCGACACGTCTCCGATGTAGTTCCTGTAGTCTCCACCTTTTAACGAGCAAAGGTGATATTTGGCATGTCTTCCTTGTCAGATATTTTGATCAAGGAGGCCAAAGTTGCTAGTCCATCAGCAAAGTTATTCCTGTTCTGAGGAATATGGAGGAAGGATATTTCTTCAAATTCTGAAGTCATCTGGATAACTTGCCGATGGTAAGGTAGCAAATGTATTTCTTTGGTGTGATAGATCACAGTGGTTTATTTGATCACTAGTTCGAAATCTCCAAAGACAGTTAACCATTTGACGCCCATGGATTGGGCTAGTTTCAACCCCATGATATAGCCTTCATACTCAGCTGTGTTGTTGGTGTTGACAAACTGTAATTTGATGGCAACGAGATACTGTTCTCCCGAGATACATACCAAAATTGCTCCAGCTCTGACACCTTCCATGTTTATAACTCCATCAAAATACATCCTCCATGGTTGGGTTGTATTGTCCTGATGGTGTTGCTGAATTGTCATTACCCATTCATCGGAGAAATATGTTTCCAAGGGTTTGAGTCCCTTGAAGGTGATGCGGCCAGTTGATCCGCAATTCCTTGACCTTTGATAAACTTTTGAGTCGCGTAGATGATGTCAAATTGCTGGAGGATCAATTGTCATTTGGACAGTAGACAATTCAATATGGGTTTGCTAAACACGTACTTGAGAGGATCCATGCGGGATATGAGATAGATTGTGTGACCATGGAGATAATGATGGAATCTCATGGAAGCCCATGCTAATGCACATCAAGTTTTCTCAATCAATGTATACGTGTGCTCACTGATGCTGAATCTTTTGTTGAGGTAATAGAAAGCTCTTTCTTGGCCTCTATCATTTTTTTGTCCCAGCATGCAGCCTATGGCATTATCATTGATTGTTAGGTACATAAATAGAGGAACTCCATCCCTGGGAGGTACCAAGACAGGAGCTTTGACTAGTTGCTCTTTGATTGAAAGGAAGGATTTTTGACACTCTTCGTTCCATTTCTTGGAGGAGTTCTTCCTTAACAACTTGAAGATGGGCTCACATGTTGTTGTGAGTTGGGAGATGAATCGGCTGATGAAGTTGATTCTTCCCAGAAATCCCTGTCTTTCTCACTCTGTTTGGGGTATGGGCATCTCAGTAATGGCCTGAATCTTTGCAGGATCCAGCTCAATGCCTTTGTGGCTTACTAGGAATCCTAGCAACTT
The DNA here is from genome assembly GCA_016801055.1 of Panax notoginseng. Classification (NCBI taxonomy): domain Eukaryota; kingdom Viridiplantae; phylum Streptophyta; class Magnoliopsida; order Apiales; family Araliaceae; genus Panax; species Panax notoginseng. Next base: position 57,416,310 of record CM029019.1, on the reverse strand, counting down.
GCATGACTTGACGCCGAAGGCGCACTTGGCCGTCTCCCAAGATACCTACCAAAACTGTTCCAGCTCTGACACCTTCCATGTTTACAGCTCCATCAAAATACATCCTCCATGGTTGGGTTGTATTGTCCTGATGATGTTGCTGAATTGTCATTACTCCTTCATCGGGGAAATATGTTTCCAATGGTTTGAGTCCCTTAAAGGTGATGCGGCCAGTTGATCCGCAATTCCTTGACCTTTAATAGACTTAAGAGTAACGTAGATGATGTCAAATTGCTAGAGGATCAATTGCCATTTGGACAGTCGACAATTCAACATGGGTTTGTTGAACACGTACTTGAGAGGATCCATGCGAGATATGAGATGGATTGTGTGACTATGGAGATAATGTTGTAATCTCATGGAAGCCCATGTTAATGCACCGCAAGTTTTCTCCATCAATGTATACTTGTGCTCACTGGTGCTGAATCTTTTGTTGAGGTAATAGATAGCTCTTTCTTGGCCTATATCATATTTTTGTCCCAGCATGCAGGCTATGGTATTGTCATTGATTAGTAGGTACATAAACAGGGGAACACCATCCCTGGGAGGTACTAAGATAGGAGCTTTGATCAATTGCTCTTTGATTGAAAGGAAGGCAGGCTTTTTAACACTCTTCGTTCCATTTCTTGGAGGAGTTCTTCCTTAACAACTTGAAGATGGGCTCACATGTTGCTGTGAGTTGGGAGATGAATCTGCTGATGAAGTTGATTCTTCCCCGAAATTCCTATATTTCCCTCTCTGCCTGGGGTATGGGCATCTCAGTAATGGCCTGAATCTTTGTAGGATCCAGCTCAATGTCTTTGTGGCTTACTAGGAATCCTAGCAACTTGCATAACTTGACGCCGAAGGCGCACTTGGATGGATTTAGCTTCAAGTTGTACTTACACAACCGGTTGAACAGCTTTTTGAGATGGTCTAGGTGGTCTTCTTCCCTTTGGGACTTGATAACGATGTCAACCACATAGACTTCTATCTCTTTCTACATTAAATCATGGAAAAGAGCCATCATGGCTCGCTGATAGGTAGCTCTGGCATTGATGAGGTTGAATGACTACCGTTTGTAGGAAAGGGTTCCCCAAGGAGTGATGAACGCTATTTTCTCATGATTCTCTTCAGCAACCGTGATTTGATGATACCTAGCAAAGCAGTCAACAAAGAAGTACATGCCATACTGAGCTGTATTATCAATGAGTATGTGGATGAATGGTACGGAAAGCTGTCTTTGTGATAAGCTTTGTTCAGATCCTCGTAATCCATACAAACTCGCACCTTTCCTCCGGGTTTAGGTACGAGAACTATGTTTGATAGCCACTCAGGGTATGTTGATACCATGATAATGTCGGCATGAAATTGTTTAACAATTTCTTCTTTAACTTTCAAACTCCACTTAGGTTTTAATCGCCTGAGTTTCTGTCTGACTGGCTAGAATCCCTCTTTGATGGGAAGGCGATGAATGACGATGTCAGTGGATAAACCAATCATGTCTTCATGAGCCCATACAAACACATCCTAGAATTGGGTCAATAGTACAGCCATGTCATTCCTTTGGCTTGGGGTACGGTTCATGCCAATCTAGATTTGTTTGGGGTTTTTTGAGGTTCCAAGGTTGTAGGAGGTAGTTTGATCAAGGTTTGGATTGGGTTTCTCTTTGACCCATTCTTTGATCTCCTCAGGCACCTCATAATCCTCTTTTTCAATCTCCATCAAGTCAGAGTCCAACTTTACATCAAAGTTGTAGTCCTTGTGAAGAATTGGCACTCTATCAGTAAGTTTAGACATATCTAGCTTTAGAGTCCTGAAACAAAATTCTTTCACTTAATATATGAAACTGTTTGATCATATAAAGTGTTGGCATGGCATGACAAAAACAACTACTAATATTATGCAACAAAAGTAAGCAGTTATTGCTATCTACAGGGCAGAGGGATTTTCTGCCCTTTTTACCCTTCTTGACAAATGCAAGGAGTGATGCTCCAATTATCAAGGATAAAGTCCTGGTGGACAGCTGTGATGAAGGGGCAATTATCGTCCTCTTCCTCTTGAATAATTACCATGATGTCTGGACAATCATCATCTGGGATGTCCCTGTTCATACCCTCTGTATGGACCAGGATGCGCATGTTTGACAAATGTCTCTTTATCTCTTATTTGCACCTTTGATTCCTTTCCTCAATGTCTGGGTCTGGAATCAGGACTTCTTTTCCTTTAGTTGGGATGGGCTTAGGAAATAGCATACCCGCCACAGAGATAGGAATTTTCCTTAGAGATTGTACAAAATATATATATGTAGGTTTAGGCAACATCTTTGTAGATGAACGAATCGGTGTATACTTGTACGGGTTTTTATGACTAGACCTAGAGGAGCAGCATAGTCCGACTTTTCCTGTCTAGTTCGAAATTTGAATTGGGCATTTGATTCCTTGCTGATTCTTTCCTAACCCTTGTCCTGGTTAGAAACCCAAGGATATCATCTCTTGACTGACCGACATTATCTCAGTGAAAACTCTAGGTTTCAAAGGTGGAGTCCCAATGGGTTGATAATGATTGTTTCTCACCTCAAGGGCTTGGAAGCTGACATGCTCAACTTCTTCATTGAAACTGATGAGAGGTATATCACTTTAAACATGATACTCTGGTTCAGCATTAACAGTGACCAGATTACTGTTGATGATCTACTTGAGTTGTTGATGAAGAGTGGATGGGACGGCTCCCGCCATGTGGATCCAAAGTCTTCCCAACAGTAAGTTATATCCTGTAGTAATTTTGAGCACTTGAAAGGATATGTGGAATGTATGTGGACCGATTTCCACGGGTAATTCAATCTCTCCAATAGCATTTCGTCGAGATCCATCAAAGGCTTTGATGATTGTATGGCTGCTTCGAATCTTGTTGAGATTGATATTCATTCTTTCCAATGTGGCATAGGGGCAGATGTTTAGGGATGATCCTCCATCTATTAGCACTTCTCCGACCACATATCCGGAAGACATCACTGCTATGTGCAGTGGCTTGCAATGACCCGTCCCTTCGGGAGGTATGTCATCATCAGTGAAAGAGATCACACTGCTGTTGAAGATGTGATCTACCAGATGATGAAACTTTTCCACATCCACTGTCTTTGGCAAGTGGGCTTCTCCTAGTGTTTTTAGTAAGACCTTTTGATGATCTTCTGAAGAGAATACCAAGTCCAAAATAGATATATATTGATGTGCTTCTTTCAAGCTTTGCACCACCTTGGCTTCATTGTGTCCTATCTTGCAGAGGAATTCTTCAACTTCTCCTTGGGCACTTTCCCCATAGATCTTATGACTGGCTTCATCACTAGTTGAGGGAAATATAGCGAATTTTCCTTAGATACTGCAACAGTTTTTTGTTAGGTGTTGATCCTTCAACCTCTCCATAGTTCCATGGGACTTTCTTAAGGCTGATGATAGGATATTATGGCCTGAATGGCAATATGATTGGCTTTGGTGCAGCCACCTTCAAAGGGTTTTCAACTCCTTTGAGTTTGATTGGTTGAATTGTAAGTGGTGTGGCAGCTAAATCTCCCTAAGAGGATATAACTGCTATAATTTCCTTCCATCATGGAGGAATTGTGTTCCCATTCTCAAGTGATACAGTGTCATCGTCTGCCATTTACAGGTTACCGCTGTCAATCATGTTTTAGATAAGATGGCGGAGTGCCCAGCATTCTTCCGTGTTGTGACCGTAAGAATAGAAGTGGTATTGATAGACTCCCGTAGCGTCAAATCTTTTTTGGTGTGGGTTAACTGGAGGTAGCAGTGCAGTGATCTTTCCCTCATTGATCAGCATCTACAAGATTTCTTCCATTGGTCGGCCTAAATAGGTGAACTCCCTTTTATTGGTAAAATCCCGATACGCTTTAGCTCTTGCTTTTCTAGTAAGCTTTTCCTCCAAGGTTTCACTTTCTCGGGTAAGTGGTGGAGTCTTTGTGATAAGAGAGAGGAGACTTGCATGCTCCTGACTGAACAACTGTCGTGTAACTTGGTGTTGATGTATCACCAGTTCTGCTAGTTGATTGACCTGTTCGTCAAGAGATTTTAACTCCCGTTCCATCATGAGCTGGAACTCTGAATAATTCAACTAGTCGAAATTATCTTTGTTGGTTTGGGAAGAACCACCCACATATTTAAGGTACTTAGAGCTCTCTCCACTGCCCTTGTTAATCATGTTAACATCCTCTTCCTTGTGTTGAGGGAGAGGGTTATGTTGAACATGTGGTTGCTCGGGCTTGATCACCACGATCTCACCACTTTCTATTAAGTCCTCGATCTTATGGGCCCAACAATCCTGAGTGTTGTGGCCTGGAGCTCCAGAATGGTAAGCACACTTCTTGCCTGTATTGAAGCCCTTTCCACTTGGATTAGCTGGTGGAAGGAGAGAAGTGATTTTCTTCTGAGCTGTCAGAAGTTTGAAAATGTTTTCGAGTGAGTCCCCTAAGGGTGTGAACACTCTTGAGCGTCTGACTTCTCCACTCTTTCGCAAGGGAGGATTTGAAGACTATGCTTGAAAAGGGGAGTAGTTTCTCCTTTGAATAGGCAAATTTTGATTGCCTTTTTGTGTTTACCCTTGCAGTATCAAGGAAACATCCTCTTCTTTCTTCTTATGGACCCTCTAGGTATTGTTCCCATAACTTCCAGATTGGATATGCTCAACCACGACTTTTAAAGCGGCGAGGTCTTGAATCTTCCCAGACTTCAATCCCATTTCTGCCATTTCTCCATGCTTAATCATTTCTGAAAATGGTTTTCCTATTCCAGCTAGGACCCTCTCATAAAATGGAGCTTCTTGAATATCTATAAAGGTCATCACCATTTCAGACTCTGTTATGGATGGGATAACTTGAGTAACCAGACGCCTCCATCTTTGGGTATTGTGATGCCCCCAAAACAGATATACATCACCTATTCTGAGTCGCCAAAAAAATAGTACAAAATTCAAATACAACTTAATAATACAACTGTCGTGTAAAATACGACAAAACATAAGCTGTGAGTTTAAATACAACACTTTCTTCTAAACAGGATTCAAACTCAAAATACGTCCTCAATACATTTATTCTCACACTATTTCATAGAATAGTGAGGACTACTAATGCTATCATTTGAACCGTCACTCCGTTTCTCGACTAGTCCCCGCTACGTTCTCATTTCCTGAAGAGAACAATGAAAACAAAAGAGTGAGCTCAACTAGCCCAGTAAGAAATATTATGACTAAGATAATGCAGAATAAATTATCATTAGCCTTCAATAGTGTTAAACTGATAAAATATAACAAACATCAAGTTTAACTGCAGCGGAACAAGCAACCCATTAGAAGAGTCAAGTAGAGAATAAAATCTACCATCTTCTATGATTTAAAAGGTTTTTCATGACTTTTATCGCTGGGACTCAGCTTAATAAATAATTCACATCATCCCTGCACTACGGCCAAGGATATTCTTTAGTATCATGACCCCAATTATCCATGTACTACATACTAAGAATATTTGTGTATTCATTAATGGTCATAATCATGGCAACCACTGTCCATCAATGCACTACAGGCTAATGAGGACTTTTACCACATCATTTGTAACATTATGGTCATGATTATACCGAATAATCCCTGGTCATAATCATACCAAGTCCATCTATGCACTACAGGCCACAGATGACTTTCAACAGAATATAAACATGAGGATGATGACAATGATATAAGAATTCAATAAAACAAGTTTAAGAATTAATTTATCTAGGAACCAATAACGTCCAAATTATCAACATGATACTGCTTTGTGGAGTAAAATTCAAGAACGCTCAGAAGAATATTTCCATGAAAAGATACTGGATAAAGTGCAAATATCAAGGATATTCCACTAATTTCATGGAGTATAAAAGTCAAAACTTTAACCAACTGAATATAATAAAGAATGGAATAACAAAAGAAATCACCATGAATGCGATAGACTGCACAGACAGGTTATTCCAACAGGAAAATAAATAATGGAACCAGGTCATGCGTAAACGCACCGATAGGATATTCCGATAGAATAATAAATAATGGAACTAGGTCCGGCGTAAACGCACAGACAGGATATTCCGACAGAATAATAAATAATGGAACCAGGTCCGGCGTAAAACGCACAGACAGGATATTCTGACAGAATAATAAATAATGGAACCAGGTCCGGCGTAAAACGCACAGACAGGATATTCCAACAGAATAATAAAGAAAGGAAGAACAGAAGAATTTCACCAAGTATAGGGTAGCCCGCGTATATAGGTTATTCCAACAGAATAATAAAGAATGGAATAACAGAAGTTCTCTTCATGAATAAGAAAGAAAGAATACCCTTTACGAGTACAACAAATAATATCCCTTACCGTAAAAGAAACTTGAAATAAGAGTAGTGAAGTAGCAGAATACTTTTCTTATTTCTCTCTATAGTTTCTCTCTCTAGAGTTTCAGTGAATTCGTAAGAAAATAATGAAGGAATGAGCTTCTATTTATAAAAAAATGGACTGCATAGTAACTAACTCATGAACGGTCTAGATTGATTTACTTTAATCTGACGGTCCATATTTAAAGTAAAATCTTTTTAATAAAAAACGAATAACTTTATAAAAGATTTTACTATACAAACACTATGCAGGCACTATATAAACACTATGCATAATAAAATATAATATATTCTAATTATTGTCTAATAAAACAGATAACTTTATAAAAGTATTCTGTTTTATATAAAAAGCTTTTCTGTTTTATTACATTAATAATACCAATAAAACAAAACTGAGTGACTTATCACGTAAGCATCAATAATCAATACCGTGTGCTACTATGCAACCATGCGTATTACTATACTTTTAGTACCGAGTAGTTCAACAGTATTAATGGTAAAACTTCCGCCGTTATTTTCATAAAGTATTTTTGTCGTTTTCTCAATTCGACAATAATTCTGTTGTGAGGTCCACCAATGATTGTGTCATCGTACGAATATTCCCTGTTAAAACGAATATTCCCCGACCAATCGAATATTATATAGCAACTTGCGTACTTTGCAAAATTTATAAATATTACCCACAACTATAATATTATATCAATTTCACTCCATAATATTCAAAAATGATATTTATAGAAAATTCATCTTTATTTATAAAAGTTGTGGTCTTACAACCTCCCCTGCTTATGAAATTTTGCCCTCGAAATTAGGGTAACGTACCTGGTATATCGAAGAGGTAAGGATACCTTGACTTCATTTCAGATTCCAACTCCCAGGTCATTTCCTCAACATCGTAGTTCCTCCACAAAACTTTGACTTGAGGTATAACCTTGGAGCGTAGAATATGTTCCTTCTTATCCAAGATTTGAACAGGAACCTCTTCATACGTTAAATCTTCCGCTATTTCGTCAGGTTCTAACTCAATAATGTGGTTCGGGTCTTCCACATATGTACGTAACATGGATATGTGAAAAACATTATGAACACTAGACATACTTGGCGGTAAAGCAAGTCTATAGGCCACAGTTCTTACTCGATCGAGGATTAAAAATGGGCCAATGAATCGAGGATTGAGCTTTTCTCTCTTTCCAAATCTCGTAACTCCTTTCCACGGAGCAACTCGTAACAACACATGATCTCCTATATCAAATTCCACGTCCTTTCGATGAATATCAGCATAACTCTTTTGTCGATCTTGTGAGGTTTTTATACGTTGCCGGAACGTTTGAATCTTTTTCGTAGTCATACGTACCAACTCCGGTCCCAACAACGTTGCTTCACCCACCTCATTCCAGCATACTGGAGAACGACACTTTCTTCCATACAACGCCTCGAATGGAGCCATGCCAATACTTGCTTGATAACTGTTGTTGTAGGAAAACTCCACCAATGGTAAGAACTTATCCCAACTTCCCTTGAAGTCAAGGACACAGAGTCTTAATAAATCTTCAAGAGTTTGAATAGTCCTATCTGATTGTCCGTCCGTCTGGGGATGATATGCCAAACTAAATCGTAAATCCATGCCCATAGCTTTTTGCAAACAAACCCAAAATCGTGAAGTGAATCTTGTGTCTCGATCAGAAACTATGGATACTGGTATACCATGCAGTCTTACAATCTCATTTATGTACATACGAGCAAGACGTTCAAGTGTATAAGTTTCTCGTATTGGTAAGAAATGAGCAGACTTGGTCAATCTATTAACAATAACCCAAATTGCATCAATGCCTTGAGTAACCTTGGGAAGACCAGTAACGAAATTCATGGTAATGTGCTCCCACTTCCATTCTAGAATTTCAAGTGGTTGCAATGGACCTTTTGGTACTTGATGTTCCGCTTTGACTCGTTGACAAGTTAGACACCTTGAGATAAACAACGCTATCTCTCTCTTCATATTGCTCCACCAAAATGTATGACGAAGATGACGATACATTTTAGTACTCCCAGGATGGATTACAAACGGTGTGTTGTGCGCCTCCATCATGATTTTATACTTTAAATCAGGGTCGTTAGGAACACACAGTCTGGAGTTGACTCGAAGTATTCATTCTTCATCGATTCTTGCTTCCGGCATAGCACCTTCTTGCACTTTCTTCTTCATACGCATCAGCTCTAGGTCTGTAGCTTTTAACTCTATTTTCATACTTTGCAAGTCACATAAAATGGGCATTTATATTGACAATGTCACACTCGTACTTATATATGATCTTCTACTCAATGCATCAGCTACCATGTTCGCTTTTCCAGGATGGTATTGGATGGTATGATCATAATCTTTCAACAGTTCCAGCCAATGTCGTTGTCGCATGTTGAGTTCCTTTTGAGTGAAGAAATATTTGAGGCTTTTATGATCCGTAAAGATCTCCACTTTCTCCCCATACAAGTAATGCCTCCAAATTTTAAGTGCGAAGACAGCAGCTGCCAACTCTAGATCATGAGTAGGATAATTTCTCTCATATTCTTTGAGTTGTCTTGAGGCATAGGCTATGACTTTTCCATGTTACATGAGAACACATCCCAACCCTTTGCCCGAAGCATCACTGTAGATGACAAATCCCTCCGAGCCAGATGGTATTATCAGAACAGGTGCTGAAATGAGTCTCCTCTTGAGTTCTTGAAAACTATTCTCATATTCTTCGCTCCAACCAAACTTTGTATCTTTCCGAGTCAGCTGAGTTAATGGAGTAGCGATTCGAGAAAATCCTTCCACGAATCTCTGATAATAACCAACTAAACCAAGAAAGCTACGCACTTCGGTCACTAATTTAGGTTGCTCCCAGCTTTAAATTGCTTCAATCTTTGTCGGGTCAACAGATATTCCATGACTTGATACTACGTGCCCAAGGAATGCTACTTCCTCAAGCCAGAACTCGCATTTCTTCAACTTGGCATAAAGCTTGTATTCACGAAGCTTTTGGAGTGTCAGCCTCAAGTGTTGCTCATGATCTTTATGGCTTTTGGAATAAATAAGGATGTCATCAATAAAGACGACCACAAAGTGATCCAAATATTTCTTGAATACTCGGTTCATCATATCCATGAAGGCAGCATGAGCATTAGTCAATCCAAAAGATATGACTAAGAATTCATAACGCCCGTACCGAGTTCTGAAGGAAGTCTTTGGAATATCCTCTGTTCTAACCTTCAGCTAATGATATCCAGAACGAAGATCGATTTTTGAAAAGAATTATGCTCCTTGCAACTGGTCAAACAGGTCATCAATACGTGGCAATGGGTACCTATTTTTGATGGTGACATGATTCAACTCCCGATAATCAATACAAAGTCGCATACTCCGATCTTTTTTCTTCACGAATAGAACAGGAGCACCCCAAAGAGAAGTACTAGGACGAATAACGCCAATGTCTAACAATTCCTGCAGTTGGGTCTTTAACTCCTGAAGTTAAATAGGAGCCCTTCGATATGGGGCTTTGGAAATGGATTTTGTACCGGGTTTAAGGTCGATACAAAATTCAATTTCACGCTCTGGGGGTAGGCCAGGAAGTTTTTCAGGGAATATGTCAGGAAATTCATTAACAATAGAAATATCATTCAAAACTGAAGTATTTTTGTTTAGATCCGTGACATGAGCCAAGAAAGCTTGACATCCATTTTTTAATAAACGAATAGCTTTATGGCTTGAGATGACAGTGATTGATTTTAATGGTTTGGTTGTTTAAATTCGCATAATAGGTTGATTAGAAATATGAAAGCTAACAACCTTACGAAAGCAATCAATTTTTGCATGATGAGTAGTTAACCAATCAATCCCTAGAATTACATCAAATGCAAGTATTTTCAATGAAATAAGATTGACAGGTAATGTGAGGGTACTGATTTGAACCAAACAAGACTTATAAACAGTGGATGTAATGAAGGTTTCTCCCAACGGAGTTTCCACAGATAAGTCAAAGTTTAATTTCTTCGGAGTCAAATTTAATCGTTGAGTGCAAATAGGAGAAATAAAAGAATGGGTAGAACCAGTATCAAATAAGGTATAGACTTCGCTAGAGTTTATGATAAGCTTACCCGTGATGACCTCGTTCGGGTTCCTTGCTTTCTGGGAGGTAACAACAAACGCTCTCCCTTGCACTACCGATTTTAACTTTTTTGGGACGTCCTTTGGTGCCTCCACCCTAGCTGAACATGTCTTCGGTGAACGACAAAATCGGGCTAGGTGACCTTCTCTTCCATAATTATAACATTCTTTAGACGGCATCGCGCAGTTTGGACTGATGTGTCCTTCCCCTCCACATTTGAAGCATATGATAGGTGGTCGTTCTCCTTCCTTAACCACGGGTGCTGGTGCTGACGTCTTTCCATCATTGTTGAATCTCCTCTTCTTGAAATGTCCATTCTTATTATTTTGGCCATGATTACCACCGAGGTGGTTACCATTTCTGGCTTGCTGATTCCCTCCACGCTTGTTGTCACCGCTTCGATGACTGCTTTCACTGGTATTATCATTTTGCCGGTTGTTCTATTTTGGTTGCATTGACTCGTTATCGCGCTCCACTAACTGAGCCCTATTTACAACATCTAAATACAAACACAGTTTATGAGAAATAAGATGTTGACATATCTCCGGCTTCAAACCTCTTAAAAATATCTGCGTCATTCTCTCTTCATTATCCACTAAGTGGGACGCAAACTGGGACAGCTCGGCAAACTTAGCTTCGTACTGCGACACGGTCATATTATTCTGCTCCAAATTGATGAATTCTACATCCTTCATGTGACGAATACTTTCGGGAAAGTACTTGTCATTAAATAGTTTCTGGAACTTCTCCCAAGACATCTTCAGTGCGGCAGGTTGAGTACACATATCGATTCCCACCAGTAATCTGCCTCTCCTGGCAACATAAAGGTGGCAAAAGGAACCTTTTTCTCCTCGGCTCATCCCAAGACATCAAATATCTTGGTGATATGCTTTATCCACGTTTCCGCCTTAAGTGGTTTTAGTTCTCCAATAAACTCCGGTGGTCCCAGCTCCTTGAACTGTTTAGCGGCAACCGTCCAAGAGTTTCAATGTTTCCACCTATATTTTGGATAGGAGCCGCTCTCGCCTGTTGCATGAATTGCATAAAGCCTCTGAACATTCTATCATTCATCATTTGGTCAGTGTTGTTGTTTGTATGAGGATTATCACCTTCCTGATGCACATTATCCTGATTATTGATATGTGGTGAATCAACGGTCGCCTGTGCTCCATTGCTATTCTCAACATTCTCGGATGTCATTTTCAAATACTGCCACAAAACAAGGGTTAAATAACATATCACATATTATCTCTATACTCTGACCGACCAATTAAATACCAAATAAACTTAGGTAGGTCATACTGGCGAAGGAATTTCTCGTCTCTCCCTTCCTAGTTCTAGTCTCACATCTTAGCCAGGGATTATATCCCTAAGCTCTGATACCAACTGTGATGCCCCCAAAATAGGTATACATCACCTATTCCGAGTCGCCAAAAATATGGTACAAAATTCAAATACAACTTAATTATACAACTGTCGTGTAAAATACGACAAAACATAAGCTGCGAGTTTAAATACAACACTTTCTTCTAAACAGGATTCAAACTCAAAATACGTCCTCAATACATTTATTCTCACACTATTTCATAGAATAGTGAGGACTACTAATGCTATCATCTAAACCGTCACTTCGTTCCCCGACTAGTCCCCGTTACGTTCTCATTTTCTGAAGAGAATAATGAAAACAAAAGGGTGAGCTCAACTAGTCCAGTAAGAAATATTATGACTAAGATAATGCAGAATAAATTATCATTAGCCTTCATTAGTGTTAAACTGATAAAATATAACAAACATCAAGTTTAACTGCAGCGGAACAAGCAACCCATTAGAAGAGTTAAGTAGAGAATAAAATCTACTATCTTCTATGATTTAAAAGGTTTTTCATGACTTTTATCGCTGGGACTCAGCTTAATAAATAATTCACATCATCCCTGCACTACGGCCAAGGATATTCTTTAGTATCATGACCCCAATTATCCATGTACTACATACTAAGAATATTTGTGTATTCATTAATGGTCATAATCATGGCAACCACTGTCCATCAATGCACTACAGGCTAATGAGGACTTTTACCACATCATTTGTAACATTATGGTCATGATTATACCGAATAATCCCTGGTCATAATCATACCAAGTCCATCTATGCACTACAGGCCACAGATGACTTTCAACAGAATATAAACATGAGGATGATGACAATGATATAAGAATTCAATAAAACAAGTTCAAAAATTAATTTATCCAGGAACCAATAACGTCCAAATTGTCAACATGATATTGCTTTGTAGAGTAAAATTCAAGAACGCTCAGAAGAATATTTCCATGAAAAGATACTAGATGAAGCGTAAATATCAATGATATTCCACTAATTTCATGGAGTATAAAAGTCAAAACTTTAACCAACTGAATATAATAAAGAATAGAATAACAAAAGAAATAACCATGTATGCGATAGACCACACAGACAGGTTATTCCAACAGGAAAATAAATAATGGAACCAGGTCATGCGTAAACGCACCGTCAGAATATTCTGACAGAATAATAAATAATGGAACCAGGTCCGGCGTAAACGCACAGACAGGATATTCTGACAGAATAATAAATAATGGAACTAGGTCCGGCGTAAAACGCACAGACAGGATATTCCGACAGAATAATAAATAATGGAACCATGTCCGGCGTAAAATGCACAGATAGGATATTCTGACAGAATAATAAATAATGAAACCAGGTCCGGCGTAAAACGCACAGAAAGGATATTCCAACAGAATAATAAAGAAAGGAATAATAGAAGAATTTCACGAAGTATAGGGTAGCCCGCGTATATAGGTTACTCCAACAGAATAATAAAGAATGGAATAACAGAAGTTCTCTTCATGAATAAGAAAGAAAGAATACTCTTTACGAGTACAACAAATAATATCTCTTACCGTAAAAGAAACTTGATATCGGAGTAGTGAAGAAGCAGAATACTTTTCTTCTTTCTCTCTATAGTTTCTCTCTTTAGAGTTTCAGTGAATTCGTAAGAAAATAATGAAGGAATGAGTTTCTATTTATAGAAAAATGGACTGCATAGTAACTAACTCATGAACGGTCTAGATTGATTTACTTTAATCTGACGGTCCATATTTAAAGCAAAATCTTTTAAATAAAAAATGAATAACTTTATAAAAGATTTTACTATACAAATACTATGCATGCACTATATAAACACTATGCATAATAAAATATAATATATTCTAATTATTGTTTAATAAAACAGATAACTTTATAAAAGTATTCTATTTTATATAAAAAGCTTTTCTGTTTTATTACATTAATAATACCAATAAAACAAAACTGAGTGACTTATCACGTAAGCATCAATAATCAATACCGTGTGCTACTATGCAACCATACGTATTACTGTACTTTTACTACTGAGTAGTTCAATAGTATTAATGATAAAACTTCCGCCGTTATTTTCATAAATTATTTTTGTCGTTTTCTCAATCTGACAATAATTTTATTGTGGGGTCCACCAATAATTGTGTCGTCGTACGAATATTTCCTGTTAAAATGAATATTCCTCGGCCAATCGAATATTATATAGCAACTTGCGTACTTTGCAAAATTTATAAATATTATCCACAACTATAATATTATATCAATTTCACTCCATAATATTCAAAAATAATATTTATAAAAAATTCATCTTTATTTATAAAAGTTGGAGTTTTACAGGTATACTCTTTGAATGACTCATTGACTTACTTCTTGACTTTAGTAATCTGATACCTGTCTGGAGCCATCTGAGTTTGAAAGTTGTATTGACAGAGGAAAGCATAGGCAAACTCCTCCTAGCTGTGAATTTTGGAGTTACCCAATCTGGTGTACCATGCTCTGGCTTCTCCAGTCAGACTTTTCTGAAATAGCTGCATTCTCAGCATTTTATCCTCGGCATAAGATCTGAGTTCTACAATGAACACTTTTAAGTAGGTGTAAGGATCTCCCAATCCATCATATTTCTCGAAATTGGGAGTCTTGAAATTATTCGGATAATGAACCCCGGGGAAGATGCAAAGGTCTGAATAGGAAACACTTTCGTGCGTTTCAATCCCTTTAATGGACCGAATGGTCTCTTCTATTTGTAAAACTTTCTTACGAATATCACCGGTGTCTTGATATTCTTTAAGATAGGTGATTTCAGGGGTTTTTTTGGACTTCTCAGTCTGAGACTCGGGTACTGGGATTTCTCTGTCCAGACCTTGGATTCCTCCTTGTGCAGAGGGTTCTATGCGGATGGGTATATGCGGACCCTGAGTTGATTTATGTAGTTCTTTGAGCAGAACAGTTAACTCTATTATTTGATTGCTTAATCTTTCGAACTCCTCGCGAGAGACATGAGTAGGATTAGGTTGGGCACTTGTAGCCATGTTTGATTGTAGGCTTAGTGCCTTTTTGGACTTTGAACGAGTAACAGGACCAATTGTTTCCCTACAAAAAGACTTATGTAGTTTAATCTAGGGAAACGTGGAAATGTTACATGCTGTGTAATTTGTTCATTTTTTAGGAGTATTATCCTACAAAACGGATGTCAGCTATTTTAATGACAGGATAGCATGATAGGTTTTGATATGAAAAAGGAATGCATGTTCACATACTCTTTTATATTTTCCATTACATTGAGATTGACATGGAAATGAAATTACAAGTAATTGAAATGGGAAGGTATGAAGAGACTTCCCTCCGCATTTGGTTTATCAGAAGATGACCTATCTTAGGCAACTCTCACGGCTTTTCTACATGAAAGTCCCCAGATCATCGCAATTTATTCGATGGGAAGTTAATTCGATCTTTCAACTGGAATGAATCTGGGTGGTGCCTTTCCCGAGCCTCGTGGAATTAGTCTTCCGACAAGTCCAGTAATCAAACACAGACGGGTTAGCCTTCTGGTGGAGGAATCACACAACAAATATTCATATACATCGCGTCTCACCATATGGAAATGACGACATGTGCGAAACACTAATATCACAGGCAGATATGGTGTGAAGCACTAAGTGTAGTAAATAAAGCATTAGTATACATCCATTCAATGTAAATGCAGTATTCACACATTAGCAGATAAAAGTTTTTGTTTTGAAAATCTTGAATAGCGGCTTAAGCCCTCTTACTGGAGTCCCCAGCAGAGTCGCCACCTGTCGACGTCAGGATTTTTATTTGCCCGTTTATGTTCTTGTCTTTTTGTGTTCACTTTTTTTAGGTGAGATTTGTTTGAAAAAACAAGTTTGAAAAGGTCCGACATGTATATGTCGACGATTTGACTGTTTTGAGAGTCGGCAGTTGGTTATTTTTAAATGGTTGCACCAACTCAAGCTAGTGATATGACACTGTTTAACTAGTTTGGAAAATTGAAATTCGTTAGGATCCAAGGGCTTAATTAAGCGGAGGGAAGGTGTTAGGCACTGCCCAACTTCCGTGATAAAACGGTTACCGCCACTTTTCATTAAACTTTCATTAAACTTTTCCTCATTCTACTCGACCTCGGTTAACAAATGCATCACTGAAGTGAATTTTTTACGATCAACTCATTGAACTATATATTATTTATAAAAAGTGATTTTGTCGTCTGTCTATTAACCATTTAACAGAAGAATGGCGTGGCAATCAGTTAAATCTACGTGCCAATGTTGACAAGGAGAGAGAATGTAAGCTAAATAATTAAATTAATTAAATTAGAAGGGGTATGCTCTTAATTGGTCTCGCTCCTCCTCCTCCTCCTCCATCTTCTCCAATCTCCCTTCCTCTTTCTCTCTCCTCAAACACCTCTTCTCCACCTCTCCCTCTCTCCCCAACACCTCTCCTCCACCCCCATACAACAATTATCAACAAACCCATTAACCAAAACACCCATTTCACTAAAACCCCATAAATCCTTATTCCCTAAACTATTCTCCACCAAAATCAACTCTTCCCAATCTTCATTAGACTCTGAAAACTCAAATTTCAAAGAAGAAAACCCAAGAACAACATTATCAACAACAAAAGGAATTGACAAATCCAAGCTCCCTCCACCTTACGATCCGTTTAACAAGAAACCCCTAATCGAAGAACCCCAAGACCAAAAAAAAAATTTAAAAATAAAAATAAAAATTTTATCTTCCTCACAGACCTTCATCGGTCGCTGCCGCCTTGGAGTGGTTATTCTGGAACTTTGTGGAGGCGGCGATGGAGAGGGAAGCAAAATCAGCAAGCGCCGCCGCCATGGAGTGGTTGTTTGCATCGGCAATTTCATTCTTGTGCTGATGAAGGAGTTCTTCTTCGTGCTCTTCGGAACTGTGTTACTGAATATGGGTTGGTTGATGACATTTAGGATTTTTAAGAAAAAAAGAGAGAGATAATAATAATTGATGTTTGAAGGATTTGTTGATGAATAGTTTTAAAGACATTACTCAAATTCAAAATTTATCCAAGTTTCTCTTATTTTAATAATATATGTAATATATATGTATACAATAAAAGATAAATTTTGTTTTTTTTAAAAAATATTAATAATTGTTCATTATTAATGTTGAAGGTATTATGACAAAATTAGTAATATAACATGTCAGACATTTATATGTTATATTACTAATTTTAGTTTTATTTGAAGATAGGTTAATAAAATTAATGAATTTAGTGAGTTATTTAAATTAAAAGAAAATTACATATTTATGTGTAATTTATATAATTTATTTAAAATTATACCATACTAAAAAAAAAGTTTTTTGTGTATGTTATAATATCAAAGTTTTATCATACCAAACAAATATTAATGATCAAAATAAATTTTAAAATTTTTATTTTTATTGTACTTTTATTTTGAATGGATTATTTTATTTATTTGATTTCGAATAATTTAGCATTAAATTTATAAGAGTTTCCATCTAGGCATGCCAGAAAGAAAAATGTGTGACATGTAAGTTTTCTCTCTCTCACGTGGCATCTCATGTAATTTTTCCGACAAAGTAAAACAATTTAACAAAATTAGTAACGGTTTGTAAAAAAATTATAGTTTAGTGAGTCGAATGTAAAAAAATTAGTTCGATGATACATTTGTAAACCGACCCCTAGTAGAATGAGGAAAACTATCTTTAACTCGAGACAAATCTAGCCCGCAGGCTGAATAAATAAATATCTGCATTGTGAAAGCAATTAAAGTAGATATTTATATAAAAGCGGTATATATATATGAGCAGTAAATGGTCACGAAGTACACTCTAGGCCTGACAGAAATGTAAATATATATGTAAAGGCCATTTGTCGCTTATATATATATATATATAGAAGTAATAGAAAGCTTAAAAATCTGAAATATCTTATAGTGGGTTGCCAAGAAGACTTCAGCTAGTTTTAGACGCCTGAAAACTCGATTTTGACCGGTTAAATTTTAGTATGTAGCAAAACCCGAGCTTACAAATGTTTAGAAAGAAGAATCACTCAGTTTAGAGCACTCTACGTTTACAGACTGAAACGGATAAAGTTTTCTCTCCTTTTTTCTTTTTTTTCAAATGCACTTCCAAGAGCTCATATTTATAGACCAAGGAGCCGCGGGTCTACTTACGGTTTCCCGAGTTACCCTGGGATCTACGGTTCCCGTCATCTCGAAGTACGTGTACTTGGGTAACGTGATGTCTGCTCGAACCTTCATAACTTTCAATCTGAGCAACCGATAAAGGTGTGTTGTACCTTTTCAGAATGCTGTTGTCGAGAGCTATACAATGACATGGTATTAGTGGTTGTACGAAGCCAGGAAGATGGTTTCATGACAAGATCTCTAAGTCTTCAAATTCTATCCGGTGTGTTGTCTTGTGTAGTAGTCACTCGGGATTTGAGCTATAGTTCTTGTGGGACACCTTGTATGCAGTGTAGATTAAATTTTGTTGAGGCGATGTGAATGTAGTATTTAGGTGGAAAAATGATGATTTTGTCCCTCATTGGGGTTATCTCCATCTTTGAGAAGATGTAGCAGTCGTTGCTCAGGGTTATCTCAGAGATTGGGTTGTTGTAGATGCTGAGTATCCTCAGGGTTGTCTCTGAGGTGTGCTTAACTTCCCGGGATTGTCTTCGGGGTTGGAGCTGAGTATCTCGGGGTTATCTCCGGGGTTGAACTGACTTTTCTGGGGTTATCTCCAAAACTTGAACTGGATCTCTCGGGGTTGTCTCTGAAGTTGGAACTGAGTATCCCATAGTTGTCTCTGGGATTGAAACTGAATCTCTTGGGATTATCTCTGAGATTGAAAACTGGACCTCCCGGGGTTGTCTCTGGGGTTGAACTGACTTGACTTCCAGTGTTATCTCTGAAAGACGATTTTGCCTTCCTGCAAGGTTAGTAACATGAATGTAAAATTTCGAGTGTGTACAAGAGGTAAATACAATTATTGATGTATGTCTTTATTTAATTCATGTAATTTGTAATTATATTGCTTATATAAACTGTCAAACATACAGTTATCCGACTTATTAGTTAACTTATATAAATTAAAGAAAACTTAGAATAATAGTTAAAAAAGAGACCAAAACCCACCTCGAGTGTTGAAAAGACACGCAACCATAGACATAGAACCTTATAGATATTAGGCACTCGTTACAACTTACGAGACTCGATTCCATATACAGAGGCTGAGTTATCAGCCCGTTTGCCTAACTTGTTAAAACTTAGAACAATAGTCGAAAAAGAGACCAAAACCTACCTCGGGCGTCGAAATGACATGCAACCATAGACATATCACCTCATAGATATTAGGCATTTATTACAACTTACAGGACTCAATTATAATATCCAGAAGGTGAGTTATCAGCTCATCATCATCAAAACCTAAGGTTTGAATATAACCAAGTTAACAAGTCAAAAAATAGACCAAAACCTACCTCGGGCGTTGAAATGATACACAACCATAGACATATCACTTCATAGATATTATGCACACATTACAACTTATGGGACTCGATTTTGATATCCAGAGATTAAGTTATCAGCCTGTTTGCCTAACTTACATAACTTGAAGAGCACAAACTAAAATTATTTAAATACGCTCTCTTTTGAACTTTGTTATTAATATTTTAATTTTTTAGCGCCTTGTTGATGAGCCTCGTGGGGGTGGAGACAGTGGCACAGACGATTACCGTGGATGAGATGGTGAGGACCGTCGAGCTGATGCTAATGATGCTATATATGGAGGGTAAAACCGGTGGTGGTACGATAGATGGTGACGATGATGATACTGGTACTCCTAATCTGGGGATGTAGTTAGTTTATGCTTATATTTTAACTTCCATGTATGTACTTATACAGTTTTGGGTTGTACAGACTAGAGTTTTATATCTAGTTAGGAGGATGGCTTATGTATCTAACTAAATTAATGAAAGTTTCATGATGATTACATTTTTTATCTACTAACATCGTACAACCTTTATGTATGTGGTTATGTTGTCTACATATTTGATGGTTAATAGCAAAAGATTTGATTGTTATTGATATGCCTTTGTGAAGAATTATTTATTTTTCTTTAATTTATAACAGGTATAATTATGTATATGTAAATGAACAGGGGAATTTTGCAATTTTTAATTTTTTTTAATAAGGTCATAGCGACGGGGTCATTGACGATGGCATTCCCGTTGCTAATATCCTACAGTGACGGTCTTAATGGCGGACAATTGATTCTTTTAATAATATAATTAAATCCCATTGGTGACGTACCAAAAGTTATTGGCGACGGCTCACCCGTCCCTAATGACCATTTTAATAAATAATTTTTAATAGTCTTTGGCGATGGACAGTTCATCGTCCCTTCCATCGTCAATGAGTCATTACTAACGGACGACCGTCACCAATGATCCCCATCGCTAATGACCTCATTTCCGACGGCGGTCGATGGGAGCTGGGGGAGACGACAGGCGTTGTCGTCGCCAATGACCTCATTGTCGACGATAAGATGATAAGAGGGTCATTGGCGACGATAAAGCATGTCGGTAATGACCTATTTTTTTATAGTGTCCATTGCTAATCACAGCATAAGGATAGAACTCCTTGACCAAATCTGAGTAAACTTTGGTGTTTTTTTTTAGACATTCGTAGAATCCTTCCTCTTTTACAATATCCAAGATATCCTTGGACTTCTTCTCAGAGGAATCAAATTTATCAAATCCTAGTTGAATGCGAGTAATGACTTGAGTATCCTCCATACTAAGAAGTTTGGTCATCAAAGGTAGTCCACTTGAATAGTAATGGACGACGAAGAGGTGTTTTGGTTTCTAAGGTTTTGAAGATATGAAGAAGTAGAGAAGGTTTTGAGTAATATGAAGGCCTTATGTCTCAGAATGAGATTTGTTGAGAGATTTTAGGATTGAAAAGATTTGACAGTTTGAAGAGTTAGGTAGGTAACGCCTGATAAAGGTGAGAAGATATATAGTTGATTTAAAGGATTAAAAAGTAGATTTTGAAATGATATTATCTAAGTTCCCTCTAATATCAAAGTGAGACACGTGTCAAGTTTTCATTTCATGCATGTCTCTTCAGTAATTGCATCATCTTAGACGTTATGTAACTGTTCCCAATACTCACTTTCCTTCAGAGAGCATAGGTCTCACTACCTTGAGATATGACCGTTTTGACTTCTATGGTCAACAGTTAACTTATTAACTTAAATTTGCTCTACAATCTAGATCGTTGATTTAGTAGATCTTTCCCTTTCATCTTCAGTACATGTTTAGCTATAGATCCTGAGAATTATCAACCATATTTCCTTCAAAGAGATTTCATTTAGATATCTGAGGAAAAGATCTTCAATGATGTCGATTAGAAGATTTCAGAATTAATTGTACTTGTAGTTTAATGAAATTTCTATTTTGGGTACCTATGATGTTTAGGTGTTGCTGGGTTAGTTATATATGACTATCCAAATTTTCAGATATTTGGATCTTTATAAGGAATGACACTATTTAAGTAATGTAAAGCACATATGAACATATGATGATTAAATTAGATAATAAGTTGTATGAGTATATGTATGTGTGTGTATGAATATCATTTTTCATAAAACATGAGTGGATGATAGACTTTTCCTTTTTTGTTGATGTTCCTTTTGCTTTCACTATGATCTATGATTTTGAACTTCCACACAGTAATGATCAACTCTACTAGTAGTACATGGTTTGTTCGTTTAGTTGATCAAGTTCTACTACTCTTCGAGGTATAGCTGTAGTTTTGGCTACACTCTACGATTTATAAAAAGCTTAGAACATTAAGTGACTATTAGTTCTATGACACTCTGAACTTAGACATCAAAAGTTGAACAACCTAAAGTACTTAACTTAAACAACATTTATGAATTTCGTAATAGTAACATCTTTAATAAGAGTGAAGATAATTATTATCACTAGTTTCTATATGGAGATCTACATCCAAAGTAGAAGACAAATCTTCAAACTACAGAACTGACTTTGTCAGAATAAGTCTCTGACAAAAGATCAGTCAAATTCATATGATAAATAATGAATCCATATTGAGATTTTGATTTCTCATCACAAAGACAGGAATAGATTTTCTCAGTGCACATACACATATATCTTATTTGAAGATTCATTTTTAACTTAAAACTTGGATAGAGAGACAGTGCTTTGCAGAGTACATCAAAGTTCTGGTTGCACTTTCTCTCTCTCCTTTTGAAGTGGAAACTGTGCCTTTGATAGGACATTGAAACAATTTATGATTAGTGCACCACATACATAATAGCATAGAAAACAATTGATAAATCATTAAAAGCACATGGTTAGATAAGATAATGTCATATACCTCACTGATGTCAATCTCTTGACAGTCAGTGATTCAGCTTGAGCCATTTAATTTTGCTGTTGAATTTGATTTTCCAATCTTGAACTTCGCCAACAATCATTACTTATAGCACTTACAGAATGATCATCTTCCTTTATTAGATAAACGTTTTAGAGCTAAGCATATCTAGCATATCCTTTTCTTTTAAAATAGAAAAAGGCATTTTAGCATCCCATATTCCTTGCATGGCCTATGAGAACCTCAAGGGTCAGATGTTTGTTAGGATGAGTCTTGCCACTTTAATTGGTTCGGTTGAGAATCATATTAAGTCCTTCATTCATCATTGATTATTTCTCCAGGATACAAAAATGACTTAGAATGAAGTTGTACTCTTGATCATAGCTGAAGACACTTCTTAGACTCATTTGGTGGAGGTGTAGATTCTAACATCTTCAGGTATACATTCTAACGATGAATCCATAAATTTATTTAGCTCTGACTTCACCTTTACTTCCTTATAGATGGATAGCTTGATTTGCAGCCTTATCATTGTCTTGACAGACTTATATGATAATAACAATGAATTCGTTTATGCACATAGATCAACTCTAGGTAGCATTGATAAGTGGGTTTTATACCTACTTATTGGATATCAATTCACGTGAACTACGCTTATCTTAAGTACATTTTAGTGTATTTTTAGTTGCATTTTGTTTATTTTGCATTGTATGTACTTAGAAATCCCATTGATGTAAAAGTGCAGATATGGCATAATTTGGTGGTATTAGATGACATGAGGCTATGCACGGATGGTGTGAGGATCAAGTGGAGCAGGAGACTAAGCATGGATGGACAAAGGAATGAGCAGCAGAACAGATCAGTTGCAGCAACAGAACCAGAACTCAAAGTTGCAGAAGCCGCGCGGCTATACAGGCAAGTACACGCGCGCCCGCGCGACCACCTGGCTGGACCAGACATGGCACACTGCAAGTCGCGCGCCCGCGCGAGAATTACTAAGGGACAGCGCGCGCCCGTGCGCAATGACTGCTGTTGCTGAGCTGTTTATTTTAATTTCTAATTTTAAGGGTTGGAATTAAAAAAAAAACGATTCTAACTGGTGTTAGATGTATCATTCATTAGTTTACGTATTTTTCTATCATTGTGGATAATTATTAGTATTTTGCTGGATTCATATGAGGATCTGAATGTTACTAGTGGATTATAATCAGCAATTGGGTTTGATCGTTTCTATCCTTCATCTTTCAATTGTTCGTTTATTGGCCATGGTTAGCTTTGATCCCATAATGGCTTTTGGTTCAGTCATAAACTAAACTCCATTATGGGATTCTAACGGATTTTAATATGTAATTTAGTTGCATGCTTGAATGCTGGACTGTTTTACATATCATATGGGATTTTTATCATGGTTGTTTTGCATGTATGAATGCTTGATCACCATTTGTTTTCAGTGCTTGTATGGAATTGACAATGTACATGCAAGTATGGATTATAATCATGATAGTATACGTATATGGGGTTGTTTTGTATGGCTTGTGTATTTCGTGAACCAGATAGACATATAATGTTTCACCGTATGAGTTAGAATAAGGGCTTGTACTTAAATTCAATATGGTTGCAATTTCACATAGACATATAGTGATTTTGGTTATATTGATGATTGCATGGATTCTATCGCTTGTGGATGCTGTGTAAGTAGGTCATAGTACATTGAAAAATGGCTATGACTCTATTAGTGCTCTTGGCTACTTTCCTGTGATATGTGAACAATTCTTGCATGATAGTGGTGATTAGATGAAGTATTAAATGAAGTTAGGATCCCATTGCTTTCAGATTTGATTTATTACATTTTTATTTTTGCTTTAGTCGTTAGTTGCAATTAGAGTAATTAATTCACCAATTATACTCATTAGTTTGAGCATATAAATATAGTGATATAATTGATGCATAGTGATTTAAATTAGACAACTTTCTCTGTGGGATCGATAGTTTACTTACTCTGTATTGCTTGTTGACATGTGTATGCTTGCATGAGTTAGAGCTCTTTTGTTAGAACTAAAAAAGCGGAAACAAGTTTTTGGCGCCGTTGCCAGGGAAAGGCGTTTAAATTTTAATTATTATCATTAGTTTTAAGTTATATTGTATGACTTAGACAAATCAAATCTTATCTCATTTCTATTTTTGTTTTTGGTTTCAGGTAGTTGTAGACTTTTATGCACACGCGATCATCCAACTCAGAATTGATACCAGCACGGGATAACATTAATGGAAGAGGTTGGAAAGCGAGTGTGTAGAGAAATTTGCAAGCTCAGTTAGAGAGTACTACATCTAGTATGGCAGAAGAACAGAGAATTGAGCAAAGAGAAGAGCATCGGGCTCTAAGAGACTACTTCATGCCGAATATTAATGGACTTCAGTCTAGCATAGTCAGACCGACGATAGCAGCAAATACTTTCGAGATTAAACCAGGCACTATTCAGTTGGTGCAGAATTCGGTACAGTTTGGGGGTGCTGCTACAGATGATCCGAATGAACACCTGTTAAGCTTTATTGAAATTTGTGATACATTCAGATATAACGGGGTGACGGAGGATGCTATTAGACTGAGGCTGTTTTCGTTCTCATTGAGGGATAAAGCGAGAAGTTGGCTTCATTCTTTGCCAATAGGATCGATAACTACATGGGAGGACTTAGCACAGAAGTTCTTAGCCAAGTTTTTCCCAAAGGCTAAGACCGCGAAAATGAGGACAACAATCTCTCAGTTTGAACAATAGCAGGGTGAATCCTTATATGAAGCATGGGAGAGATACAAAGAGATGCTACGGAAATGTCCACACCATGGAATGCCAGACTGGATGGTGATCAACACATTCTATAACGGATTGGGATGGCAGTCTAGGCCGATTGTAGATGCAGCTGCAGGAGGGGTATTATGGGCAAAGAGCTTTGAGGAAGCCTATAACCTTATCGAGACGATGGCAACAAATGATTTTCAAAATCCTACATCTCGGATGCCACAACCCAAAGTTGTAGGTTTGTTGGAAGTGGATGCTATTACTCAGTTGTCGGCACAGATGGCAGCCATGATAAAGAAAATAGATTCAATAGCCAAGAGTAGAACGCAAATAGTTGCCTTCATATGTGAAATTTGTGCAGGATCACACTCCACGGATCAATGTGCTATCAGCTCGGAGTCGGTACAGTATGTGAGCAATTACAGAAAAGACCAAGGTCAGTTTCAGAACACATACAACCCCAACAACCGTAATCATCCAAACTTCAGTTGGTTAAATAACCAAGGGAATCAGCAGAATCATTTTCAACCAAATAATCAGTTTCAGTCACAACCAGCACAACCACAGTTTTCTCCTAGACCACCTTTTCCGCTGGGATTTTCTCAACAACAACAACATCACACTCCAGCTGCACCTCAGCAAGAAAAGAAATCAGAAATGGAGGAGATGATAATGAAATACATGGCGAATACAGAGGTTATGATCAAAGGCCAAGCAGTGGCTATTAAAAACTTGGAAACTCAAATGGGGTAAATGGCGAATGTGCTTAACAACAGGCCCCAGGGTTCATTGCCGAGTAATACAGAGACAAATCCACGAAGAGACGGGAATGAGCAGTGCCAAGTGATCACATTGAGGTCTGGAAAAAACATTGTAGACACTGCAAGTCGTGCGCCCGAGCCCAATTATACTAAAGAGGCTGCACGACCGCGCGAGGCAGAGCAGGGAACTGCTGAGAAAGAAAATCTAGAAAATCCTGAGGTTCAGCATTAAGAGAAAGATAAAGCAAGGTCAGTTGAGAAGCCTATGAATTTAGTACCACCATTTCACCCTCAGGTACCGTATCCACAGAGATTGAATAAGTAGCGGGAAGATAAACAGTTCAGCAAATTCTTGGAGGTATTTAAAAAGCTACAGATCAACATAACTTTCACCGAGGAATTGGAACAAATGCCAAGTTATGCAAAGTTCATGAAAGGTATATTATCAAGGAAGAGGAGATTAGACGAGTATGAGACTGTAGCCTTGACAGATGAGTGCAGTGCAGTGCTTTAGCAGAAGTTACCTCCGAAGCTGAAGGATCCGGGAAGTTTCACAATTCCATGCACGATCGAAAAGATGAACTTTGATAAATGTTTGTGTGATCTTGGGGCAAGTATCAATCTAATGTCCTTGTCGTTGTTCAATCAGTTGGGATTATCGGCTCCAAGGCCGACAAACATTTCATTGCAGTTAGCTGACAGATCCATCATATATCCACGGGGAATTGTTGAAGATGTATTGGGGAAAGTGGATAAATTTATCTTTTCGGCTGACTTCATCATTTTGGATTACGAGGAGGATAGAAATATACCGATCATACTGGGGAGACCATTCTTAGCCACAGGAAATACTTTGATAGATGTGCAGAAGGGGGAACTCACTATGCGTGTTCATGATCAAGAGGTCACCTTTAATGTCTTCAAAGCCATGAAGTTTCCAGCAGATGAAGAGGAATGTTTCCTGGTTGATTTGGTGGATTAGGTCATAAATGATGAAGTACAAAGTCTAGTGGATGATGAACCTTTGAGGAGTGTACTTGCTAAAAATTCAGAGTTGGAGGAATTCAGATTATAGGCGTATGAGAATTCGAAGCTGGACAAAGAGAAGGTGAAGCAATGGCATGACCGAAAGATCTTCGATAGGACATTTGAACCGGGATAAAGGGTTTTGCTCTATAACTTCAGACTTAAACTTTTTCCTGAGAAGTTGAAATCGAGATGGTCAGGGCCATTTACAGTGAAGACTATCTTTCCGCATGGTGCAATTGAAATATATGATAAGTTTTCGGACAAGCCTTTTAAGGTGAATGGACAGCGACTGAAGCATTACTTTAGTGGTGAGGTGGACATACAGCAGGTCACCTCAATTCTTTCTTCTTCAACTTGAGTTTCAGAGGCAGTCAAGCTAATTGACTATAACTTAGCGCTTGATGGGAGGCAACCCATTACTTCTATCTCTATTGGGTTTTTTTATTTATTCAGTTTAGATTATTTTAGTTGGTTCATCTTTATTTCATTATTGATAGCTTGTCTGCTTTGAATAATTGAGTGTGTAGCAAGATTTGCATTGAGAAAGTTTGAAATAGGTGAATATTTCTTTAGTCTTTGATTCATGTCTTGACAGTGTGAGTTACTGTCTATATAGGTTTTAATAATTGAAGGCATCACTGATATGCAGATTGGAGTTGAACATTAGCAGTGCAGATATCAAGATCGCGCGACCGCTCAAGGAATGCAGTATAAATGCGCGCGCCCGCGCAGCATGCCGATCACAACCCAATTCATACTCGCGCGCCCGCGCACGAAACACATTGAATAATCGCGCGGCAGCGCGCGGCAGCGCGCGACACCGGCCTGAGACAGTTTTAAAAAACTTTAAAAATGAGTTGGGGACCATTTGGGCTCTCATTTGAAATCATAATAGAAGCTCAATCATCTCAGCATCCATAACGCACGTCTCTTCATCTCTATCAGTTACAGTATCGAAGCCATCAATCTCTCCACCACGTAATCATCCACGATTCCTTCCACGTTCCACAACTACTCAACTTCTACACTGCAGTATAGAGCTAGGGTTTCTAAGTGGGTTTGCAGAAACGAGTTTGGGGGTTATCATATCATAGGCTCTCGCTCATCATCAAACAAATCATCTGCATTATCTCTATCTTCTGTAAATGGGTCCTAAGCGTGCTCGC
Source organism: Panax notoginseng (assembly GCA_016801055.1). NCBI lineage: Eukaryota > Viridiplantae > Streptophyta > Magnoliopsida > Apiales > Araliaceae > Panax > Panax notoginseng. Next base: position 57,388,154 of record CM029019.1, on the reverse strand, counting down.
TCCATGTCATCATCTTCCTCATCGTCCTCTGGCAGTCACGGGGAGGATATGATTGATCATACTAAGTTTGTGGATTTGGAAACCTAGAAGGAATATTACCGAATTGTGACCAAAACCTTTGTGAAAGAAAGAGGGTTCAAGCCTGAAGGGTAAGATGGTCAGCTATGTAACATGATTAGCGAAAAAGGATGGCTTGGATTGGCTGCCACGCCTATGCCTATCCCAATGGGAATTGTCAGAGAATTCTATGCGAATGCGAAGGCAACAATGAGTGGGTTGTCCGTGGTGCGCAGCATGCAAGTGGATTTCTGACCTCCTACAATCAGAGCAGTTTTCAAGTTAACTGACACACCACTAACTGGGTCTCCGAATTGGGTAGCAGGTGCACATATGGAAACGGACTTGGAGTTGGTCATTGCTAAATTGTGCGTTCCAGGTACGAAATGGACCTATAAAGTCAGTACAAATCAGCCTCGCATATTTCCAGCTGCAACCCTAAATCGATATGTAAAGGCGTGGAATCTGTTCATTTGTGCAAAGCTTGTTCCGTCGTCTCATCAGCATGTAATCACAGCGGAGAGAGCCATAATTCTATGGGGTATAATTACGGGCAAGTACATTGACGTGGGCCATCTGATTCACCAAAACATTTTGAAGTATCCGCGGGGAAGCATTACGGGGAGTATTCCCCACGCCTCAGTTGTAGCTATGCTATGTGCTCATCAGGGCTGCCATTGGGACAATGAGCAAATGCAGAACCCAAGCCAGGATATCACCCATGCCACCATTGCAAAATTCGTGGATTAGACAGGAGGTGAACCGCATCTGAGACGATTAGGTTTTATCATTCAGCCCACTTTCCCAGAGCCACCATAGCAGCCCTCTCAGAAAGATGAAGCAGGACCATCTACTCGAGCTACTACTGCGACTGGGGATCGACAGCTCTGAAGGTTGGAGCGTAAGGTTGATGCCATGTACGATAACTTCGTAGCTTTCGCTACGAGTCTCACGATGTCGTTGGCAGAGGCTTTTGTACTATAAGGGACAATGCTTGAGTGGCCTCAGTTTGGGACAGCTGTGCCATATCCACCACCAGATTCACCACCCGGAGAGGGTGGTGCGGCTGATAATTGGGGAGTTTTCTTTAACCCTTTACCTTTATTCACTGGGACATTGAATATTATAAGTTTTGGGGTATTGGGGTGGTAGTATAGTTGCATGTATTATTTTCATGTTTAGTTTACATTCTGCATGTTTATGTTGCATATAGTAGTTTTCTTGTCAAAATTTTTGTTTATTATGTGTGTATGTTTAGTTTGCATATGTCTCACAAAGTCTAGCTTTATGGAAATTTTGTCTAAGCCGATGATGATAGTGAATTTTGAAGGATTGTTGAGTACTTTGGATAACATGAACCTAGTTATAATGTTTTACACGGTGAAATTCATGTTGCTGTTTAGATGCTTTTGGTCTGTACAGACGTGTTCACAATCACTTGTAGGTATAAGAATTATGTGTTGCATTGCTCGATAGAAAATGTAGTTTTAAAAAAGGGAAATATATGGAAAGTGAACTTAGACTGTTTAAACATTGATTTTCAAACTTTGGAAAAACATGGGTATGCTATGTATAAATAAAAAAAATAGTAATAACATGGCTAGTCTTATTTTGTGGCCCTAGCTACTTGAGTAAGTACGCCCATAGGGGTGTCTTAACACCTAGCGCCCTAAGGTCTTTCATGGTCTGGGAGTCATTAGTTGATAGCTCGCTAAGGGGTAGCAGTGTTTGCCTAATGGAATAAGGCATTGCACAGTCATGTGAAAAAAAAAAGAGAAAAGAAATATAGCAATAAACACCGCGAGAAAGAGCAAAAATCGCCCTCGTGACTAGAAATAAAACAATTAAGCCCATTGTTGAACCTTAGTTTGCTTTGATATGTTGGAACAATCTTTGTTGCATAAGTATACATGAGTCTTGATTTAGACTGTAATTTTCTGTTATGAGCAGTTTAACATGTGTATTCTTTGCTTAAAGCAAGTTTTGGTGAACACAACACACACACACACAGCATCCCTATAGCATATGTGAATTATCTGAGTGTATGATATTATGCCTATAGTTCAGTTTGAATTTATATTCTTGAATCTGGATAATTCACTTAGGCATTTTGGACTAAAATTCTGTTATGGCTGGCACAATGTGAGACTCGTTTGCATCATGATTTAGTGGAATAGCATGTAGTTGCATTTTCAGTGTTTTATGTGTATGCATTGCTTGAGGGCAAGCAATAGTTCAAGTTTGGGGGTATTTGATAAGTGGGTTTTATACCTACTTATTGGATATCAATTAACGCGAACTACGCTTATCTTAAGAACATTTTAGTATGTTTTTAGTTGCATTTTATTTATTTTGAATTGCATGTACTTAGAAATCCCTTTGATGTAAAAGTGCAGATATGGCATAATTTGGTGGTATTAGATGACATGAGGCTATGGACGCATGGTGTGAGGATCAAGTGGAGCAGGAGACTAAGCATGGATGGACAAAGGAATGAGCAGCAGAACAGATCAGTTGCAGCAACAGAATCAGAACTCAAAGTTACAAAAGTCGCGCGGCCGCGCGGCTATACAGGCCAGCACACGCCCGGCAAGACCAGATATGGCACACTGCAAGTCGCGCGCCCACGCGAGAATTACTAAGGGACAACGCGCGCCTGCGCGCGATGACTGCTGCTGCTGAGATGTTTATTTTAATTACTAATTTTAAGGGTTGGAATTAAAAAAACGATTCTGACTGGTGTTAGATGTATCATTCATTAGTTTACGTATTTTTCATATTAGTAACTAGGGTTTACACTCTGAGAGAGATTCCAACGTAGAACGAAGCCTAAACTCTAACTTTTCTAATTATTCTTGGGATTTTCTATCATTATGGATAATTATTAGTATTTTGCTGGATTTATATGAAGATCTGAACGTTACTAGTGGATTATAATCAGCAATTGGGTTTGAACGTTTCTATGCTTCATCTTTCAGTTGTTCGTTTATTGGCCATGGTTAGCTTTGATCCCATAATGGCATTTGGTTCAGTAATGAACTAAACTCCATTATGGGATTCTAACGGATTTTAATATGTAGTTTAGTTGCATACTTGAATGCTGGACTGTTTTACATATCATATGGGATTTTATCATGGTTGTTTTGCATGTATGAATGCTTGATCACCATTCGTTTTCAATACTTATATGGAATTGACAATGAATATGCAAGTATGGATTGTAATCATGATAGTATACGTATATAGGGCTGTTTTGTATGGCTTATGTATTTCGTGAACCAGAGAGACATATACTGTTTTACCGTATGAGTTAGAATAAGGGCTTGTGCTTAAATTCAATATGGTTGCAATTTCACATAGACATATAGTGATTTTGGTTATATTGATGATTACATGGATTCTATCGCTTGTGGATGCTGTGTAAGTAGGTCATAGTACATTAAAAATGGCTATGACTCTATTAGTGCTCTTGGCTACTTTCCTGTGATATGTGAACAATTCTTGCATGATAGTGGTGATTAGATGAAGTATTAAATGAAGTTAGGATCCATGCTTTCATATTTGATTTATTACATTTTTATTTTTGCTTTAGTCGTTAGTTGCAATTAGAGTAATTCACCAATTATACTCATTAGTTTGAGCATATAAATATAGTGATTTAATTGATGCATAGTGATTTAAATTAGACAACTTTCTCTGTGGGATCGATACTTTACTTACTCTGTATTACTTGTTGACACATGTATGCTTGCATGAGTTAGAGCTCTTTTGTTAGAACTGAAAAAAAGGCAACAAGCATCAAGCAGATCATCTACATTTCTTTATGCATACTTGTACATGTTGATTTTAGCATGTGAGTTCATCTTCGTTTAGAAGATGTGTTTGACTTTTATTACTTAGTTTAGAACTGGTTTTTGAATAATGACATAGATCAACTCAAAGTGTAAGCTTTATGTTCGTGAGAAATCTCTTTTGATTACTTAACTAGATTTGTCAAATAATTAATTAATCAAAGTTATCTATGCACATCAGAATATAAGTTTGAAAACTCCCCTTGAAGATTTACTTAGAAATTTTAGTTCTAAAACAAGTTTTATGAATGGGCAAATACATAGCAAATATAGCAGTTATAGATTGCAGAATGTAAATGACATAATGTAAAAGACACATGAAGTTTTAAATGGTTTGGAGACTTTACAACTCCTACTCCAATCTTCTACTCAACGAGTAGGATATCCTTTAAAGATATAGGGCCAACAGACTATTTTACATTTGAATCCCTTGGATTCTTTTGAGTCACAATCTCGACATCGAGTCAATAAGACCAGTCACTAATGACCAAGATCCACCGACCCCAATTTGGCCCTTTAGACCATGATCTACCTACCCCAATTCGGTCTTTCAAACTAGGAACCACCGATCCCAATTCGCTCCTTCAAACCAGGGTCCACCGACCCTTCTTCCTATCTGTTGACGTGTTGGAGGAGCTACTAAGATGGCTTGAATGCTCTTCATCTTATGGTACTTAGCAATATTGTTGACCATCTTCTTGGTGCTTGATAACTAGGTTTCATACCTTCGAATCAAGTATTAACTGACTAGAAATGTTTCTTATTCCCACGAGTTTTAGTTTCTTTTCATGCATTTTATGTCATTTTTGTAGGATTTATGCATGGGAGCTGTGTTGGAGTCAACTGGGTTGGAACATAATTGAACAGACCAGAAAAACTGTAGATAAGGTGCAACACGTCCTCACCTAAAATGAATTGGTGAGCAGCATGGACGAGCTATACTTCAGTCTTAGAAATTTTCCTCTCCACGCCCAAAGGCAGTGCAAAGGCAGCGCGGAGGCAGTGCGGCTGTGCCAGTTCAGGAGTTGACTAAGTCTGACTTTTCATTTAAGTAGTGCAATTGAGTTGTAACGTGAATAGGATTTCATTGTTTGATTAGAAATTATAACAAAACTTATAAATAGTCATTTTATTCAGTTACTAGGGAGATATTCTATCATATATACAAAAACCCTAGTTTATTTTGGATCTTTGGAGATTGAAATAACTTGGAAAGTATTGAAGATTCAAAGCATGAGCAAGAAGGGAGACTTAAGATTGCAGAAATTAGATTCTATTCTATTCTCAACTTCTAATTTTGTATTTCTATGCTTATTCAGTTGTAGATTTTAGACTTAATTCAATGACAATGAACTAATTCTATTGTTTAAGATTGCAACGTATCTTATTGCGTTAATTATTTTAGTATGCTTCTCTGTTATTTATTGTGATCTATTCTTGAGATTATTTATTGTGATTTGGACTTCGGGAGACTAACACATCGTTACCTGTTGTGGCATGATGACACCAAAGATGATTTTTAAAGGTTTTTCAACAGTTTAAAGAAGAGTCTATGCTAAATAATTCGGCTAGACAAAAATGATTTGAATTATCAAAATGTATTTTTATATCAGTAATGCATCATGTAACCTGGTGCAGAGATGATAAAAATGATGGAGATATCAAAGCAGAATTACTTAGTGTTGGATATGATCTAAGGATCGTCAGCCCACTATAGTATGATGTAGTATGACAAAGTCACAAAATGACGGAATCCTCAAATGGACTGTAAATACAGTGCGGTATCATGACGTCATATAATGATTTTAAAAATTTTAAAGGTAATTTATTACCAACTGAATTTGGCTAGCAATGTTTCGATTGAAATTTGAATTATTTGATATGCGTCTAAGCTATTTCATTCAGCTAGACAAATGTTTATGAAATTCAAAGTATTCTTTGAAAGCTTATGCCGAACCAAATTATTTTGGTGCAAAATCTTATAATAAGTCTGAGGTGAACAACCCTGAAAATGGGGATATACTAATTGGATAAAATATTACAATCTAAGAACCCATATAGTCGTTCCGATTACTAAGGTACAACAGACTGATCATCTAAAGTATCTGCACCGGTAGTTTACCTTCTTTGTGATTGTAAACATACCAAATATAAAATATTTCAGAGGTAGAGTACCTTTCTTTCGTAATTGAAAGAGGTAGCATGTAGAAATACCCCTAAATCTCAAAGTTCATAGTTTTTATGATCCTTCAAACAGATATGAAAATTTTAAAACTCTTTAGAGTAATGTTGGGGTAGTATGTGATGATGGATATGAAATAGTGTGAACTCGTTGCGTACGAGTAGAATCTGAGATGATTGAATAAAGGTTATTATGACAACCTAGTTTTGATGAATGTTTAGAAGATGTAAACTCCTAGTGAATAGTTATGGTGAAATGTGATAATAGATGAGAAATCCTCAAATGAAGAAATTATAAAGGTTAAATTAAAAACCTAGTTTTGATCAATGGAATAAGTAGAGATTAGTATGATATAATTTCGAGGACGAAATTCTTAGAAGAAGGAGTGAATGTGATAACCCAAATTTTTGGATAATATTAAAATAAGAATTAAATAAAGAAAATTCTTATTATATGATATTTTATGTGATATTGTAGTGCACAAAAGAATATGTGTCATGCAATAGGAGATGTTGTGTATAATAAATATATTAGAATTATATATTTATTATATGTAAGTAAAGTGTGGGAGTAAATTATGAAAGAAAATTAGATGGGTAAAATTAGAATAATTTATAATATTAAATTATTTTAATGTGGTAAATTGGTAGCATTAAATATACTTCATGTATAGCCACTATTTTATTGAAGAAATCGTATATTACCTTATTGAGTGTAATGTATGCATGTATTTAATGGAGTGAATATATTAATATATTTACTACAGTTAAATAAATTATGAAGACAATTTATAGAAAGTAAAGAAAATAGTTGAATATATTATATTGTGTTACATGGATAATGATATAATAATTAATATTTTACCAAATGATGTAAAATAAAAATATGAGATGATATCCAATATGTAAAATATGTATATTGGTATCAAAGCTTTAGTAAATTAAATTCATATGTGAATAAATGATTGAATATATTGATTTATATATTTAATATAAAAATAAATTGTTTGAAAACAATTTATGGAGATGAGGGGGAAATTAAATTTATTTATACAATATAAATTGTATAATTTAAACAATTTATTTAAATTAGGTATGAGAATTAAATAACCTAAATGGTTGTCGTTATTTAGTGGTCCTAGTATTTTAATTATATACTAGTGACATAATCTAAGAAAATTATGGTATTTAAAATATATATTAATTATAAGAGATTTATTTTATATATCTCAATTAATTAATTTTATAACCTAATTAAGGTAAGTCTAATTGGGTTAAAAAATTAAATGTACTTAAGTAAGAAATTGTGTATCAGTTGAGTACATGGAAACCCTAAGTAAATGATTAGGGTAAGATAGAATTTAATGTAATGGACCATATTAATTTTTATGACCCAAACATTTTAGTTAGGAAATCCAAATATTTTATTTGGAAAATCAAAGGAATAAAGTGTTAAGCCCAAGTGAGCCCAATTGTTAAGAAACATGTGGGAAAATAATAATATTAAAAATTATATTAAGTCAAGAGATATATCTTTATTATCTCAAGTTTATTAATTTTATAACTTAATTAAAGTAAGTTTAATTCGGTTATAAAATTTAATGTACTAGAATAATGATTTAAATTCTAAATGTATGGAATGGAAACTCTAATTAAATATTAGGGTGGGATAAGATGGAAATGATTAGACTATGTTAAATTACATGGCCCAAAGAATTAATTTGAAAGTCCAAAAGATTAAATAAATTGTTAGGCCCAATTTTGAAACCCAAATTAAAGAAGGGCATATTGGACAATTATTATATTAGAAATAATTATAATAATAATAATAATATATGGCCATAAGAAGGCTAAGTGATCGACAATTAGAAAAAAAGAAGAAGAAAGGAACGGATATTAGAGAGGAGAGGATAAGAAGAAATAAGAGATAAGGGAAAGAAGAGAAAGAAAGCCAAGAGGGAAAAAGAAGTGAACGGGAGAAATCGTGAGGAAGAGAAGGGGAGAGGGGCGGCAGCCCCATGAGGGAGAAGAAGAGGAGAGAGAAGGTTTTTCCATGGAAGAAGGAAGAAGAAGGAAGGCTTGAGAAAAAGGTAAATTCCTAAACTAATCTATATATTTTAGTTGGATTTTTTGTAAATCAAAGCATGGATTTATGTTTATAAACTCAAAAGCCATTAATATATATGTTGATGAGTGTTTGAAATTTGGATTTACCCATATTGGGTGTTGATTTGGTTGGAATCAAAAGGAATAGAAAAATAATTTTTTTAGAAACCCAAATTTCTATGTACTTTGAAAATCCACCGTTTTAAATCTATAACTCCTTTTTACGATCCGTCAAAGAGGGGTGTTAGATATGTAAGTTATTTAGTAAATCCAAGTGGTAGCACTCAAAAAAGATGAGTTTACAAGCCGTAGTGGCTGTGGAAGCCAAAACAGTCCCGTTTTTGTAAAAGAAATAGGAACTGTTTTGGGATAGTTTCTTCCAGGGGTATTTTCGTCATTTTTCCAACCCTCAAAAATTTTGGAAAAATTTAAGATTTGATGGGTGTTCTAGATTGTGTACAAAAATAGAGATTTTTGGATGTATAGATTAGGAGTTATGAATTTTATGGGAAAATACTATTTTAAAAGTAAACCCTTATAACTCCTTGTGGTTAACTCCAAAATTGGTAAAATTTTTAATGGGAGTACATGTATATAACAGGAGTATACCCTGTAAGTTTTGGAAATTTGGAACTGATTTGGTATTTTTCATAGTAATGGTTTAGTTACGAACATATGAATTAAATATGTTATGTAAAGTTGAAAATTTGAAAAATATGATTTTATGGCTTGACAATCCTTTATAGGGTATATGCAAATTTTTGATGAGGGATTTGGTCATTGGTGATGAAATCTTATGAGTATGGCATTTTAGAATGATTAAATGCATTAATTAGTAAAGTGTAAACAATTAAAATAAATTATTTATAAGTTTAAGAAATGATTAAAATATTGCTATAATATTAATAATATTAGATTATGAGATTATTAAGTGATTGATAACATTTAGATTAAAGTGTTATGAAATTATTGATTTAAAATATTATTTAATGATTAATAATATTAGTAAATAAATTTAATGTTATTATATAATGAATAATATTAAATGGAGTTTAAAAGAGGAGTTAAGTTAATTTGATATTCAATATGTCATATTGAATGTAAAGTATGATGAATTGGAAATTTAATATATTGGAAACAAAAACAGCTTGCTAAATTAGTGAAAACAGCTTGCTGAATTATAAAACAGTTTGATGAATGGAAGTTAGTTTGAATCCAGTTTATCAAATTAAAGAATAGTTTCAATACAAGTTGCTAGATTGATATGTTTAAATAATTCATATTATAATATTAGTATTTGGCCTACTGGATTATAGAAAAGAACTTATAATATGAAAGATCAAGTGTTAAATCTTAATGTATATGATATAGTGATTGAAGAATTATCAAAGGGCAATAATAATACTGATGTGTTAAGATGTTATCTAATATTTGATTAAGTGTTAGATAATCTATGGATAAAGTAATAGTATTATGAGCTAACCGGTATGTTATGCTAATTGAAAGATCAATCTTATAATTGATAGGTCTTTCATGAGAGATTAAATTAGATTGCTTAGCGGTAATCAGCGGTACAAGCAAGTTTCCCTGACTCAAACTTGAGTTGTAAATTCAAAGCATGTTAGTGAATAATTATTGTAGATTATTCACGTCTATACTGATTATTGATTCGCACTCGGTGCATGTTGTAAATGTTCATCAGGTATGAAAGGCTAATCACATTCATTACCATTTGGTTCAGTTAATTTGTTCATGTTCATTCTTGACCATTCATTTTTATTGACTTGATCGTTCAGCTAAGAAAATTTGTTCATGCTCTTTCACAATGTTTATATTGTTGAAAGTTAGCTAGCTTATTGTTCAATTCTTTCAATCATGATATATCCTCAATTAAACTTATATTTGCTGGGCAAAATTGTTGCTCACCCTTGCTATATCATGATAAAAATTTTCAGATTAAGATGAAAGCTCGAGTAAAGACAAAAGCAAAGGCAAAGTGCAAGATTAGATTATGGTGCAGTTAGATCTATTAAATTTTCTGACGAAAATAGCATTGTAAACCTTTTTAGATATTGAAGGCATGTATTAAGTTAAGGTTGTAGACCTTGGGAATGATGTGTAAAAGTTTAATATATAAACAATACATGTTTATATCTTCCGCAATAGTTATAAAAATGATGTACCAGATCTGAGGTAAAAATTACCCAGATTTGGGGTTGTCACAGGTTGGTATCAAAGCCGTAGGTTATAAACCTTAGGTATGTGTACCTTAGGTTATAACTGCGGAGAGGATGATAAACAATAAACTCAAATAGAGTTTAAGCGATAAGAGATGAATTTTTGGAAATTTAATTTTAAGTAAATATGAAGATAAATAAGATTCAAAGAAGAATCTTGAAGAGATATAAGGATAAGAATCTGGAGTTACCTGACTCCAGTAATAAAGATGAAAAGTGATAATAAATAGACGATATCTATTAGATGAAAAGTGTAAATAAAATCATAATATAATGATTAAAGAGAAGAATAAGAAGATCATAGTATAACACGATCGTAAGTATAAGGAGAAATGATTACGAAATAAGATCACGACCTGATCAAATTAAATTGTTGAATAACATATGATATGTTAAGTGATTAGCATGATATAGCTTGACGTTATAAAGAGAAGGTACTATGAAATGGTACTATGAAATGGTACGATGTAAACTCAGAAAAGAGTGGTAAATGTTAAGATACGGATTAAAAAAAATTCGTATTAAGAAAAGAGAAAGTTAGAATTGTGTGGGATTTCAATTGAGGACTCATGTCAGCAGCTGAGTTGTATGATTCCTTGTATGGGCGGGAGATTTATACTTGGTTAAAGAACCACTTAGCTTCCTATATCGATATAGTGGTTGAGTTGAATAATTCTTTGTATGGGCGGAGAATTATCCTTGGTGTAACAACCGCTTAGCTTCCTATATTGATTAAGTGGCTGAGTTGACCAATTCCTTGTATGGGAAAGGGATTGTGTTTGGTTTGACAATCACTTAGTTTCTTACATTGAAAATCATTGGAACCTGATGTCGCGTTATTTGCTATATACATGTTTAGAAGGTGATTCTTTTCTCATGTGTATAACGAATAGGTAGAGAATATAAGGTTAGATGCGAGTTCTTAAAACTCATACTTATGGTAAGTTCTCGACTCATAATCATATGGTATGTTTTGAACCCCTCAGCGAATGGACGCCTATGGTCTAACTAGGATAAAGTTCTTAAACCATATGGTTGTGGCAAGTTACTGAACTCATAATGTGTGGTAAGTTTGATGAATTGGGTATAGGAAAGTTGTGAATGGAGCATTGAGGATTATAGGAATAGATAGATTTATTAAGCAATGGATCATTAGAGAAAGTGAAGTTGACGATGGAAGCATAGGTATTCCAAATCTTCTAGCTATACTAGACTTCGAAGTTTTTGACATCAAGCTAAATTCGCACTGATGTGCCTTTAAAAATGAATTTTATTATCCTCAACACATGGTGACAAGTGTGTAGGTGTGGACTTCGGGCCACTAACACATCGTTACCTGTTGTGGCATGATGACACCAAAGATGATTTTTAAAGGTTTTTCAACAGTTTAAAGAAGAGTCTATGCTAATTGATTCGGCTAGACGAAAATGATTTGAATTATCAAAATGTATTTTTATATCATTAATGCATCATGTAACCTAGTGCAGAGATGATAAAAATGATGGAGTTATCAATGCAGAATTACTTAGTGTTGGATGTGATCTAAGGATCGTCAGCCCACTATAGTATAATGTAGTATGACAAAGTTACAAAATGACAGAATCCTAAAACGGACTGTAAATACAGTGCGGTATCATGACATCATAAAATGATTTTAAAAATTTTAAAGGTAAATTATTACCAACTGAATTTGGCTAGCAATGTTTCGATTGAAATTTAAATTATTTGAAATGCGTCTAAGCTATTTGATTCAGCTAGACAAATGTTTATGAAATTCAAAGTATTCTTTGAAAGCTTATGCCGAACCAAATTGTTTTGGTGCGAAATCTTATGATAAGTCTGAGGTGAACAACCCTGAAAATGGGGATATACTAATTGGATAAAATATTACAATCTAAGAATGCATATAGTCGTTCCGATTACTAAGGTACAACAGACTGGTCATCTAAAGTATCCGCACCGGTAGTTTACCTTCTTCTTGATTGTAAACATATCAAATATAAAATATTTCAGAGGAAGAGTACCTTTTTTTCGTAATTGAAAGAGGTAGCAGGTAGAAATATCCCTAAATCTCAAACTTCATAGTTTTTATGATCCTTCAAATAGATATGAAAATTTTTAAACTCTTTAGAGTAATGTTGGGGTAATATGTGACGATGGATATGAAATAGTGTGAACTCGTTGCGTACGAGTAGAATCTGAGATGATTGAATAAAGGTTATTACGACAACCTAGTTTTGATGAATGTTTAGAAGATGTAAACTCCTAGTGAGTAGTTATGGTGAAATGTGATAATAGATGAGAAATCCTCAAATGAAGAAATTGTAAAGGTTAAGTTAAAAACCTAGTTTTGATCAATGGAATAAGCAGAGATTAGTATGCTATAATTTCGAGGACGAAATTCTTAGAAGAATGTGTGAATGTGATAACCCAAATATTTGGGTAATATTAAAATAAGAATTAAATAAAGAAAATTCTTATTATATGATATTTTATGTGATATTGTAGTGCACAAAAGAATATGTGTCATGCAATAGGTGATGTTGTGTATAATAAATATATTAGAATTATATATTTATTATATGTAAGTAAAGTGTGGGAGTAAATTATGAAAGAAAATTAGATGGGTAAAATTAGAATAATTTATAATATTAAATTATTTTAATATGATAAATTGGTAGCATTAAATATACTTCATGTATAGCCACTATTTTATTGAAAAAAAATCATATATTACCTTATTGAGTGTAATGTATGCATGTATTTAATGGAGTGAATATATTAATATATTTACTACAGTTAAATAAATTGTGAAGACAATTTATAGAAAGTAAAGAAAATAATTGAATATATTATATTGTGTTACATGGATAATGATATAATAATTAATATTTTACCAAATGATGTAAAATAAAAATATAAGATGATATCCAATATGTAAAATATGTATATTGGTACAAAACGTTAGTAAATTAAATTCATATGCGAATAAATGATTTAATATACTGATTTATATATTTAATATATAAATAAATTATTTGAAAACAATTTATGGAGAGGAGGAGGAACTTAAATTTAATTATACAATATAAATTATATAATTTAAATAAGTTATTTAAATTAGGTATAAGAATTAAATAACCTAAATGGTTGTCGTTATTTAGTGGTCATAGTATTTTAATTATATACTAGTGACATAATCTAAGAGAATTATGGTATTTAAAATATATACTAATTATAAGAGATTTATTTTATATATCTCAATTAATTAATTTTATAACCTAATTGTCAAAGTCGGAATTTTTATTTGTCCCTTTTCGTTACCTGTTTTTTTGTGTTCTCATTTTATGTGAGATTTGTTTGAAAAAATAAGTGAAAAAGATCCGACATATGTAATGTCGACGATTGGACTATAAGGGTCGCCAGTTGGTTTTTTAACTTGTTGTACCAACACAACCGAGAAAAGGTTTGCACATTAACCCAGTGATGTGACACTACTAAACGAGTTGGTGAAACCGAGATTTAATTAGGGTCCGGGGACTTGCTTATGCGAAGGGAAGGTGTTAGGCACCCCCCGACATCCGTGTTGCCACGGTGACCGCCACTTTTCAAGAAACTATTATCTGAATGTGTGTGTGTGTGTGGGTCAATATGTTGTTTTTTGAAAGTAGTGCTATGCCTCGTTTGCACCTATATACAAAGGGTTTGAATTTATGTAAAAATTCAGTTTTAAATAAGATATAGCAGTGATGTTTTATAAAAGAGATTTTTTCAAACCCTGTGCTCAATAGTAATTGAGGCCTTTGATACTTCCATTTTATTCCGTATTCGACTGGATTAATTTTATTTTACAGATGCGAGGCATCTGTATGAAAATAATGTACAAAAGGTGCTGAAATCCTTGTGGGTATGAAAGTCATCTGAGGTAATTCAGACATCGCAGATAAATTTACAAGCTGCTTACAGCTGAAAAGGTTCATCACGGGAACCGAATCTAGATTCAGTGGACTAAATTTGTGATCACATGATTCCTAGGCTCATATGATGCTGCAATTGATATAAACGCAGTAAGCAGGTATATATATAAAAGCCGTAAATATATATATATATATATATATATATATATATATATATATGATCACCAACTACGAAGCACCTCCATGGGGGATTAAAAATATAAATAAAGCTGTAAAATCCATCAACCGCCACGGAGGAAACTCCAGGCGGGACGAAATGTACAGAAAGCAGTAAAAACGATCAACAACCACGAAGTAAACTCCAGGAGGGACGAAATGTATATATATATATATATATATATATATATATATATATATATATATATATATAAGCGATAAATGCACCGGATATAAAATTCAAGTTCATCGGACAAAGTCTAACAACAGTTAATATATATAAGTATATATATATTGAAGCAGTAAACGCACCGGAAGTAAAATTCAAGCTCATCGAACAAAGTCCGACAACAGTTAATATATATATATATATATATATATATATATATATATATATATATGTATGTATTAAAGCAGTAAACGCTTCAGACCGAAATCTAGGCTCATCGAACAGAGTTCGACACGTAGTTCATAGATATAAATGTATATATATATATATACAAAAGCAAGTAAACGCTCCAGACCGAAGTCTAGGCTCAATCGAGGCATAACTCGATAATATTAGTCCATATATATAAATATATATATATATATATATATATATATATATATGTGTGTGTGTGTGTATACAAACTAAAATAAAACCACGGACCGAAGTCTGGGCAAACAAACGCAACACGACTCTCAACTTAAAGAAAGATGTGTGCAAAGATGGAGATAAAGGCTTTAAAGTGTGTAAGAAGGCTTACAGTGGGCTACCAAAGAAGACTTCTAAATCTTTAAAGTAGATAAACACTGGCTTTTGTAGGTACAAAAATAGCTATATGTGAGCTCACAGGTGTTTAAAGTGGGAAAGCACTCAGTATATTGTAAGTACGGAGCAAATTGGACAGGGCTTCCTCGCTCTTTCTCTTCTTAAAATGGCCACCCCAAGCCCTCTATTTATAGAGGGTGGACCAGTAGGTGGACCTGAGGCTGGAGCCGCAGGTGTACCAGAGGCTACCCAGGTTGCCCCGGGTTTTGCGGGTCATGTCGTCTCGTAGTACGTGCACGCGGGCAACGTGATGTCCACTCAAACTTTTAGAATTGCAATATGGGCATCCGACTGAGGTATATAGTGTGACAACCCCAAAATAGGTCCATTCCACCCAACCCATTCTGAGTAGCCAAATACATGGTACAGAAAATAACTACAACTTTATTACAACAATTGTCGTACAAAATATAACAACACATATGCTGTGAGTTTGGATACAAATATATACCAACTGTGACTCATGTCCCAACCGTAATGTGACAAATTTCCCAACCGTGGACAACACCTCACAGTGATACCTATATAAAGGTATAGTTAAAAACTGTTTTAGAAATTAAAATCTTTGGAGAGTGCTCAAGGAAACCTTCGTACATGGGAGGCCATGCGTCTAGGTTATGATAGATATCATATGGCCACAGAATTATCCTTGGTTGACCCAGTAGACCCCAAAGAAAAATGAGAAGATATTCTTCCCAATGGTGAGTCTTCTCTTGACATATCATTATCTCCACTGTCTCTAATTGAGAATTATACTCCAAACAAACACCAAGATTATATAGGTAGTGCTCGTAGATATACTCCGCAAGTGGATGTGCACAACCCTGCCTTATGATGACACGAGATTGTATGTCGTTATACATCTTGTATGATAGTGGAAAAACACCCTTCCAACGTTGGGTACACCTTACCCTATTGGATTCACCAAATATAACTATTAAATAAACTTTTCTATACTGCTTAGGGAGAACTCCACAGCTAGAGACTACCGTTCTATTCCCTTGTTACCCCCTTTCGACCCAGCTGCACTGTTATTACCTGAAAAGGAATTGTGAAGCAAAAGGGTGAGCACAACTAGCCTAGTAAAGAATATCATGACTAAAGATAATTAAATTATCAATAGCCTTCATCAGTAATAAATCAGAGATTTTGAACATATGGTAGATGATAAAATTTCTCAACCATAGTTGCAGCAGAACGAGCAATCCATTAGAAGAGTCAAATAGACTATAAAATCTATTATCTTCTCCACGTTAAAAGTCCACCAACAATGTTTTATCCCTGTAACATCAATCAATAATTCATGTCCACAATCACGTGTATAACTCATAATCGTAATTTTAGTTCTAAATTCCTTTTCTCATCCAGGACAAAGATAATTTTCATTACCTGAAACATCAAACATCATGGTTATACTAAATCACAGTTCATGTTCATAATCATACTAATAACTTCATCTTTACACTACGGCCAAAGATATTCATTTGTATCACCAGTTGGTCATGTTCATCTCAACACATGTTCATCTTTGCACTACAGGCCAAAGATATTCATCAGGTAATCATACATCTTTGCACTACAGGCCAAAGATATTAAGTAATATCATCATTCAGGACTGAGGATGATGAAAAATATCTTAAAGAAAACGAATCCAGTGAGACAGAAGGACAAATAGTAGGGATTCGTATAACAGTTTATCCAAGATCAATAATACTTCATAATAATAAATTGTGAAGCAGAATTCAAAAATAAAGATCAAAACATGGATACAATCAAAGATAGTAACCATAATAGACATCTTGGACAAAAAGAGAAAATTTTATTTTTCAGTAAATAGTGCCGTATTCGTGAATAGTGCCATATACGTGAATAGTGTCGTATACGTGAATAGTAATTCTGACACAAAAAGTTTTAAATTTGATAAAAAGTTCATACCAATATTTCGGTATAATGATATTGAAGAAAATATCATTTTAAGAAGAATATAACACCCCTTACTATCCCTTACTATCCGTTACCTCAAAAGAGCAGCACTTCTGACTGGATATCGGATATGACGCTGAAGAAAACTTTCATTGATGAATAGCAACTCACCAAGTATCTAAATACTCACAAAATACACTTGATAATCTAGAGAGAAAAGGAGAGAAAGCTTATGAATTTTGGTGTGTTTTTCAATTCTAACTTAGCCCTCTATTTATAAGAAAATGTTAGCACGCCAAAGCAAACTTGACCTGCAACCTGATGGCTTTACCTGCTACTATTCCACCCACCAAAAATCAGCCACCATCCCCAACAACCAAAAGTGGGGCCCACCCATTTCTAAAATTTTCTACCAAAATCATTTATAAACCTAATTTTTGAATCAGTCACCTCTTAAAATTCCTAACAAATCATACGTTCATTTTTAATGGTTCAAAATTTGTGGACATATACTCAACTTATATATGTATAACATATCCAAAAATTATCACGGTCCAACGGTCGGATTAAAAATTATAACCACCTCAAAATATCTCAAAAACCCTAATTTGATTTTTAATACCTCCATTCCGACAAAAATACTGATAAAACACCTCAACATTAATTCCTTCAATTATAACCACATAAATAAATCCATCATTTATATCCACATCAAATAAATATTTCATTATCATATAAATCAATAATTAATTATTCACAGATAATATTACAGAATCACAATAATGACAACCAGGTAGTTCCTAGGAAAGAGGGGGCTTTCCAATAAGAATTTCTCCTTACTAGCGCGCAATTAGGTGGCCAAACATCTCCTTGACAGAACTTTCTAGACATTGCCAATAATGTTATCTAATAATATTATTCAAATAATATGAATTATTGATCTGATAATGGGAAATACTGTGCAGTGACAATTATAGAGCAACAATAATATAAAATATCAACGCAGCAATTATTGAATCAATAAAATAAAATATTGAACAGTAATTACTGTAACAATTATTGAGTAGTGCCTTCTTACGTAAGGATCAATAATTTAATAATACTGTGCAATACCGTGTGCTACTGCGCAACCACGCGTATTACTGTATTTTAACCACCGGGTATTCCAACAGTGTTAGCAGTAACAACTACGCCGTTAATTATAAAAACTCAATTTTGTCGTTATCTTCATCCGACAGTTATTTGTTATGGGCCCCACAAATGGCTGCACCGTCGTACGAATATTCTCTGACAGAAAGAATATTCCACGACCAAGTGAATATTCTCTGACAACAATGAATATTTTATAACCACTTGCGTATTTTGAAAAAAATTCATATATCACCCTTAACTTTAACTTTTTATCAATTTAACCATTTACTGAATTGTAATTATAAGAAAAATTGAATACTTTTATTTCATAAAATTCGGGGTCTTACATATAGGACCTATTTCAGACCGTCATTGTCTAGAGTTACGCAATGACATGGGATTAGAGGTTGTACGAAGTCATGAAGATGGGACAATGCCCTCCGGTCTTCAGCTTCAAATTCTATCCGTTATCCTGTGCAATAGTCACTCGGGATTGGTTCTTCTGAGCTTTTGTGGGACATTACTGTGTTGAAATGTATGTTTGAAATGTTGAGATGACATGATGTGGCGTCATGGTGGCGAGATGATGACTTTGCCCCTCACCGGGGCTATCTCCGATTTGGGCTGATAAAACAGACGTTGCTCAGGGTTATCTCTGAGATTGGACTACTACAATGGTTGAAGGTCCTCAGTGTCATCTCTAAGGTGTGCATATCCTCCTAGTGTTATATTCGGGTTGGTACTGAGTATCTCGTTGTGAGCGCCGAGATTGAAGCTGCTTGCATTTGAAACAAGCATTTTCGGGGTTATCACCGGAACTGCATTCTTTGGGGTTATCTCCAAGGTTGGTAGCTATTCCCATGGTTGGGACTAAGACTAGATACCTCAGGGTTATCTCCGAGATTAATTAGTCTTCTCTGGTGTGTGTTCCGGTATTAGATCTGCATGCTTCGGGGTTATCTCCGAGGTTGGATTTGTTACTCCTGGTGTGTACTCCGGGGTTGATGCTGAACTTCCGGTAGTATCCGGACTGGATATAAATTGTCTTCCAGGGTTCCCTCTTGAAAGACGAATCTGTCCTCCTATAATGTTAGTGACAGGTGTACATAAAATTTTGAGTGTCTATAGATGCCCCTCTTTATCATATTCAGGCAATGCGATGCATGAGTAGGATAAAGAATCCTAGACACTTGAAATGCAACAAGATAAACATGACGCAATATGGAGCAATATGATGCAAGTGTATGATGCATATGCATTGCTTTCCAACAAGCCGGGGATGATTACCGGCTCCCTGTTGCTTCTGTCGGGGATTGGTAATGATGACCAGATTGGATGTGTATAATCCAAATCTTTGAGGATGTTGACATTAGAGCTATCACCAAAGTCCTTAATCCTTGATACATACTTGATTCCGAAGAATTTCCTCTTATGTATAAGAGATCTGTGGGGATAAAGATTTGTCTGTTTAAGGATGTGTATAACATATTCCGTCATTAATCCTCCTTGATGAAGTTGACCTTTCCTAGTTTGTATCGCCAGAGTATGTCATTGTTCTGTTGGTTTTACTACCAACAACAAATGTTGTCAGGGTTGCCTGACCTTCGTTGACGTATGAACCAACGGTTGACCACGCGTTGTAAACCCCGTCTGGGATACATCTGATCCTCTATTGACATGTATATCAACGGATCAACTCCTTGCTGGGGATAAATGCCAAGGCTGCTTGGACTTTGTTGATGGGTGTATCAACTGATGCAATCATTGGATGATTTCTGATGCGACGTTGGGTTTACTTACCAACGGCTGAACTGATATCAAGGTTGGTTGACCTTCATTGATATGTGTATCAACGAAAACATGCGTAGTAACCCCCACTGGGGACTGACGTTGTAACCCCCGTCGGGGACTGACGTTATAACCCCCATTGGGGACTGACGTTGTAACCCCCATCGGGGACTGACGTTGGTCTTTAGGGTAATGACCAGGAGCCGGAGGCATTGGACCTGTGCAAGGTATTGTTGAATGTATTTTGTAACAATAGAGATCATTGGCATAGTATACCTCGTGCTCGGGCGAATACCAATGAGTGATGTACAGACTCAAGGTTCTATTTGAGAAGACCAGGATTGTAGGCTATTCTACTCAATCGCGTAGCGCTCTTATTCCTGATTTGACCTTTTCAGTCTGTGAAAACTCCTTTGCAACTCGAATTGGACCGAGCCGGAGGGATGGGGCCCATATAGGGGTGCCACAGGTACACCTGCTTCAGCCGCAGATGGACTTGCGGCCAACCGTGGATACTAATATCCTGCAGGTTGGTCTCATAAGTCACTTTCAACTTGTATTGCGAAGAAAAATCCGAGAGCCTCCTTCAGATCTACTGAGTTCGGATGTCTTTCTGCAAATTCTATCACCGTACAAGTGTTCTACACTGTCCTGGTAACGTATGCATGTACTTTTTTCTAGTTTTTATCTGTTGGAAAATGACTTATCATATGAAATGCATCTAAACACACAGTAGTGATTATGTATGCACAAATGACTTGATAAAAAAATATTCAAGATAGTAAATGTTAGTGTTAAACCATGTTGAACATAATGATGTGAAAAAAATTAACTTTTGAGACAGTCAAATTGGCACCTTTACTACTATTTTTATCTTATTTGAGGACATTTGAGCATAAGGTAAGAAGGCAAAGTACTCCTAGCATTGAGATTAACCTTATGTGTTAAAGATTTTTATTTTTAATGTATATAGTATGTATATGACTGTGGGCAGGTGTCCTACTGAATGGCCACCTAGTCATGCATTTTAACTCTATTGTATGTTAAAGTAAATGCATGTATGCATGTAGTCATAAGATGCGTTTAGAAAAGCTCCAGGTTAGAAAATACCACACCCTTTTTGAGGTGATTTGGAGACTTGTTGTCCAGATATTATGGATCCGGATCAGCTGAGTAGTTCCCGTAGGACCACTTCTGGTGTACAGAGGAGGGCTTCTGGAGTGCGTCGACCTCGTTCTGTTAGACAGCCTCGTTGATTGGTGGAGGCGGTGATACGTCCAGCCCGAGTTAATATGCCAGACGTCGAGGACGAGGAAGATGTTCTGATTGCGGACCCCGCTCCTACTGCACATGTTCCACGTAGGGACCTCCCGAGTATTCAGGTGGCAAACCCAGAGCTTTTGGATGACTTGAGTCGACATCTCTCGATGTATTTTTATGCTAACGAGGTATGACGTTAGAACTTGATCTTCCTTATTTCCTATTTGATGAGGATTAAAGGGTCTTGATGTTGATCTGCATTGTATACAGGTTCCCGGCTTTACACAACCTCGAGGGAATTGGTTCAGCAAACACTCCATGTATTTGGCTCTTCATCCTGACTATAGAGTAGTAGTGCATGACTGGGGATTCGGGGCATTCTTTTCCATCCTTCCCCGGTATTATCCCTGGGGTTACCTCAGGGCATTGTCTGAGCGGTGGTTTCACCAGACTCAATCACTCCATTTGCTGGACTGTGAGGTGATGATGACGTCGATGGATTGGTGATTTATCACATGTATAGAGTTTAGAGGGGCGCTAGTGCCTTGTATGGCGGATATTACCCCTACTGCCATTAGATCCTTATTAGGAGATCCAGCAGAAGCGCTCAAGGGCAGGACTGTCCGTGCAGGTCCTTTGAGCGTAGATGCTATGAGTGGGCTATTGAGTGAGCCCATGCTAGATGATGTTAGAGTCAGGGATTACATTCTTTGGCGATTGTTCCTGATGATCATTAGGGGCTGCTTCATAGCAGATAACTCTTCCACGGTGTCGTTCATGTGGATCGTATTAGAGAGTATGATTGGGGTTCCTACACCTTCGCCTATTTCCTCAAGGGCATGCGTATGCGCTCACAGGGTTTGGCGAAGGCTTGGCTAGGATTTTACCCATTTCTGCTGGTGATATTTCTCTTGTCATTTCCCATTTATAGGTTAAGAGTGTTAACTGATAGCAGATGTTTTGCCATTGTGTTGGCAATTTTGGGCCTATGAGAGGCGCCCATGCTTGCGTCCGGTGAGTGTGTTAGGATTGGATACTTACCCACGAGGACGACGATGGCATCAGTTTATATTGGCGGAGGTCCCTGCAGCTGAGGGTTTCACTCACTATCGATTGCAGCTGGAGTTGTTGACAGCTGACATTATCACATGGATTCCTATTTTGGGGAATATTTGGCCATCGGTTTTGAGGATGGGTACCTGACTGGAGTCGAGTACATGATTTCCACCAAGAGAGTTCCTCTCTTCACGAATGGAGGCTGGGAGCTCTATTTAGGAGAGCGTGCTATTAGGAGCACCACAGGGGATATCGGTATGCCAATCTTGCCTCCTGCTAGGCGTTATTAGCCTGTGTCGCAGTCACCCGTTATTGATATCCCATTGTTAGGTGTTGACGGTTTTGCATTATCAAAGGGTCCCTGTACTCAGGATGTATTCCAGCGTTGGTGGTTCCCTCAGACTATTGGAGCCCAGACCCACGCCACTCAGTTCATGGGGGATATGGTTCCAGAATATGTGATGATGATGGATTGGCTAGCCTGTGTCCGAGATCCGACTCATGTGACATAGATTGACAGTTTGACCCGGCAGTTAGACCAGGCACATATTTTTCTCCGGCATTTGGGCAGAGATCCGACAGAGGCAGATTTGTTTGATCCTTCCAACTCAGGCGCTGGCCCCTCAGATGACCCATTTGGTTTTGCCGGCGCAGATCCTCCTTTGTATAGGCCTGATATCCCTGTTGATAGAGATCTAGTGACTCAGGAGGAGTTACATCAGGTGGACAGGATTGATGATGTGGACATCGACACCATTGTCTTCTTCTGATGTGTATTCTCATTATTTCTTTTGATAGGCCTCTGTTAGCTATTGGGTGGATGTGCCCCATTCTCGCTATATCTTTTGATAGGCCTCTGTTAGCAGTAGGGCGTCTATGCCCTATTTCCCTGTATTTGTTGATGTACAGAGATGATGTATTAGATGAGAATATACTTAGGAATGTATGTACAGTTTTTCATTCCCTATATCATATTGTCACCTATTATCTGTAATGCATGTATCATATTATGCATATGTATGTATGTCCAGAGATATTCAGTATTGACCCCTGGATGGTCTTATGACACGGCCCGTGCAGATGTCTTCTTCGACAGTTAGCCATATTGATCATACCCCACCATTATTGGTGGTATGTGGTATACGATCTTGGTATGATAGCATGTCACCATTAGACAGGGTGACTGTAGATCATTTATTGCAGCATATTATGACCTTGTTGATGTTTCAGGTTCCCACAGGAATCGTGGATGGCATGCTAGAGCACTGGGTATCGGAGAGGCAAGTTTTTTGATTTGGGACCCAAGAGTTGACTCCCACTTTGGAGGAGTATACACGGTTGACGATGCTGCCACTGGACAGACCTTGCGTGCATATGGCTTTGGGGGACATGAGTCGACGGTTCATGACCCTCACTGGATTGAGGCGTAGAGTAGTGCAGGATGAGTCGACATCTGGCCACGTTATATCCCAGCGTTTTCTGTTTGACAGATTTGGCTCTGAGGATAGTTATAGACGACATTCCGGGGATTTCACCACACTGGAGGCTCATTGGCGTCTGGCCAGGGTTGATGTACTGCTGTTGTGCATACTTTCATATGTCTACATGCCACTGTATATGGACGAGTTGGATATAGGAGTTATCATGGTGGTGAGAGCTCTCAGGGAGGGTCGTACCATCATACCTATGATTATAGCCGAGACATTGAGGTCAGCTACATACTGTTGCACTTATCCGACAGGAGTATTTACGGGCAGTTCGGTCATGCTATACATGTGGTTTATGTCACACCTGAGATCGATTGGCATTTTCAGACGGCATGGGTATTGCTTCACCCATGATATAGTCATGACATATTCATTTCAGCCTGCGGAGTGTACGGATGTTGCATCTTGGTCCGCTTTCTTAGCTAGGATCGAAGACTCGTTTAGTATATTGTCGTGCTCAGGGCTCAGCTCACCTTACAGCTTTATTACTCATGGTCCGGGCATGGATTACATCCCTTTGACTGGTTTGAGGGGTATAACTACTTACCATCCACTGGCCGTGATGTCGCAGTTTGACCAGTTTTAGGATTTTCATCCTTTCGAGGGGGCGCTGGGCCAGCGTTTAGCTTCTCGCTATCTTTCAGCAAAGGACCGATCCCGTGTGTATGCATGTTGGGATCAGCGCGAGATAGCCGCTTTCTCTATTAGTCATCCAGGTTATTATGCAGAGTATTCTGCATTTATAGAGACAGAGACTGCACCGACTGAGGTAGTATCCACATTGCCGAGTATTGACTCAGATGGTGGAGAGCCCATGGAGGACATTGATTCTCATACCGAGGAGGAGTTAGGTGTCAGGTTACCAGCATCTCTTTTAGATTCTCCCAGTACCAGCACTGTCGTGATTCAGCATTCAGCACAGTACTTTGAGCAGCGTCTTCATCTGATGACCTTTGAGAGAGATCAGGCTCGATCTTTGATGTTGACTGCCCTTGATGGGAGAGACGCAGCTCTGTTAGAGAGAGACGAGGCATTGGCTCGTAGAGATACCGATGTTTTTGAGCGGGATGAGGCCAAATCAGCCAGAGATGTAGTGATAGTTGAGCGGGATAGTGCCATATCTGCCCGGGATGTAGCCGTCATAGATAGTGCTGTAGTGAGGTCCCTTACCACTGGCATGATCGTAGAGATGAGCACGTACATTGATGAGCACATGGTCACTATGCAGATGGCTACAAATCTGTTGGGTCGTGTGGATATCCTCGTACAGGAGACCACAACTTTGCCTCCTTCTTCGGAGAGGGATGCCATTTTGGGCTTGTTAGCTCGCATATACACCGATTTATAGATGGGCTCGTACTTTCCTGCACAAACTAGCTTAGCCATTTTGTCATGTATAGTTTATATTACATATATTAAACAACATTATATATAGCAGGGAAATATATTTTTGATCACTTCCCTTTTAGATATGCTCTGATATCTGCTTGATAGTTTGCCTGCTTCTTCAGGGATTGTGATCTTGATGTATTCTGAATTCCTCCTTGCTGGATGGACATTGAGTTGTCTCTGGATAGTTCAGAAAGGATCATGGATCTTTGTGTATCCCTAACATCTTTTCGGTGTTTTGGGATTGGTTTCTTTATGGAAATGTGGAGAGGAGTGTGGCTTTCCTCTCTAAGATTGACTGCACCACAGATGGTCACCAGTACCCCTATTTAGGAGGAGCCTAGTTAATCCCATCTCTTATGGATTGATGTTGCTCTTTGAGGGCCAACCACGGCTTAGATGGTCGCCGAATCTCCTATTTACTAGGAGAGGTTGGTTAATTTTATCCCTTTGGTTTAAAGCTAATGAAATGTGGTAGATTGAAGTTTGATCCCAGTACTATTGACAATGATTTGTGTTTTGGTAGGGGGTTAGACCGAACCATGAATGGCTGCCTACGTACTCCTATTAAAGAGGAGATCAGGTCTGCGTAGCTCGAATCTGGTGTAAGAGGTTCAACGTTATTTGTGAAAGGCAGATGGATGTAGAAACTTTATTGATGAAGAAGGTTGTAGAAGTGTTTTTGTGGTTTTTGTTTTTTTTTCAGAAAAGGGTAGAAATGTTTTTGTTGTTTTTTGTTTATTGTGACCGGGCCATATAGAATATGGTTGCCTACGTATTCCCGTGTATCAAGGAGATCAGGTTGATGTAGTTCACCCCTCAGGGTGAGTTGAAAAGCGTGATCCCATGTGCAGGTCAGAATGCGGGGAAGAGAAAGTTTAATCCTAGGTTGAGGATAAACTGTAGGCATGAAAAGTTTGATCCCATGTATGTGTAGCCAAATTGTAAACGTGAGAGGTTCAATCCACGGTGGGATGACCTAAGTTGTATGAGCGTAGAGAAGCCAGGCTGCTGGCTTGAAAGGTATGTTTCCCTGAAGGGCAAAGTGTGGTAAAGAGTTGTATGTGGTAAAGGGTTAAAGAACCGAAATGACTGATGATCTGATGATCCAACACTAGGATGTTTGGTTGATGGTAACTTCAGACATAGTACCGTTTCATGGTGTCCGAGTTGATAAGCTGTGGAAATTCATCGCCGTCCATTTCTTGTAATCTGAAAGCACCTCCTGTCAATACTTCCTTGACAATAAACGGGCCTTCCCAGTTAGGAGCGAATTTTCCCTTGGATTGATCTTGGTTATCAATGATCTTCTTTAAAACCAAGTCATATTGTTTAAAATGCCGTAGCCGGACTTTTCTATTGTAGGATCTGGCGATCCTGTGTTGATATAACTGACCGTGGAAGATAGCCGCGGTTCGCTTTTCGTCTATCATAGACAATTGGTGATACATGTCTTGTACCCATTGGTCTTCATCCAGCTGAGTGTCAATCAACACTCTAAGGGATTCCATTTCTACTTCTATGGGAAGTACTGCTTCCATACCATAGGTTAATGCGTGGGAGGTTGCCCCAGTCGAAGTGCACATTGATGTTCTGTAGGCTAACAGAGTAAGAAGCAATAAGTCAGGCCATCCTTTGTGGTTGGCGGACATCTTTTGCATGATCTTCTTGATATTTTTGTTAGCCGCTTTAACAGCACCATTCATCTTTGGACGGTATATGACGGAGTTAAGATGTTGGATGTGGAATTTACTGCATAATTCCTCCATCATTTTGTTATTGAGGTTCTTAGCATTGTCTGATACAATCACCTCTGGTTGTCCATATCGACAAATGACATTATTTCTGATGAAGGCAATGATGACTTCTTTGGTAACCCTAGGGAAGGAGGCTGCTTCTACCCACTTGATAAAGTAGTCAATCATGGTGAAGATGAATCAATATCCATTACTGGCTTTGGGCTCAATGGGCCCACTCACGTCCATTCCCCACATTGAGAAGGGCCAAGGCGAACTCATATTATAGAGTTCCCTTGGAGGGGCGTGGATAGCATTCCCATGAATATGGCATTGATAACATCTCCTAACGTGGTCATCGCAGTCAGCTTTGAGAGATAGCCAATAATGTCCCGTCCTGAGGATCTTTTTGACAAGGAGGGGGCCACTCATGTGTGGGCCACAAACTCCACCACGGATCTCATCCATGAGTCTCTGAGCTTGATCCTTATCCAAGCATCTGAGGAGACCTAGTCCTGCATCTCTCTTATAGAGTGCATCTCCACTCAGGTAGAATTTCATAGCAAGCCAATGGATCCGCCTCTTCTCAGTAAGGCTCCCCTCAGCGGGTGTAGATCCGTCTCATAGGTACTCCTTGATATGTTGATACCAAGGATATTAGATGGGAGGCAGCTCATTCGATACTTCTCCAATGTAGTTCCCATAAGTTGGTGCTTTGTGCAGGGTAATTGTGACGCTTGACAAATGTCCCTTGTCAGAGATGTGTATCAAGGAGGCCAAAGTTGCTAATGCATCCGCAAAATCATTCCTACTACGAGGAATACGGAGAAAGGAGATTTCTTCGAACTCCAAAGCCATCTTCAAAACCTGCCGATGGTAAGGCAGCAAATATAGCTCTTTGGTTTGATAGATTCTCGTGGATTGTCTGACCACTAACTCCGAATCTCCAAAGACAGTTAACCGCCTGATGCCCATTGAATGACAAGTTTTAGCCCCACGAGACAGCCTTCATACTCAGTTGTATTGTTGGTGCTGACAAACTGCAATTTGACGGCGATGGGATACTGTTCCCCCGTACCGGTTACTAGAACTGCTCCAGCTCCAGAACCTTCCGTATTAACAGTTCCATCAAAATACATCTTTCATGCTTGGAGTGTATTATACTGATGGTGTTGCTAAACTGTCATGACCCTTTCATCGGGGAAGTATGTCTCTAAGGGTTTGAAATCCCCTGTAGGTGAAGCGGCTAGTTGATCCGCAATCCCTTGACCTTTAATGGACTTTTGAGTCACGTAGATGATGTCAAATTGTTGTAGGATCAACTGCCATCTGGACAGTCGGTAATTTAACATGGGTTTGCTGAACACGTATTTGTGAGGATCCACGCGGGATATGAGATGGGTTGTGTGACCATGGAGGTAATGTTGTAACCTCATGGAAGCCCATGCTAAAGCACAACAAGTCCTCTCAATCAGAGTGTACTTGTGTTCACTGCTGCTAAATCTTTTGCTGAGGTAATAGATAGCTCGTTCTTGGCCTCTATCATCTTTCTGTCCCAGCATGCAGCCCATGGCATTGTCACTTATGGACAGGTACATTAACAGAGGAGATCATCTCTGGGTGGTACCAAAATGGGAGCTTTGACTAGCTGTTCTTTGATAGTAAGGAAGGCTTTCTGGCAATCATCGTTCCATTTCATGGAGGAGTTCTTCCTTAACAGCTTGAAAATTGGCTCACAGGTTGCTGTGAGTTGAGAAATGAAGTTGATTCTTCCCAAAAATCCCCGTATTTCCTTCCCTGTCTGAGGAATGGGCATTTCCATAATAGCCTGGATTTTGGTAGGATCTAGCTCAATCCCTTTATAGCTGACTAGAAATCCTAGCAACTTACCTGATTTAACACTAAAGGCACACTTGGCTGGATTCAACTTCAAGTTATACTTGCGCAACCTGTTGAATAGCTTTTTGAGATGGTTTAAATGGTCATCCTCCTTTAGGGATTTGACAATAATGTCATCCACGTAGATCTCTATCTCCTTGTGCATTAAGTCATGGAAGAGAGCCATCATAGCTCGTTGATAGGTAGCTCTGGCATTGATGAGGCCGAATGACAACCGTCTATAGCAAAAGGTTCCCCAAGGAGTGATGAAAGAAGTTTTCTCAGGATCTTCCTTAGCAGCCATGATCTGATGGTACCCCGCAAAGCAGTCAACAAAGGAGTACATACTGTATTGAGCAGTATTGTCAATGAGAATGTGGATGAATGGCACAGGAAAGCTATCTTTAAGGCAAGCTTTGTTCAAATCCCTGTAATCCACGCAAACTCGCACCTTTCCTCCAGGTTTAGGCACGGGTACGATGTTGGATATCCACTTAGGATATGTAGACACCATGATGATGCTAGCTTGAAATTGTTTCACAATTTCTTCTTTCACCTTTAAACTCCACTCAGGTTTCAATCGCCTAAGCTTCTGCTTGACTGGCTTGAATCCCTCTTTAATGGGAAGGTGATGAAGAACAATATTAGTGGACAAACCCACCATGTCTTCATGAGACCATGCAAACACATCCTGGAATTGGGTTAATAGCGTAACCATGTCATTCCGTTGGTTTGGGGAAAGGTCTGAACCAATCTGGATTAACTTAGGGCTTTCTAAGGTTCCAAGATTGAAGGAAGTGGTTTGATCAAGGTTGGATTTAGGTTTGTCTTTGACCCATTCTTGAATTTTTGGAGGCACCTCAATGTCCTCATGTATTTCCATCAAGGCTAAATTCATCTCTACATCAAAGGTACAATCATTGTGGAGAAGAGGCACCATATCAGCAAGTACAGGCACATCTAAATTCAGGGTCCTGAAACAAAATATGCTTTCACTTAGTATATATAAAACATTTTGATCATACACAGTGTTAGCATGTACTGACAAAATAAACTGCTAATACTATACAAAAAAGTAAGCAGTTATGATATCTACCGGGCAGAAAGAGTTTCTGCCCGCTTTACCCTTGTCGACCAATGCAAGGAATGCTGCTCCAATTAGCAAGGATAAAGTCCGGGTGGACTGCATTGATAGAGGAGTTGTCATCATCCTCCTCTTTTCGAATGATGGCCAATACGTCTGGGCAATCATCGTCTGAGGTGTATCTATTTGTATGCTCATCATGGACGATGATGCGTATGCCCGACATTATCTAGACAACATTTTGCTTAATTCTTTTTTTCTCTTCTTCCACTGCGGGATCGAGAACAAAGATTTCTTTTTCTTTGAACGGCACTGGCTTGGGAAATAGCATAGCCATCACATTAGTTGGCACCTTTACAGGAGGTTGTGCGGACTCAGAGTTTGAAGGCAAAGATAAACGCCTCGTGGTTGAAGCTGAAGTAATCTAAGGATGCTTATGAGGATTCCTCTTACTAGAACTGGCAGAATAGCCTAGTCCAACTATCCTAGTTTGCCTGGCTACTTGAATGGGGTATTTAATACCTTGGTGATATTTACCCAGCCCTTGTCCTGGCTGATGACCCAAGGACATCATTTCCTGAGTAGCCGACATTACTTCGGTAGAGATCTTGGGTACGGGCAATGTCGTTCCAATAGCATGGCACTGAGTATTGCTCACTTCCAAGGCATGAAAACTGACCGGCTCAACATCTATATTAGTGTTGATAAATGGCATGTCCCCATATTGAGGACACTCCGGTTCAGCGTTGATCGTGACTAGGCTATTATTGATAATGTATTTTAGTTGCTGATGAAGGGTGGATGGGACTACCCCAGCCATATAAATCCATGGTCTTTCCAAGAGCAGGTTGTATCCCGAATCTATCTTGAGCACGTGGAAAGATACGTAGAATGTATAGGGACTAATTTCGATTGGTAACTCAATTACTCTGACCGAATTCCGGCGTGCTCCGTCAAAAGCTTTGATGACCGTATGGCTACCCCGAATTAGGTTGAGATTAACATTCATCTTCAACAATGTGGCGTATGGATAGATATTTAGAGATGAGCCTCCATCTATAAATACTCCAGCCAGCATATATCGAGAGGATAAGACTGCAATATGTAACGGCTTGCAATGATCGGTCTCTTCGGGCGGTATATCGTCATCAGTGAAGGATATCACATTGTTGTTGAAAATGTGATCAACCAAGTGCTGAAACTTTTCTGTATCCACTGATTCTAGTAGATAGACTTCTTCTAAAACCTTCAATAAGATCTTCCGATGATCCTCGGAAGTTAGTACTAAGTCCAAAATTGAAATCTGGTGTGGAGCTTCTCTCAAGCTTAGAACCACCTTGGCTTCGTGATGACCCATAGTGCGGAGGAATTTTTTAATCTTCTCCATTGGTATTTTCCCCTTTGATTTGATGGTAGATTTCATCACCCGTTGGGGAAGATACAATGGATTTTCCTTCGACACTATAGCAGTTGTATCTGAGGTGGATCCTTCACCTTCTCCATAATTCCACGAAACTGTGTGCAAGCTAACAATAGGATATTATGCTCTGCATGGTAAGTTGATTGGCTCGGGAGCGGCCACTTTCAAAGGATTGTTGTTTCCTCTGAGTTGAATGGTTGGTATAGTGAGTGGCTTGATATTGTCATCAGCCTCTATAGAGATAATTGCTATAAATCCCTTCCACTTAGTAGGACATATATTCTCACTCCCACGTAGCACAGTATCATTGTCTTCTAGTTGCAAGACACCGCTGTTAATGGGATTCTGGATAAGGTGGCGGAGTGCCCAGCATTCTTCTGTGTTGTGATTGCGAGAATGGGAGTGATATTGACCTACTCCATCAGAATTGTATCGTCCTGAACGGGGGTTGATTGGAGGTAGAAGGGAATTGATCCTTCCTTCATTGATTAGTATCTGAAGGATTTTCTCCATGGGTTGGCCCAGATGTGTGAATTCCCTTCTGTTGGCAAAATCATGACGAGCTTTGGCATTCGCTCTCTTTTCCACTTTGTCCTCCAAAGTTTCACTTTCTGAAGGTGACGAAGGAATATTCCTGACAAGAGGAAGGAGACTAGCATGCTCCTGGCTTACTAATTGGCGTGTAACTTGATGTTGGTAGGTCACCAGTTCTGCCATTTGATCGATCTGTTTGCATAGAGCTTTCATCTTACGTTCCATTGCGAATTGGAACATGGCATAATCCCATTTGTCAATACCGTCTTTAGTGGTTTAAGATGACTCGCCACTGAAATTAGAACTCTGTCCATTGCTCCAATTTATCATGTTGACCTCTTCCTCTTTGTGGTAAGGAAGAGGGTTGTCTTGTACGTGAGGTTGATCTGGTTTGGTGACCACGATTTCCCCATTGTCTATCAAGTCTTGAATCTTGTGTTTTAAGGCCCAACAATCTTGAGTATCATGTCCAGGTGTCCCAGCATGATATGCAAATTTCTTAGCAGCATTGAAACCCCGTCTATTAGGGCTGGCTGGTGGAAGAAGATGCGTGATTTTCTTCTGTGTTGTCCGAAGAGTAAGAATGTTCTCGAGGGAGTCCCCTAAGGGTGTGAACACTCGAGGGCGTTTGACTTCTCCACCTTTTAGCAATGGAGGATTTGAAGACTGAGCTTGAAAGGGAGTGTAACTTCTCCTTTGAACAGGCATGTTCTGATTGCCTTTTTGACCCTGTAGTATCAGGGAAACATCTTCCTCTTTCTTTTTATGGACCCTCCGGGGGTTGTTTCCATAATTTCCAAATTGGATGTGCTCAGCAACAGCTTTAAGGGCAGCTAGGTCTTGAATCTTTTCTTACTTCAATCCCATCTCAGCCATCTCCCCGTGTTTGATCATTTCAGAAAATGGTTTACCGATGCCGGCTAACACTCTTTCATAGAAAAGAGCGTCTTGTATGTCTATGAAGGTCATGACCATTTCTGATTCTGTCATGAAAGGAATAACTTAGGCAGCCAGGCGTCTCCACCTTTGAGAATACTCCTTGAAAGATTCATTAGATTATTTCTTGATCTTGGTAATCTGATACCGATCAGGAGCCATTTGAGACTAAAAGCTATATTGAGTGAGGAAAGCGTGTGCTAGCTCTTCCCAGCTATGGATCTTGGAGTTGTCTAATCTGGTATACCATGAACGGGCTTCTCCAATCAGACTTTTCTGGAACAGCTGCATTCTGAGCTTCTCGTCCTCTGCATAAGATTCAAGTTCTCCAATGAATACCTTCAAATGGGTATAAGGATCTCCTAACCCGTCATATTTTTCAAAGTCAGGAGTTTTAAACTTTTCTGAATAATGAACACCAAGGAATATATAAAGGACAGCATATAAAACACTCCCGTGTGCTCCAATTCCTTTTATAGCGCGAATGGTCTCTTCTATCTGAAGAACATTCTTTTTGATGTCACCGGTGTCTGGATCTCTTGTGAGATGGGTGTCATCATGAATTTTGTTGGTCGTATCCAACTGCAGTTCAGGTATTGTAACGACCTGGGGTCCCCCTTGTGTAGAGGATTCAGTATGTATGGGTATTTTTGGACCCTGCGTAGATTGTTGTAGTTCTTTAAGCAGAACAACCAAATCTATAATTTATTTGCTTAATCCGTCGAATTCCTTGCGAGAAACTGGATTAAGGTCAGTCTGGTCGGATGACGACATAATTGGCTATAGGCCCGCGGCCTTTTTGTATTTTGACCAGGTAGTAGGTTTGATGGATTCCCTGCGAAAGACTTGTATAATTTAGTCTTTAGGGAATGTAAATTAACATGCTATGTGATGTGTTCATTTTAGGAATTTTATCCTGCAAAAACGGATGTTAGCTGTTCATAATAGCATGTCAATTTTAAACATGTGTGTATACACGTTTCTTCATATCTCTCATTACATGAATATGGCATGAATATTGTAAGTAATGCAAAAGCATGAAGAGACTTTCCTCCGTGTTGGGTTTATCAGAGGCTGACCTATCTTAGGTTACTCTCGCGGCTTTTTGGCATGAAGGTTCCCAAATCATCGCAATTTACTCGACGGGAATTAAATCCGGTCTTTCAACTGGAGAGAATTTGGGTGGTGCCTTTCCTGAGCCTCGTGGAATTAGTCTTCCAACGAGTCCAGTTATCAAAACACCGACGGGATAACCTCCTGATGGAGGGACCACACAACATACATTCACATACATCGTGTCTCACCATATGAAAATGATGACATGTGCGAAGCACTAATATCATAAGCAAATATGGTGCGAAGCACTAAGTGCAATAAGGAAATGCATTCGTATACATTCATCATAAATGTAAATGCAACATCCACACACAAGTAGATAATAGTTTTGAAAAGATTGTAGTAGCGGCTTAAGTCCTCTTACTTGAGTCCCCAGCAGAGTCGCCACCTGGCGACGTCAGAATTTTTATTTGTCCCTTTTCGTTACCTGTTTTTTTGTGTTCTCATTTTATGTGAGATTTTTTTGAAAAAACAAGTGAAAATGGTCCGACATGTGTAATGTCGACGATTGGACTATAAGAGTCGCCAGTAGATTTTTTAACTGGTTGTACCAACACAACCGAGAAAAGGTTTGCACATTAACCCAGTGATGTGACACTGCTAAACGGGTCGGTGAAATCGAGATTCAATTAGGGTCCGAGGACTTGCTTATACGGAGGGAAGGTGTTAGGCACCCCCCGACATCCGTGTTGTCACGGTGACCACCACTTTTCAAGAAACTATTATCTGAATGTGTGCGTGTGTGTGTGTGGGTCAATGTGCTATTTTTTGGAAGTAGTGTTATGCCTCGTTTGCACCTATATACAAAGGGTTTGAATTTATGTAAAAATTCTATTTTAAACAAGATATAGCAGTGACGTTTTATAAAAGAAGTTTTTTCAAACCCTGTGCTCAATAGTAATTGAGGCCTTTGATACTTCCATTTTATTCCGTATTCGGCTAGATTAATTTTATTTTACAGAAGCGAGGCATCTGTATAAAAATAATGTACAAAAGGTGCTGAACTCCTCGTGGGTATGAAAACCATCTGAGGTAATTCAGACATCGTAGATGAATTTACAAGCTGCTTACAGCTGAAAAAGTCCATCACGGGAACCGAATCTAGATTCAGTGGACTGAATCTGTGATCACATGATTCCTAGGCTCACATGATGCCGCAATTGATATAAACGCAGTAAGCATGTATATATATAAAAGCCATAAATATATATATACAGACATGATCACCAACCACGAAGCACCTCCACGGGGGATTAGAAATGTAAATAAAGCTGTAAAAGCTATCAACCGCCACGAAGGAAACTCCAGGCGGGACGAAATGTACAAAAAGCAGTAAAAACGGTCAACCACCATGAAGTAAACTCTAGGTGGGACAAAATATATATATATAAGCGATAAACGCACCAGATATAAAATTCAGGCTCATCGGACAAAGTCCAAGAACAGTTAATATATATAAGTATATATATATTGAAGCAGTAAACGCACCGGATGTAAAATCCAGGCTCATCAAACAAAGTCCGACAACAGTTAATATATATATATATATATATATATATATATATATATATATATAAGCAGTAAACGCTCCAGACCGAAGTCTAGGCTCATCGAACAGAGTTCGACACGCTGTTCATATATATAAATGTATATATATAAAAAAGCAAGTAAACGCTCCAGACCGAAGTCTAGGCTCAATCGAGGCATAACTCGATAATGTTAGTCCATATATATATATATATATATATATATATATATATATATATATATATATACAAACTGAAATAAAACCATAAACCGAAGTCCGGGCAAACAAACGCAACACGGCTCTCAACTTAAAGAAGAGTGTGTGCAAAGATGGAGAGAAAGACTTTAAAGTGTGTAAGAAGGCTTACAGTGGGCTGCCAAAGAAGACTTCTATATCTTTAAAGTAGATAAACACTGGCTTTTGTAGGTACAAAAATAGCTATATGTGAGCTCACAGGTGTTTAAAGTGGGAAAGCACTTAGTATATTGCAAGTACGGAGCAAATTAGACTGGGCTTCCTCGCTCTTTCTCTTCTTAAAATGGCCACCCCAAGCCCTCTATTTATAGAGGGTGGAGCCGCAGGTGTACCTGCAGTTGGAGCAGCAGGTGTACCTACAGCTGGAGCCGCAGGTGTACCAGAGGCTACCCGGGTTACCCCGAGTTTTGCGGGTCGCATCGTCTCGTAGTGCGTGCACGCGGACAACATGATATCCACTCGAACTTTCAGAATTGCAATTCGGGCATCCGACTGAGGTATACAGGACCTATTTCGGACCGCCATTGTCGAGAGTTATGCAATAACATAGGATTAGAGGTTGTACGAAGTCATGAAGATAGGACAATGCTCTCCGGTCTTCAGCTTCAAATTCTATCTGTTATCCTACGCAATAGTCACTCGGGATTGGTTCTTCTGAGCTTTTGTGAGACATTGTTGTGTAGAAATGTATGTCTAAAATGTTGAGATGACGTGATGTGGCGTCATGGTGGCGAGATGACGACTTTGCCCTTCACTGGGGTTATCTCTGGTTTGGGCTGATAAAGTAGACGTTGCTCAGGGTTATCTCTGAGATTGGACTGCTGCAATGGTTGAAGGTCCTCGGTGTCATCTCTGAGGTGTGCTTGTCCTCCCAGTGTTATATCCGGGTCGGTACTGAGTATCTTATTGTGAGCGCCGAGATTGAAGCTGCTTGTATTTGAAACAAGCATTTCCGGGGTTATCACCGGAACTGCATTCCTTGGGGTTATCGCCAAGGTTGGTAGCTATTCCCATGGTTGGGACTAAGACTGGATACCTCGGGGTTATCTCCTAGATTAATCGATCTTCTCCGGTGTGTGTTCTGGTATTGGATTTGCATGCCTCGGGGTTATCTCCGAGGTTGGATTTGTTACTCACGGTGTGTACTCCGGGGTTGATGCTGAACTTCCAGTAGTATCCAGACTGGTTATGAACTATCTTCCTGGGTTCCCTCTTGAAAGACGAATCTGTCCTCCTGCAATGTTAGTGACAGGTGTACAAAAAATTTTGAGTGTCTACACTAATTAAGGTAAGTCTAATTGGGTTAAGAAATTAAATGTACTTGAGTAAGAAATTGTATTTTAGTTGAGTACATGGAAACCCTAATTAAATGATTAGGGTAAGATATAATTTAATGTAATGGATCATGTTAATTTTTAAAGTCCAAACATTTTAGTTAGGAAGTCTAAATATTTTATTTGGAAAGCCAAAGGAATAAAGTGTTAAGCCCAAGTGAGCCCAATTGTTAAGGAACATGTGGGAGAATAATAATATTAAAAATTATATTAAGTCAAGAGATATATCTTTATTATCTCAAGTTTATTAATTTTATAACTTAATTAAAGTAAGTTTAATTCGGTTATAAAATTTAATATACTACAGTAATGATTTAAATTCTAAATGTATGGAATGGAAACCATAATCAAATATTTAGGGTGGGATAAGATGGAAAGGATTGGACTATGTTAAATTACATGGCCCAAAGAATTAATTTGAAAGTCCAAAAGATTAAATAAATTGTTATGCCCAATTTTTAAACTCAAATTAAAGAAGGGCATATTGGACAATTATTATATTAGAAATAATTATAATAATAATAATAATAATAATAATAATAATAATAATAATAATAATAATAATAATAATAATAATAATAATAATAATAATAATAATAATAATAATAATAATAATAATAATAATAATAATAATAATAATATGTGGTCATAAGAAGGCCAAGTGATCGGCAATTAGAAAAAAAGAAGAAGAAAGGAACGGATATTAGAGAGGAGAGGATAAGAAGAAATAAGAGATAAGGGAAAGAAGAGAGAAAGTCAAGAAGGAAAAAGAAGTGAACGGGAGAAATCGTGAGGAAGAGAAGGGGAGAGGGGCGGCAGCCCCATAAGGGAGAAGAAGAGGAGAGAGAAGGTTCTCCATGGAAGAAGGAAGAAGGAAGAAGAAGAAGGAAGGCTTGAGAAAAAGGTAAATTCCTAAACTAATCTATATATTTTAGTTGAATTTTTTGTAAACCAAAGCTTGAATTTATGTTTATAAACTCAAAAACCATTAATATATATGTTGATGAGTGTTTGAAATTTGGATTAACCCATATTGGGTGTTGATTTGGTTAGAATCAAAAGGAATAGAAAAATAATTTTTTTAGAAACCCAAATTTCTATGTACTTTGAAAATCCACCGTTTTAAATCTATAACTCCTTTTTACGATCCGTCAAAGAAGGGTGCTAGATATGTAAGCTATTTAATAAACCCAAGTGGCAGCACTCAAAAAAGATGAGTTTACAAGCCATAGTGGCTGTGGAAGCCAAAACAGTCCCATTTTTGTAAAAGAAATAGGAACTGTTTTGGGATAGTTTCTTCCAGGGGTATTTTCGTCATTTTTCTAACCCTCAAAAATTTTAAAAAAATTTAAGATGATAATTTGAATGGATTTCTAGATTGTGTCCAAAAATGGCGATTTTTGGATTTATAGATTAGGAGTTATGAATTTTATGGGAAAATATTATTTTAAAAGTAAACCCTTATAACTCCTTGTGGTTAACTCCAAAATTGGTAAAATTTTTATTGGGAGTACATGTATATAACAGGAGTATACCCTGTAAGTTTCGGAAGTTTTGGACAAAAGCACAGTTTATGATAAATATCTCAAGATTCGGCAGTTTTGGCCATTTAAAAATTAGTAAATGAATTGTAAAAATTCCAGAAAACATATATGTTCAATATGGACTATATTCTGCCAAATCCTAGAAAAGAAAAATTTTTGGAACTGATTTGGTATTTTTCGTGGTAATGGTTTAGTTACAAACATATGAATTAAATATGTTATGTGAAGTTAAAAATTTGGAAAATAGGATTTTATGGCTTAAAAATCCTATATAGGGTATATGCAGATTTTTGATGAGGGATTTGGTCATTGGTGATGAAATCTTATGAGTATGACATTTTAAAATGATTAAATGTATTAATTAGTAAACTGTAATTAATTAAAATAAATTGTTTATAAGTTTAAGAAATGATTAAAATATTGTTATAATATTAATAATATTAGATTATGAGATTATTAAGTGATTGATAATATTTGGTTTAAAGTGTTATGAAATCATCGATTTAAAATATTATTTAATGATTAATAATATTAGTAAATGAATTTAATGTTATTATATAATGAATAATATTAAATGGAGTTTAAAAGAGGAGTT
Source organism: Panax notoginseng (assembly GCA_016801055.1). Classification (NCBI taxonomy): domain Eukaryota; kingdom Viridiplantae; phylum Streptophyta; class Magnoliopsida; order Apiales; family Araliaceae; genus Panax; species Panax notoginseng. Next base: position 57,348,781 of record CM029019.1, on the reverse strand, counting down.
AAGTTAATTTGGCATTCAACAGGTCATATTGAATGTAAAGTATGATGAATTGGAAATTTAATATATTGGAAACGAAAACAGCTTGCTGAATTAGTGAAAATAGCTTGCTGAATTATAAAACAGTTTGCTGGATTGTAAGTTGGTTTGAATCCAGTTTACCAAATTAAAGAATAGTTTCAATACAGGTTGTTGGATTGATATGTTTAAATAATTCATATTATAATATTAGTATTTGGCGGCCTACTGGATTATAGAAAAAAACTTATAAAATGAAAGATTAAGTGTTAAATCTTAATGTATATGATACAGTGATTGAAGAATTATCATAGGACAATAATAATACTGATGTGTTAAGATGTTATCAAATATTTGATTAAGTGTTAGATAATCTATGGATAAAGTAATAGTATTATGAGCTAACCGGTATGTTATGCTAATTGAAAGATCAATCTTATAATTGATAGGTCTTTCATGAGAGCTTAAATTAGATTGCTTAGCGGTAATTAGCGGTACAGGCGAGTTTTCCTGACTCAAACTTGAGTTGTAAATTCAAAGCATGTTAGTGAATAATTATTGTAGATTATTCACGTCTATACTGATTATTGATTCGCACTTAGTGCATGTTGTAAATGCTCATCAGGTATAAAAGGCTGATCACCTTCATTACCATTTGGTTCAATTAATTTGTTCATGTTCATTCTTGACCATTCATTTTTATTGACTTGGTCGTTCAGCTAAGAAAATTTGTTCATGCTCTTTCACAATGTTTATATTGTTGAAAGTTAGCTAGCTTATTGTTCAATTCTTTCAATCATGATATATCCTCAATTAAACTTATACTTGATGGGCAAACTTGTTGCTCACCCTTGCTATATCATGATAAAATAATTTAGACTAAGATGAAAGCTCGAGTAAAGATAGAAGCAAAGGCAAAGTGCAAGATTAAATTATGGTGCAGTTAGATCTATTAAATTTTCTGACGAAAATAGCATTGTAAATCTTTTTAGATATTGAAGGTATGTATTAAGTTAAGGTTGTAGACCTTGGAATGATGTGTAAAAGTTTAATGTATAAACAATTTATGATTATATCTTCCGCAATAGTTATAGAAATGATGTACCAGATCTGAGGTAAAAAGTACCCGGATTTGGGGTCGTCACAGTTATACCTCCTATACCCTTTCCTCAATGGTTGCAAAGTCATAAAAACTGAAGAATTAGTTGTCTAAATTCATGGATATCTTCAAAAAGCAGCATATTAACATTCCATTCGTCGAAGTGCTAGAGAATATATCGAGCTACGTTAAATTTATAAAAGAAATATTATCCAGAAAACGTAAGCTAGGTGAATTCGAAACCTTGGCGCTAACGGAAGAAAGTAGTGCAGTTCTTCATAAAAAGCTCCCTCCTAAGTTGAAAGATCCAGGTAGCTTCGTTATTCCTTGTTCGATTTGGTAATCAAGAAATGGGAAGAGCACTGTATGACCTGGGAGCAAGCATAAACCTCATGCCAGTCTCGACATATATAAAGTTGGGGTTAGAAAATGTAACGCCAAAAAATGTCATCTTACAACTTGCAGGCAGATCAGTCTATCCATTGGGTATAGTAGAGAATGTGTTAATAAAGGTCGATACATTAATATTCGCAGCTAACTTTTTGGTTTTAGACTTTGAAGAAGATAAGGAAATTCTGATTATATTGGGAAGACCATTTCTTGCTACTAAAAAAACATTGATCGATGTGCCAAATCGATAACTAACTATGAGAGTATTTGATCAAGAGATAATAATCAAAGTGTTCAGGGAAATCTCGTTCCCAACTGACATTGAAGAGTGTTATAGTGTTGATAAATGCTAAGATGTAGTTCATAAGGATCCTCAAGCAGATGGTGGCTTACAAACTCACATTAGTGAGCAAAGGCCAAACAATCATTAGACAAATAACATGAAAGGGCATATGGTAAAATGTTGGTGTTTATGCACGGAGAACATCAATAGTGCCCACAACATCCCAGCTGCACCAGACTAAAATAGGAAGTAGTCAGGTTGAAAGACTGTAAACCAAGCGCCTGATGGGAAGAAACCCATCCATTTACTATTTTTAGTTTGAATTCATAGAAATTTTTAGAATTCAATAGCATTTTAGTGATGTTAGTAGTATTAATAGGTTATTTTTGTGTTTCTTATGTAAATCTATTGATGTGATGATGAATGGTCAAACAAGAGTAAAAAGCTGAGAATTTGCCAGGGTACAGGGCCGCTCGGTCGTGCTCAAATTGAATGGGAAAGCGACGTGGTCGCGTCTGTCTCCAATACCAGAAAAAGCAAATCTGCCATTCAAGCGTGATTGCGCCTAATCAGGGCCTAATTCAAGCGCGGCCACGCCGCGATCAACCTCAATTTTTAAAAAGATTTTTAAAACCTAACCTCCTTGCCTTTTATTCTTTTCTTATTCTATTTAGGAACACCTAGCTCCCCTACTCTCTTGCTCTCCTTTCTCCAATCGAACTCCCCCCACTCTCCACTCCCTTTTCCAAATCCATCACCTAATCACCCACGTCCACATTCCATTACTGCCATCACTCACAAAACCTACTCTGTAAAATCTCTCTCACCCACAATTTCCTATACCCAAGTTCACAAACTCCAATCCCTACCTTAGCTCCCTACCCATACCCAACCTATTCATCACTCTTGAATTTCTCTCATCAAAGGAGTCTGGGATAAGCATTGTATTGGAACAAAGCATTCAAAGAAAGGTGCAACTACAGAATTGGCATTGAACTGAGATATCTTCTGGGTAAGAGTTACAGTTTGGGGTAATTAGGGACATCAGTCTTTAGTTATTTGGCATAATTTGATTTTGTTAGGCTTGTTATGTGACGCCCCCAAAATAGGTATACATCACCCATCTTGAGTCGCCAAATACATGGTACAAAATTCAAATACAACTTAATAATAAAATTGTCGTGTAAAATACGACAAAACATAAACTGAGAGTTTTAAAACGAATATTGTCTTCTAGACAGTATTCAACTCAAATGGAGTCCTCAATACAATTATTATCACACTATTTCATAGAATAGTGAGGACTACTAATGCTATCATCTGGACCGTCACTCCGTTCCCTGACTAGTATCGGCTACGTTCTTATTTCCTGAAGAGGACAATGAAAGCAAAAGGGTGAGCTCAACTAGCCCAGTAAAAAATATTATGACTAAGATAATGCAGAATAATTTATCGTTAGCCTTCAACAGTGTTAAACTGATAAAATATAATAAACATCAAGTTTAACTGCAGCGGAACAAGCAATCCATTAGAAGAGTCAAGTAGAGAATAAAATCTACTATCTTCTATGATTTAAAAGGTTTTTCATCACTTTTATCGCTGAGACTCAGCTTAATAAATAATCCACATCATTGAATCACCCCTGCACTACGGTCAAGGATATTCTTTAGTATCACGACCACAAATTATCCATGCACTACAGGCCAAGAAAATTCGTGTATTCATCAATGGTCATGATCATACCAACAACTGTCCATCAATGCACTACGGGCCAATGATGATTTTTACCACATCATTTGTAACATTACGGTCATGATTATACCGAACAATCCCTGGTCATAATCATACCAAGTCCATCTATGAACTACAGGCCACAGATGACTTTCAACATAATATAAACATGAGGATGATGACAATGATATAAAAATTCAATAAAATAAGTTCAAGGATAAATTTTTAAAGATTTATAATTTAATTTATCCAGAAATCAATAACGTCCAAATTGTCAACATGATACTGCTTTGTGGAGTAAAATTCAAGAATAATATTGTACCAAAAATAATTTAGACCGAAAACGAATCATTTTTTATCATGAATAGTACCCTAGGTGAATAGTACTCAAGTGAATAGTACCCCGTGAATAGTACTTCGGGAATAGTAACCCCGTGAATAGTACTCCATCATGAAAAAGTTAAAACTTATCAAGAATGCTCAGAATAATATTTCCATAAAACGATACTGGATGAAGCGCAAATATCAAGGATATTCTACTAATTTCATGGAGTATAGAAGCCATAGTTTTAACAAACGAGTATAGAATTCGAAATCTGAAATGAAATAATATTACTTACACACTACAGAGTATGGAAGAAAATATTATTTCATACGAATATTGAACAAAAATAATATCCCTTACGAATACGAAAGAAATAATACCCCTTACCTTAGTAGGTGATTGGATACTGAAATAGTGTAGTAACAGAATACTCTTCTTCTTTCTCTCTGATTCTCTCTCTATAGAATTCTCTTGTGAGTCGTAGTGAATTGGTGAGAATGAAAGAAGAAATAAGCTTCTATTTATAGAAGATTTATAGCTTAGCCCTTGCAATGTGAAGAGGCAAGTGGCTTGATGACTGGTGATGTGAAAAGAAAAGTGGTTTGACGCCTGTAATGTGAAACAACAAGTGGTTTGACGCCTGTAATGTGAAACAACAATTGGTCAATGCATGTAATGTGAAATGATAATTGGTCGACGCCTGTAATGTGAAACGACAATTGGTCGACGCCTGTAATATGAAACGACAATTGGTCGACGCCTGTAGTGTGAAACGACAATTGGTTCGACGTCTGTAATGTGAAACGACAATTGGTTCGACGTCTGGTAAAGGCAATTGCTATTGGCGAAAGTGACTCTTAAATGATGACATATTAGCCCCCATAGAATAAACCAAACTTACCACAAACGTCTCATAACAGACTTCTTATTTATATCAAACATTGAATAAATATTACCACAAATCATTTTATCTTCAATCAACACATTTTTAATCTTCCAACAATTATTCATCATTAATATTATAACTCACAATATTTAACAACCAGATTATTCCCAGGAAAGAGGGGGCTTTCCGATAAGAATTTCTCCCTATTGGTTCGCAATTAGGTGACCAAACTTCTCCTCGACAGAACTTTCTAAACATCGTCAATATTATAAATAATAATATGAATAACATTGTCATCTCAATTATTGATTTAATAATACAAAATATTATGCAGATGATACTGTGACAATAATTGAATCAATAATATAAGATACTATGCAGTAATTACTGTAGCAATAATTGAGTATAACTGAGTGGCTTCTTACGTAAGCATTAATAATCAATACTGTGTGCTACTATACAACCACACGTATTATTGTATTTTTACCACCGAGTATTTCAACAGCTAACGGTAAAACTTTTGTCGTTATTTTATAAAAAAATATTTTTGTCATTTTCTCAATTCGACAATAATTTCGTTGTGGGGTCCACCAATGATTGTGCCGTCATACAAATATTCCCTGTTAAAATGAATATTTCCCGACCAATATAATATAACAACTTGCATACTTTACAAAATTTATAAATATTACCCATAACTATAACATTATATCAAATTCACTCCATAATATTTAAAAATGATATTTATAAAAAAATCATCTTTATGCATAAAAGTTGGGGTCTTACAACCTCCCCTTCTTATGAAATTTCGCCCTCGAAATTAGGGTGCGTACCTGGTATGTCGAAGAGGTAAGGATACCTTGATTTCATTTCAGATTCTAACTCCCAGGTCATTTCCTCAATATCGTGGTTTCTCCACAAAACTTTGACTTGAGGTATAACCTTGGAGCGTAAAATATGCTCCTTCTTATCCAAGATTTTAACATGAACCTCTTCATACGTTAAATCTTTCGCTATTTCGTCCGGTTCTAACTCAATAATGTGGTTCGGGTCTTTCACATATTTACGTAACATAGATATATAAAAAATGTTATGAACACGAGACATACTTGGAGGTAAGGCGAGTCTATAGGCCGCAGTTCCTACTCATTCGAGAATTAAAAATGGGCCAATAAATCTAGGATTGAGCTTTCCTCTCTTTCCAAATCTCGTAACTCCTTTCCATGGAGCAACACGTAACAACACATGTTCTCCAATATTGAATTCTACGTCCTTTCGATGAAGATCATCATAACTCTTTTGTCGATCTTGTGAGGTTTTTATACGTTGTCGGATTGTTTGAATCTTTTTCGTAGTCATACGTACCAACTCCGGTCCCAACAACGTTGCTTCACCCACCTCATCCCAGCATACAGGAGAATGACACTTTCTTCCATACAACGCCTCGAATGGAACCATGCCAATACTTGCTTGATAACTGTTGTTGTAGGAAAATTCCACCAATGGTAAGAACTTGTCCCAACTTCTCTTGAAGTCAAGGATACAGAGTCTTAATAGATCTTCAAGAGTTTGAATAGTCCTCTCTGACTGTCCGTCCGTTTGAGGATGATAAGCCGAACTAAATCATAAATTCGTGCCCATAGCTTTTTACAAACTAACCCAAAATCTTGAAGTGAATTTTGGGTCTCGATCAGAAACTATGGATACTGGCATACCATGAAATCTTATAATCTTGTTTATGTACATACGAGTGAGACGTTCAAGTGTATAAGTTTCTCGTATCGGTAAGAAATGAGCCGACTTGGTCAATCTATCAACAATGACCCAAATCGCATCTATGCCTTGAGAAACCTTGGGAAGACCGGTAACGAAATCCATGGTAATGTGCTCCCACTTCCATTCTAGAATTTCAAGTGGTTGCAATTGACATTTTGATACTTGATGCTCCACCTTGACTCGTTGACAAGTTAGACACCTTGAGATAAACTCTGCGATCTTTCTCTTCATATTACTCCACCAAAATGTATGTCAAAGATCATGATATATTTTGGTACTCCCGGGATGGATTGCAAACGGTGTGTTGTGCGCCTCTGTCATGATTTTATACTTTAAATCAGGGTCGTTAGGAACACAAAGTCTGGAATTAACTCGAGTATTCCTTCTTTATCGATTCTTGCTTATGACATAGCACCTTCTTGCACTTTCTTCCTCATACGCATCAGCTCCAGGTCTGTAGCTTGAGCAGCTTTAACTTTATCGATTAAAGTCGGTTCTACTCGTATATTCGCAATCATCACATGGGTCCCTGGAGTTTTTAACTCTATCTCCATCCTTTGCAAGTCATACAAAATGAGCCTTTGCGTTGACAATATCGCACTCGTACCCGCATATGATCTTCTACTCAATCCGTCAGCTACTACGTTCGCTTTACCAAGATGGTATTGAATGTTATGATCATAATCTTTCAACAGTTCAAGCCAACGTCGTTACCGCAAGTTGAGTTCCTTTTGGGTGAAGAAATATTTGAGACTTTTATGATCCGTAAAGATCTCCACTTTCTCTCCATACAAGTAATGCCTCCAAATTTTAAGTGCGAAGACAACAGCTGCCAACTCTAGATCATGAGTGGGATAATTCCTCTCATATTCTTTGAGTTGCCGAGAGGCATAGGCTATGACTTTCCCATGTTACATAAGAACACATCCTAACCCTTTGCCCAAAGCATCACTATAGATGACAAATCCCTCCGAGCCAAATGGTATTGTCAGAACAGGTGCTGAAATGAGTCTCCTCTTGAGTTCTTAAAAACTCTTCTCACATTCCACGCTCCAACCAAATTTTGTATCTTTTCAAGTCAGCTAAGTTAATGGAGTACCGATTCGAGAAAACCCTTCTACGAATCTTCGATAATAACCAGCTAAGCCGAGAAAGCTACGTACTTTGGTCACTAATTTAGGTTGCTCCCAGCTTTGATTAGCTTCAATCTTTGCCGGGTCAATAGATATTCCATGACTTGATACTACGTGCCCAAGGAATGCTACTTCCTCAAGCCAGAACTCGCATTTCTTTAACTTGGCATAAAGCTTGTTTTCACGAAGCTTTTGGAGTATCAGTCTTAACTGTTGCTCATGATCTTCGCGGCTTTTGGAAAATATGAGTATGTCATCAATAAAGATGACCACAAAGTGATTCAAATATTCCTTGAATACTCGATTTATCATATCCATGAAGGCCGCAAGAGCATTAGTCAATCCAAAGACATGACTAGAAATTCGTAATGCCCGTTCCGAGTTCTAAAAGTAGTCTTTGGAATGTCATCAGTTTTAACTTTTAACTGATGATATTCGGAACGAAGATCGATCTTTAAAAAGAATTTAGCACCTTGCAACAGGTCAAACAGGTCATCAATTCGAGGTAACGGGTACCTATTTTTTACAGTGACATGATTCAACTCTCGATAGTCAATACAAAGTCGCATACTTCCGTCTTTCTTCTTTACGAATAGAGCAGGTGCACCCCAAGGAGACGTACTAGAATGAATGAAACCGATGTCTAACGATTCCTGTAATTGGGTCTTTAACTCCTAAAGTTCAATAGGAGCCATTCGATATGGGGCTTTGGAAATGGGTTTTGTACCAGATTCAAGGTCGATACAAAATTCAATTTCTCGCTCTGGGGGTAGGCCAGGAAGTTCTTCAGGGAATACGTCAGGAAATTTATTAACAATAGAAATATCATTCAAAACTGATGTATTTTTGTTTAAATACGTGATATGAGCTAAGAAAGCTTGACATCCGTTTTTCAATAAATGAATAGCTTTATGGCTTGAGATGACAGTGATTGATTTTAATGGCTTGCTTACTTGAATTCGCATAACAGGTTGGTTAGGAATATGAAAGCTAACAACCTTACAAAAATAATCAATTTTTACATGATGAGTAGTTAACCAATCAATCCCTATAATTACGTCAAATGAAAGTATTTTCAATGAAATAAGATCAACAGGTAATGTGAGGGTACCGATTTGAACCAAACAAGACTTATAAACAGTGAATGTAATGAAGGTTTCTCCCAACAGAGTTTCAACAGATAAGTCAAAGTCTAATTTCTCCGGAGTTAAATTTAAACGTTGAGCGCAAGTAGGAGAAATAAAAGAATCGGTAGAATCGGTATCAAATAAAGTATAGACTTTGCTAGAGTTTATGATAAACTTAACCGTGATGACCTCGTTCGGGTTCCTTACTTTCTGGGAGGTTATAGCAAACGCTCTCCCTTGAACTACCGATTTTGACTTTTCTGGGACGGCCTTTGGTGCCTCCATCCCAGCTGGACTTATCTTCGGTGCGCGATAAAATTGGGCTAGGTTGTAAGACCCCAACTTATTAATGAATAAAATCAAATTTTCTCTAAATATTATTGTGAATAATAAGGGGCTAATTTGATATAATACTTTGGTTATGGGTGAAATGTGCAAATTTTGCAAAATAAGCAAGTGGTTATAAAATATTCATTTTGTCGGGGAATATTCGTTTGGTCGTGGAATATTCTTGCTGTCGGGGAATATTCGTACAACGGCGCAGCCTTGTGTGGGCCCCATAACGGAAAGCGATTGGATGAAGAAAACGACAAGTATAAGTTGTTTATAAATAACGGCGTAGTTGTTACCGTTAATACTGTTGGAATACCCGGTGGTTAAAATACAGTAGCACACGGTATTGCACCAATTATTGATTCTTACGTAAGAAGACACTACTCAATAATTGTTACAGTAGTTACTGTTTAATATTTTATTTTATTGATTCAATAATTGTTGCGTTGATATTTTATATTATTATTGTTTTAATAATTGTTGCTGCACAGTATTTTCCATTATCAGATCAATAATTCATATTATTTGAATAATATTATTAGATAACATTATTGGCAATGTCTAGAAAGTTCTGTCTAAGGAGAGGTTTGGTCATCTAATTGCGCGCCAGTAAGGAAAAATCCTTATTGGAAAGCCCCCTCTTTCCTGGGAACGGCCTGGTTGTCATAAATGTGATTCTATAATATTATTTGTGAATAATTAATTATTGATTCATATGATAAGAAAATATTTATTTTATGTGGATATAAATGAGGGATATATTTTTGTGGTTAAAAATGAAGGAGTTAATGTTGAGGTTTTTATCAGTATTTTTATCGGAATGGAGGTATTAAAAATCAGAGTTTTTGAGATATTTTGCGAGGGTTATAATTTTTAATCCGACCGTTGGATCGTGGTAATTTTTGGATATGTTATACATATATAAGTTGAGTATATGTCCACAAATTTTGAACCGTTAAAAATGAACGTATGATTTATTATGAATTTTGCGAGATGACTGGTTCAGAAATTGTTGAATTTTCGGAGTTTATCATTTTGATGGAAAATTCTAGAATTGGTGGGCCCCACTTGTGGTTGGTGAAGAAATGTGCTGAATTATATTTCAAATGTGGTGGGTGGGAATAGTAGCAGGTAAAGCCATCAGGTTGCAGGTCAAACCTACTAAAATTTTCCTATAAATAGAGGGCTAAGTTAGAATTGAAAATCACACCAGAAACAAGTTTTCTCTCTTTCTCTCTCTAGATTATTGAGTGTATTTTGTGAGTATTTATATACTTTGAGAGTTTCTATTCATCAGAGCAAGTTTCTTTCAGCCTTATACCGGTATTCCGACCAGAAGTACTGATATCTTGAGGTAAGGGATATTATTTTCTTCTTAATGATATTATTTTCTTCAATATCATTATGCTGAAATATTGATATGAGTTTTTATCAAATTTGGAACTTTTTGTGTCGGGGTTACTATTCACGTATACGGCACTATTCATGTATACGGTACTATTCACGAATACGGCACTATTCACCGAAAAATAAAATTTTTCCTTTTTGTCCAAGATGTCTATTATGGTTACTATCTTTGATTGTATCCATGTTTTGATCTTTATTTTTGAATTCTACTTCACAATTGATTATTATGAAGTATTATTGATCTTGGATAAACTGTTATACGAATCCCTACTATTTGTCCTTCTGTCTCATTGGATTCGTTCTCTTTAAGATATTTTTCATCATCCTCAGTCCTAAATGATGATATTAATGAATATCTTTGGCCTGTAGTGCAAAGATGTATGATTACTTGATGAATATCTTTGGCCTGTAGTGCAAAGATGAACAGGTGTTGAGATGAACATGACTGACAGGTGATACAAATGAATATCTTTGGCCTGTAGTGCAAAGATGAATATTTGGATAAAGATGATTATTAATTGATGTTACAGGGATAAAATATTGATGATGGACTTTTAAATCTTAGAAGATAGTAGAATTCTTTCTCTACTTGACTCTTCTAATGGTTTGCTGTTTCCGCTGCAGTTGTTGATCTAAAACTTGTTGTCGATTATATTCTATCAGATTTTTCCCTGTTGAAGACTAACGATAATTTGTTGGTATATTATCTTAGTCATAATATTCTTTACTGGGCTAGTTGAGCTCACCCTTTTCCTTTTTGTTCCATTTTTCTTCTCAGGAGGTGAGAACATAGCATGATCTAGTCGGGGTATGGAGTGATGGTTCTAGAAAGATGTTTTAGCAGTCCTCACTATTTCTGTAAAATAGTGTTTGAATAATTGTAATGAGGATTTATTTGAGTGTGGATATTGTCTAGAAAATAATATTTGTATTTAAACTCACAGTATGTGTTGTCGTATTTTGCACGACATTTGTATTATTGAAGTTGTAGTTTGCTTTCTGTACCATGTATTTGGCGACTCAGAATGGGTGTTGTATACCTATTTTGGGGGCGTCATATAGGTGGCCTTTTCTTCCATAATTATAACACGCTTTGGACTGCATCGCACAGTTTAGACTGATGTGTCCCTCCCCTCCGTATTTGAAGCATATGATAGGTGGTCGTTCTCCTTCCTTAACAACGGGTGCTGGTTCTGACGTCTTTCCATCATTGTTGAATCTCCTCTTCTTGAAATGTCCACTCTTATTGTCTTGGCCATGATTACCACCGAAGTGGTTACTATTTCTGGCATGTTGATTCCCTCCACGTTTGTTGTCACCGCTTCGATGACTGCTACCAATGGTATTATCATTTTGTCGGCTGCTTTCTCTTGGTTGGGTTGACTCGTTATCGCGCTCCAATAACTAAGCCCTATTTACAACATCTGAATACAAATACAGTTTATAAGAAATTAGGTATTGACGTATCTTAGGTTTTAAACCTCTTAGAAACATCCGCGTCATTCTCTCCTCATTATCAACCAAGTGGGACGCAAACCGGGACAACTCGGCAAACTTAGCTTTGTGCTACGACACGGTCATATTGTTCTGCTCCAGCTTGATGAACTCTACCTCCTTCATGTGACGAATACTTTTAGGAAAGTACTTGTCGTTGAACAGTTCTTGGAACTTCTCCCAAGACATTTTCAGTGCGGTAGGTTGAGTACGCTTTACAGATTCCCACCAGTAATCTGCTTCTGCCCGGAACATGAAGGTGGCAAAGGGAACCTTTTGCTCCTCGGAGCATCCCAAGACATCAAATATCTTGTTGATCTGCTTTATCCACGTCTCCCCCTTAAGTGGTTTTGGCTCTCCACAAAACTTCGGTGGTCCCAGCTCCTTGAACTGTTTAGCAGTGACCGTCTGAGAGTTGCCAGTGTTTCCACCTGTATTTCGGACAGTAGTCTCTCTTGCTTGATGTTGCATGAATTACAGAAAGCCTCTAAACATTCAATCATTCATCATTTGGTCAGTGTTGTTGTTTGCATGAGGATTGTTGCCTTCCTAATGTACATTATCCTGATTGTTAATCTGTGGAGACTCAACGGTCTCCTGTGCTCCATTGCTATTCTCAACATTCTCAGATGTCATTTTCAAATACTGCCACAAAATAAGGATTAATTGACATGTCACATATTATCCCTATACTCCGACCGACCAATTAAATACCAAATAAACTTAGGTAGGTCATACTAGCGAAGGAATTCCCCGTCTCTCCCCTCCTAGTTCTTGTCTTATATTTCAGCCAGGGATCATATCCCTAAGCTTTGATGACAACTGAGATGCCCCCAAAATAGGTATACATCACCCATTCTGAGTCACCAAATACATGGTACAAAATATAACTACAAACTTAATTATACAACTGTCGTGTAAAGTACGACAAAACATAAACTGAGAGTTTTAAAACGAATATTATCTTCTAGACAGTATTCAACTCAAATGGAGTCCTCAATACAATTATTATCACACTATTTCATAGAATAATAAGGACTACTAATGCTATCATCTGGACCGTCACTCTGTTCCCCTACTAGTCCCGGCTACGTTCTCATTTCCTTAAAAGGACAATGAAAGCAAAAGGGTGAGCTCAACTAGCCCAGTAAGAAATATTATGACTAAGATAATGCAGAATAATTTATCGTTAGCCTTCAACAGTGTTAAACTGATAAAATAAAACAAATATCAAGTTTAACTACAGCGGAACAAGCAATCCATTAGAAGAGTCAAGTAGAGAATAAAATCTACTATCTTCTATGATTTAAAAGGTTTTTCATCACTTTTATCGCTGAGACTCAGCTTAATAAATAATCTACATCATTGAATCACCCCTGCACTACGGCCAAGGATATTCTTTAGTATCACGACCACAAATTATCCATGCACTACGGGCCAAGGATATTCGTGTATTCGTCAATGGTCATGATCATACCAACAACTGTCCATCAACGCACTACGGGCCAATGATGACTTTTACCACATCATTTGTAATATTACGGTCATGATTATACCGAACAATCCCTGGTCATAATCATATCAAGTCCATCTATGCACTAAAGGCCACAGATGACTTTCAACATAATATAAACATGAGGATGATGACAATGATATAAGAATTCAATAAAATAAGTTCAAGGATAAATTTTTAAATATTTATAATTTAATTTATTTAGAAATCAATAACGTCCAAATTGTCAACATGATACTGCTTTGTGAAGTAAAATTCAAGAATAATATTGTACAAAAAATAATTTCGACCGAAAACGAATCAATTTTTATCATAAATAGTACACTGGATGAATAGTACTCGAGTGAATAGTACTCCATTATTAGTACTTCGGGAATAGTAACCCCATGAATAGTACTCCGGCATGAAAAAGTTAAAAATTATCAAGAATGCTCAGAATAATATTTTCATGAAAAGATATTGGATGAAGCGCAAATATCAATGATATTCTACTAATTTCATAGAGTATAGAAGCTAAAATTTTAACAAACAAGTATAGAATTCGAAATCTAAAACGAAATAATATTACTTACATACTACAGAGTATGGAAGAAAATATTATTTCATACGAATATTGAACAAAAATAGTATCCCTTACGAATACGAAAGAAATAATACCACTTACCTTAGTAGGAGATTGGATACTGAAATAGTGTAGTAACAGAATACTCTTCTTCTTTCTCTCTGATTCTCTCTCTATAGAATTCTCTTGTGAGTCGTAGTGAATTGGTGAAAATGAAAGAAGAAATAAGCTTCTATTTATAGAAGATTTCTAGCTTAGCCCTTGCAATGTGAAGAGGCAAGTGGCTTGACGACTGGTGATGAGAAAAGAAAAGTGGTTTTACGCCTGTAATGTGAAACAACAAGTGGTTCGACACCTGTAATGTAAAACGATAATTGGTCGACGCCTGTAATGTGAAACGACAATTGATTGATGTCTGGTAACGGCAATTACTATTGGCAAAAGTGACTCTTAGATGATGACATATGGGCCCCCATAAAATAAATCAAACTTACCACAAACGTCTCACAACAGACTTCTTATTTATATCAAAGATTGAATAAATATTACCACAAATCATTTTATCTTCAATCAACACATATTTAATCTTCCAACAATTATTCATCATTAATATTATAACTCACAATATTTAACAACCAGATTATTTCCAGGAAAGAGGGGGCTTTCCGATAAGGATTTCTCCCTATTGACACGCAATTAGGTGACCAAACCTCTCCTCGACAGAATTTTTTAGACATCTTTAATATTGCAAATTATAATATGAATAACTTTATCGTCTCAATTATTGATTTAATAATATAAAATATTATGCAGATGATACTGTGACAGTAATTGAATCAATAATATGAGATACTATGCAGTAATTACTGTAGCAATAATTGAGTATAATTGAGTGGCTTCTTACGTAAGTATCAATAATCAATACCGTGTTCTACTATGCAACCATGCGTATTACAATACTTTTACCACCGGGTATTTCAACAGTTAACGATAAAACTTTCGCCGTTATTTTATAAAAAAAAAATATTTTTGTCGTTTTCTCAATCCGACAATAATTTCGTTGTGGGGTCCACCAATGATTGTGTCGTCGTACGAATATTTCCTGTTAAAACGAATATTCCCCGACCAATATAATATAACAACTTGCATACTTTACAAAATTTATAAATATTACCCACAACTATAACATTATATCAAATTCACTCCATAATATCCAAAAATGATATTTATTGAAAATTCATCTTTATTCATAAAAGTTGGGGTCTTACATGTTATAGTTCAAATTTTGCATTTTCTTGTGCTGGAATTAGGTGAGGGTGGTATACTACATTGAAGCCCATCCATAAGAGTAAAACAAAGTGACCATAAGGTGCAGCGTAGGTGTTTGAGAAAAGGATTAAGTGACTTACCTTGGGATACTGAACAAGTTTAAGGGAACACATCAAGCAAAAATAATTGGGCCTTTATCAAGGTTTGGTATTATAGTTCAATGGCACCAAAGCGAATTAGGAGCGAATCATCTCGGTCTTCCAGTAGCAGTGACTTAGAACTACCAGGGGAAATTACTACACTTAATAGCACAAGATTCATTTGCATAGAGGCTTAGAAATACTTTCATGACGTACTGCTAGACAAGACCTTTGTACTGGAAAGGGGCCTAAAGTCGGATCCCAAGTTGGATGGACACATGATGGCTATGATCTGAGCTAGAGGCTGGAAATTATTTACTACAACTCCGGTGGTTGCATCAATTTTAATTGTACAAGAGTTTTACACCAATGCCAAAATAATAAAAGACGGGATAACTTTTGTTTGGGGTTGTTAGGTGTTATATATTCGCCAAAGCATCTATGAATTGTTTCACCTACCAACCATTCCACTCAATGATCCTAATTGGCTATACGGACGTGAGTTGGACACTGAACTGTACTACATCTGCCAATATCTATGCAAGCCTAGCACGGTGTGGAAAACTAAATAATGTACTATTCAGAAACTACACTTTCCCCACACCGCTCTTAGCAAAATATGAGAAGGCTTGGTATAGTTTCCTATGTGCCAACTTGAAGCCAACAAGGCATCAAAATGATGTCACCAGAGATAGGGCGATTCTGCTGTATAGAATTCTCAAGGGCAAGATAGTAGATGTGGGGTATATCATTAACTGCTTGATCCACTGATACTTGTAAGGAGGAACTTTAGGGGGTATCCCACATACCTCCGTAATCACTAGACTATGTGCTATACAAGGAGTTGAATGGACTGCCTCAAAACCTATGCAGTTACCTATGACCACTATTGATCACGCTACCATTGAAAAATACAAAGTGGGGAAATGTGGCCAATGTCATCCTCAAGGGGCCAGATTCATTATTCTGGGTTGATCAGAAAGTGAAAGTACGAGCGAGGAGGCTCCTGAGCACCATTAGGAAGCTCCCAAATTACTAGTGTAAGCTTCTCAAGATAGACTGGACCGGATGGAGCGTTGTATGTAGCGGCGAATGGATGCTATATATTCTCAAGTCAACGAGGTCCGGGCATTTACCTCATAAATTTTTGAGTCCATATCTCAAGATTTTAACTTGTTGGGAGTTCAGGTGTAGTTCCCCACGTATGGAGCCGCCCAAACTTATTTGAGGCCCGATACACTTTCTGACCATGAGGATGCGGATGACGACGATGCCTCAGATTAGGGGAGTATTTCTTTTAATCTTATTTATCTCTGTTATAACAATGTGGGCATTGTCTTTGATAAGTTTGGGGGGATTGTGTTTAGATCACATTGCATTTAGTGTAGTTCATTTATCTGCATGTAGTTTTCATTATTGTTAGTTTGATTCATGTGTTGCATAAGACTTTTTTTTAATAAAAAAAATGAAAATCAAAAAATATCTTTCATTTATTTAGTTCACTTAGAATATTGCATGAATCCGAGTAGTAAAGTTGGTTTGAATTTTAACTTAGCTAATGATGAGATTGGGATTGCATATAAATTTGAACAATATTGATAACCAAGGCATGGACATAATTTCATATCATGATGAGAATCTTAATCTGTTTAAAACTGATGTAATCGGATTGCACGTTGGGTTGACTATTTGATTAACTCAGTTTAAATGGCTGCATAATTGTCTTCTTGGGGGAAATTATGGTTTCTAATGAAGGAAAATTGGTAGACTTGGAATAAAGGCTAGGATGACGCAAAAACTTAAGTTTGGGGGAAAACATGGGATATATATATATATATATATATATATATATATATATATATATATATATATATATATATATAAGATAGAAAAATACAGAAAAAGAAAAAATATGTATTAATAAACACATTGACTAGTTTAGTTATGTGGCCTTTGTTATTCGGGTAAGTAAGACCTAGGGGTGTCTCTACACCCAACGCTGTAAAATCAACTGGTTTGGGAGTCGTTGGTCAAAAACTCGATACATGGGTAACATTGAAAAGCCTAAGAGAACTATACATTGCACAGTTAAGTGTAAACATGAGAATGAGTAAAAAATCCCTCCTAACTGAATAATAAAGCATGTGTAGACTTAACCTAGTAATCGCATAGTTTTAGCCGGAGATTAACTTGTTTACAAAAGTTCTTGAGTTAGAACTATGTTTTCCCTCCAAGAAGCATATTATATGATGTATTTGGACTATAGTTGACTTTAAGGGTTAATAAGCACACACACACTACATGAGTCATAACATGTTTTGATTTACATATTGATATAGGTTATTGATTTGTGTTTGGTTGGATTTACTATTTAAAACTATTATTTATTTCTCTGAGGCATATGGTTGGATTTCATACTGACTAATGATCAGATTCGTAGGCATGATAGTGATAGGTTGCTTATTTATCATTATGTTTGAGTTGTTTTTACATTGCATTGTGTTTTGTTACTTGGGGGCAAGCAACAGTTCAAGTTTATGGGTATTTGATAAGTAGGTTTCATACCTACAAATCAAGTATCAACTAACTAGAAATGTTGCTTATTCTCGTGATTTTTAATTTCTTTTCATGCATTTTATGTCATTTTTATACGAACTATGCTTAGGAGCTATGTTGGCGACAACTGGGATGGAACAACATTGAATAGACCAGAAAAATTATAGATCAAGAGCAATGCGCCCGTGCCCAAAATGACTTGGTGAGCAACGCGGTCGTGCCATACTTCAGTCTCAAAAATTTTCCTCTGCAATAGCAGCGCGGCCACGCCCAAAAGTAGTACAAAGGCAGCATTGTCGCGCCAGTTCGAGAGTTAACTAAGTTTGACTTTTCATTTAAGTAGTTCAATTGAGTTGTAACGTGAATAGGATTTCATATTTTGATTAGGAATTATAGCAGAACTTATAAATAGTTGTTTTATTTAGTTATTAGGAATATGTTCTTTCATATTTCTATGCTTATTCACTTGTGGATTCTAGACTTTAACTCAATGGCAATGAACTAATTCTCTTGTTTAAGAGTGCGACGGATCTTATTGCGTAACTTATTTTAGTATGCTTCTCTGTTAATTATTGTGATCTATACTTGATATTGTCTATTGTGATTTGGATTTAATTGCTTAATTATCTGGACCATAATTACCGCGATAACCTATATAAACTTGGGAAACAGATTATTGGTTTAGATCTGATCATGATAGCACATGATTGTCCTTTCTGTGTGGCGATGGAATTCATAATTTATGTTTAGGATAGAGATATACATATGCACCACATGTAATCTAATAGGGGAACCTGTGATGTAAACTCTCTTTAATTTTAATTTACATAGAAATATAGTGAATTAGTTAATTAGGGTGTTCAATACAATTCTATCAATTGCGGATTTGGATTGATATGTTTATAATGCATCGGGAGGTGGTTATAAATACTGATAAGTTCTTGATTAACAGTCCAAAATAGTGAGCATAATTAATGGGAAGTGTATTAATATAAGTAAAGCAAAAAGTGAAGTTGTAATTTTAAATATCCAAAATTTGATTTTTAAACTCGTGGTAGTTAGTGTTATTTTAATTAATAATTTTCTTTTCAAAAATTCACAAATTGGTTTATTGTTTAATAAAATCGAAATAATATAAAACGAATACTTGTTAGTATAAATTGCAGTTATTCTATGTGGGATCGACACTTGACTTACTCTTTATTACTTGTTGATCACTTATACTTGCTTGGTGTGCTAAATTTAAAATAGACCAATAATATTTGTTGAACTCTATTGTTGAAGCTTGATTTATTCTGATTATCAGCAACTACTGATGATCATTGTTGATGTGATGCTAAGCTATTCACTTTAGCTCTTTATCTTTTGTGCTTAATCATCATTGAACACTTCCTGGATCGTAGAATTGTACTCTAAGTCTTCAGCTGGTTGACTCTGAGTGTTCCTGATGAAACTTAAAGTAGTACTTTGAGATTTACTTTCTGATCTGTCACTCCTGAGCTTTTCTAGCTCTTTTATCTTTAGCTCTGTAGCTCTGACCTTTTTATGTACCCATCAACTTCTTGTAATCTGATAAGTTACTGCCAAGATTATGTTTAATCTCCTTCTCTTTTGTACTTGGCAGCCTTGAGCATTTCTCTATTCGTAGAGTGGACCTTGAACATTTCTTTGTTAGTATATTTTCAGAAAACTATTTTCGACGAAATATTATGTTGAACATATACTAATTTTGACATAATTAATTCCGTCAAAATTTAGATTTTGTCTTGCAACAATGTCTATCTCTTTCTCTAAAACTTGGTAGTGGTTGGTACAAATTTGTTTAACTAGCTACTTTAATTAACAACTGTCACATAAAGAATGTAAGTAATCGTAGTGTGGGAATTAAATTATCACAATTAGATAACATTAAATTAATCATGAGTTTTTTCTATGTATGCACAATAAAAAAATATAATAAAAAAAGTTGGCTTGTATTTTAACTCTGATAATATCAATTTATATTTCTTTTCCAAAACAAAATGTAACACTAGGATGTCATCACATGAAGTATAAATTTAAGAAAATAATTAACTAACTTCCAATGAAAATTTAATTACTCTCTTTAAACGAATTTAGTCAAATGGACACAATTAGATAGTACAGAGAGATTATGAAGAGAATTAATATTTGTACAAAAGAAAATTGATATTTTCGTAAGATTTCACTCATATAAATAGTAAATAGGATCTGTAAATACTCAAAATTTTGCATTTCTGTTACTAACCATGCAAGAGGGCAGAATCGTCTTTTATCTCCTAGAGACAACCTTGGGAGTCAAAATCATCAAATCCAACCCCAGAGACAACCCCAGGAAATCAACTCAAATCTCGAAGACAACCACCAGGAGATAAAGTTAAACCCTGGAGACAACCCTGGGAGATCAATTCCCGGAAGATCAAGTCAAACCCCGGCGATAACCCAGGGAAATCAAGTCAAATCTTGGAGACAACCCCCGGGAGATCAAGTCAAACCCCAGAGATAACCCAAAGAGATCAAGTCAAACTCCGAAGACAACCCCGAGAGATCAAGTTCAAAGCCTGGAGAAAACTCCGGGAAATCAAACCAACCTCAGAGAAAACCCTGAGGACTGGCAAAAGTCGACAGTTGTCCAATCTCGGAGGCAACCCTGAGAAAAGACAGTTACAACTACATCAAGCCCGGAACCATCCCATGAAGGTTAAAATAGTAATTTTGCCAACTCAACATTAATTTAGTCAAAATCAGTGCAAAAGAAGTCATGCAGAACCATAACATCAATCCCAAGTGAAAATAACACAAGACAGCTCAACGGATGGACTACGAACACTCAAAGATCTGGTCATGGACCCATCTTCTCGGATTCAGAAAATGTCAAATCACATTTTCAGATTGAAAGTTATGAAGGTTCGAGCAGACTGCGCATTGGCCCGAGTGCATGTACTTCGAGACAACGCGACCCACGGGGCCCAGGCCCACCTGGGCAGCCGCAGGTAGACCCACGGTGTAAAATCCTGAATTTTATGAAATGAAAGTATTTATAATTATTATTCTATTTAATAAATGGTTAAATTGATAAAGGGTTAAAGTTAAGGGTGATATGTGAAAATTTTGCAAAGTAAGCAAGCTGATATAAAATATTCGTTGTGTCGGAGAATATTCGTTTGGTCGGGGAATATTCTTTTTGTCAGGGAATATTCGTACGACGACACCATCATTAGTGGACCTCACAACGAAATAACTGTCGGAGTTAGAAAACGACAGAAATATCTTTTTATAAATATAACGGCAAAAATTTTACCGTTAAACTATTGAAATACCCAGTGGTAAAAGAACAGTAATACGCGTGGTTGCAAAGTAGTACATGGTATTGATTATTGATGCTTACGTAAGAAGTCACTCAGTTATACTGAATTATTGCTACAATAATTGTTGGATAATATCTCTCATATTATTGATTTAATTATTGTCACAATATCATTTGCATAATATTTATTATTAGTAAATCAATAATTGAGATGACAAGTTATTCATATTATTATTTGCAATATTTACGATGCCTAGAAAGTTCTGTCGAGGAGAGGTTTGGTCACCTACTTACGCGCCAATAGGGAGAAATCCTTATCGGAAAGCCCTCTCTTTCCTGGGAATGATCTGGTTATTAAATATTATGAGTTATAATATTAATGATGAATAATTATTAATAGATTAAAAATGTGTTTTTTAAAGATAAGTGATTTGTGGTAAATATTTATTCAATTTTTGATATAAATAGAGAGGTTTGTTATGAGGTATTTGTTATAAGTTTGGCTTATTATTCTATGACGAGATGTGCTAATTTTTTAGATCGTTGGTTGAAGTTATAATAGTAAATCAATATGGATCGTTGGTTGAAGATATAATAGTAAATCAATATGGACCGCTAGCGAAAAGTTATAATAGTAAATCAATATGGATCGCTGGTTTAAAGTTTTAATAGTAAATCAGTATGGATCGTTGCTTTAAGTTTTAATAGTAAATCAATATGGACCGTCCGTTTAAAAGTAAATTAATCTAGGCCGTTCATGAATTAGTTACTATTCAGTCCTTTTTCCTATAAATAGAAGCTCATTCCTTCATTATTTCTTACGAATTTACTGAAAATCTAGAGAGAGAAACTATAGAGAGAAAGAAGAGGAGTATTCTGCTACCACCCTTCTTCAGTATTCAGTCTTCTACTAAGGTAAGGGGTGTTATTTATTTCATATTCACTTACGATATTATTTTTCGTATTTGTAAGAAATATTATCTTTGTTCAATATTCGTAAGGGATATTATTTGTTGTATTCGTAAGGGGTATTATTTCTTTCGTATTCATAAAGAGAGTTAATTTCTTTCAATACTCGTAAGGGTAACTTGTCTACGCAAACTACCGCATGCATGGTAAAATCTTTTGTTATTCCATTCTTTATTATTCTGTTGGAATAACCTGTCTACGCGGACTACCGCATGCATGGTGAAATCCTTTTGTTATTCCATTCTTTATTATTCTGTTGGAATAACCTGTCTACGAGGACTACCGCATGCATGGTGAAATTCTTATTTTATTCCATTCTTTATTATTCTGTTGGAATAACCTGTCTACGCGAACTATCGCATGCCTGGTGAATAACCATTCGTATTCAATTGTTATTAAATTATGAAAATAATCTGTCTACGCGGACTACCGCACGACAGGTGAAAATTTATTTGCAATTTCGTATATTATTTCTTTTCATATTCTTAAATCTAAACTTACTATGGTAAGTATTGCTTCTATAATTCCTGAAATTTGTGGAATATCCTTGAGTTTTGCGCTTCATCTAGTATCGTTTCATTGGAATATTGATCTGAATTTTCTTATTAAACATCAATATTTTCACTCGGAGTACTATTCACGGGTTACTATTCACTCGATTACTATTCACTCGAATATTATTCACCCGAGGATTCGGGGTACTTTTCATGTCGGGATACTATTCACGAGTTACTATTCACTCAAATATTATTCACTCAGGTATTCGAGGCACTTTTCATGCCGGGATACTATTCACTCGAGTACTATTCACCCGGAGTACTATCCACGATAAAAATTGATTTCTTTTCTGTCTAAAAATTATTTTTGATACATGAATATTATTCTTGAATTTTACTCCACAAAGCAGTATCATGTTGACAATTTGGATATTTTTAAACTCTGGATAAAATTAAAGTCTTTAATATTTATCCTTGATCTCGTTTGATTGAATTCTTATATCATTGTCATCATCCTCATGCTTATATTGTGATAAAAGTCATATGTGGCTTACGTGCATAGATGTACTATTGATTGGTATGATTATGACTAGGGATTATTCAGTATAATGATGATCGTAATGTTACAAATGATGTGGTAAAAGTCTTCATTAGCCAGTAGTGCATTGATGGACAGTTGTTGATTTGATCATGACCATTGATGATTACATGAATATCCTTGGCCCGTAGTGCAGAGATGATTCGATGATGTGGTTTATTTATTAAGTTGAGTCTCAGCGATAAAGTTGATGAAAAACTTTTTAAATCATAGAAGATAGTGGATATCATACTCTACTTGACTATTCTAATGGATTGCTTGTTCCGCTGCAGTTAAACTTGATGTTTATTATATTTTATCTGTTTAACACTGTTGAAGGCTTACGATAATTTATTCTGCATTATCTTAGTCATAATATTTCTTACTGGACTAGTTGAGCTCACCCTTTTGCTTTCATTGTTCTCTTCAGGAAATGAAAATATAGTTAAGACTAGTCAGGGAACAGAGTGATGGTCCGAGATGGTGCCTTAGTAGTCCTCATTATTCTGTGAAATAGTGTGATAATAATTGTAATGAGGACTCCATTGAGTATGGATATTGTCTAGAAGGTAATATTCTTGTTTAAACTCTCAACTATGTTTTGTCGTACTTTACACGAAAGTTGTATAATTAAGTTTGTAGTTGTATTATGTACCATGTATTTGGCGACTCAGAATGGCTGATGTATACCTATTTTGGGGGCGTCACAGTTGGTATCAAAGCTTAGGGATATGATCCCTGGCTCAGATGTGAGACTAGAACTAGGAGGGGGGAGACAGGAAATTCCTTCGCTAGTATGACCTACCTAAGTTTATTTGGTATTTATTTGATCGGTCAAAGTATAGGGATAATATGTGACATATCAATTAATCTTTATTTTGTGGCAGTATTTAAGAATGGCATATGAAAATCAAGAGATGAACTCATATAGAGTTTTAAGTAATGAATTGAGGAGAATTTTATGATCGAAATATAGAACTGCAATATCGTATTCGTGAGTTAGAATAGCAATGTTAAAAATGGCAAGCGGTCGTGGAATAAAGGGATGCAGCAAAGTCAAGTCCAGGTGGGATGGTGGCACCAAAAGCAGATACAGACAAAACAAAGTCGGTGGTTTCAGGAAGAGCATTTTTCGTGACTTCTCAAAAAAGCGAGTAACCCTAACGAAGTTAGCACGGGTTAGTTAATTATAAATTCTTGCGAAGTCTATACCTTATTAGATACCGGTTCTAACCATTCTTTTATTTCTCCTACTTGCGCTCAACGTTTAAATTTAACTCTGGAGAAATTAGACTTTGACTTATCTGTTGAAACTCCATTGGGAGAAACCTTTGTTACATCCACTGTTTATAAATCCTATTTGGTTCAAATCGACACTTTCACGTTACCTGTCGATCTCATCTCTTTGAAAATACTTGCATTTGATGTGATTTTAGGGATTGATTAGTTAACTACTCATCACGCTAAAATCGATTATTTTTGTAAGGTTGTTAGCTTTCATATTTCTAACCAACCTGTTATGCGAATTCAAGTAACCAAACCACTAAAGTCAAACACTTTCATATTAAGCCATAAAGCTATTCGTTTATTGAAAAACAGATGTCAAGCTTTCTTAGCCAATGTCACAAATTTAAATAAAAATACGTCAGATTTGAATGATATTTCTATTATTAATAAATTTCCTGACATATTCTCCGAAGAACTTCCTAGCCTACCCTAGAGCGTGAAATCAATTTTTGTAATGACCCTAGTACAAAACCCATTCTAAAACCCTCAAATATTTCTTCACCCAGAACGAACGTAACATGTGCCAAAGACGTTGGCTCGAGCTGTTGAAGATTACGATAATACCATTCAATACCATCCTAGAAAAGAGAATGTGGTAGCTGACGCATTAAGTAGAAGATCGTATGCGTTTATGAGTGCGATATTGTTCACACAAAGACCAATTTCGTACGACTTACAAAAGATAGAGATAAAGCTAAAGACTCCAAGAAACTATGTGAAGATAGCGAATATATGATTAGAATCGACTTTAATCGATAAAGTTAAAGCCGCTCAAGCTACAGGTTCCGAGCTGATGAATGTGAAGAAGAAGGTTCAAGAAGGCGTTATTCTAAAAGTAAGAATCGATGAAGAGAGAAAATCTCAACCCTCAATTTTATTGACCCATTCGAAATCCTCAATCGAGTAGGAATTATGGCCTATAGACTCGCTTTACCGCCAAGTATGTCGCGTGTTCGTAACATTTTTCACGTATCGATGTTACGTAAATATGTGGACGACCCAAACCACATTATTGAATTAGAACTAGACGAGATAGCAGAAGATTTAACGTATGAGGAGATACGTGTTAAAATGTTGGATAAGAAGGATCATATTCGACACTCAAAGGTTATACCTCAAGAGTTAGAATCTAAATAAGGTATCCTCACCTCTTCGGCATACCAGGTACGTACGTAAATTTCGAGGGCAAAATTTTATAAGGAGGGGAGACTGTAAGACCCCGAATTTTATGAAATAAAAGTATTCAATTTTCTTATAATTATAATTCTATTTAATAAATGGTTAAATTGATAAAGGGTTAATGTTAACGGTGATATGTGAAAATTTTGCAAAGTAAGCAAGTTGATATAAAATATTCGTTGTGTCGGGTAATATTCGTTTGGTCGGGGAATATTCTTTTTGTCAGGAAATATCCGTACGATGACACCATCATTAGTGGACCCCACAACGAAAAAATTGTCAGAGTTAGAAAATGACAGAAATGTCTTTTTATAAAAATAACGGCGAAAGTTTTACCGTTAAACTGTTGAAATACCCGGTGGTAAAAGAACAGTAATACCCGTGGTTGCATAGTAGCACATGGTATTGATTATTGATGCTTCCGTAAGAAGCCACTCAGTTATACTCAATTATTGCTGCAGTAATTACTGCATAATCTCTATCATATTATTGATTCAATTATTATCACAGTATCATTTGCATAATATTTATTATTAGTAAATCAATAATTGAGACGACAAAGTTATTCATATTATTATTTGTAATATTGACGATGTCTAGAAAGTTCTGTCGAGGAGAGGTTTGGTCACCTAATTACGCATCAATAGGGAGAAATCCTTATCAGAAAGCCCCCTATTTCCTGCGAATAATATGGTTGTTAAATATTGTGAGTTGTAATATTAATGATGAATAATTGTTAATAAATTAAAAATGTGTTTATTAAAGATAAGTGATTTGTGGTAAATATTTATTCAATTTTTGATATAAATAGAGGGGTTTGTTATGAGGTATTTGTTATAAGTTTGGCTTATTATTCCATGAGGAGATGTGCTAATTTTTCAAACCGTTGGTTGAAGTTATAATAGTAAATCAATATGGATCGTTGGTTGAAGATATAATAGTAAATCAATATGGACCGCTAGCAGAAAGTTATAATAGTAAATCAATATGGATCGCTGGTTTAAAGTTTTAATAGTAAATAAGTATAGATCGTTGCTTTAAGTTTTAATAGTAAATCAATATGGACCGTCCGTTTAAAAGTAAACTAATTTGGGCCGTTCATGAATTAGTTACTATTCAGTCCTTTTTCCTATAAATAGAAGCTCATTCCTTCATTATTTCTTAGGAATTCACTGAAACTCTAGAGAGAGAGAGACTATAGAGAGAAAGAAGAAGAATATTCTGCTACTACCCTACTTCAGTATTCAATCTTCTACTAAGGTAAGGGGTAAATTTGGATATTTTTAAACTCTGGATAAATTTAAAGTCTTTAATATTTATCCTTGATCTCGTTTGATTGAATTCTTATATCATTGTCATCATCCTCATGCTTATATTGTGATAAAAGTCATATGTGGCTTACGTGCATAGATTTACTATTGATTGGTATGATTATGACCAGGGATTATTCGGTATAATGATGATCGTAATGTTACAAATGATGTGATAAAAGTCCTCATTGGCCCGTAGTGCATTGATGGACAGTTGTTGATTTGATCATGACCATTGATGATTACATGAATATCCTTGGCCCGTAGTGCAGCGATGATTCGATGGTGTGGTTTATTTATTAAGTAGAGTCTCATCTATAAAGTTGATGAAAAACTTTTTAAATCATAGAAGATAGTAGATATCATGCTCTACTTGACTCTTCTAATGGATTGCTTGTTTTGATGCAGTTAAACTTGATGTTTATTGTATTTTGTCTGTTTAACACTGTTGAAGGCTTACAATAATTTATTCTGCATTATCTTAGTCATAATATTTCTTATTGGGCTAGTTGAGCTCACCCTTTTACTTTCATTATTCTCTTCAGGAAATGAGAATATAGCTGGGACTAGTCAGGGAATAGAGTGATGGTCCGAGATGGTGCCTTAGTAGTCCTCACTATTCTGTGAAATAGTGTGATAATAATTGTAATGAGGACTCCATTGAGTGTGGATATTGTCTAGAAGGCAATATTCCTGTTTAAACTCTCAGCTATATTTTGTCGTACTTTACATGACAGTTGTATAATTAAGTTTGTATTTGTATTCTGTACCATGTATTTGGCGACACAAAATGGGTTATGTATACCTATTCTGGGGGCGTCACAGTTGGTATCAAAGCTTAGGGATATGATTCCTGGCTGAGACGTGAGACTAGAACTAGGAGGGGAGAGACGGGAAATTTCTTCGCTAGTATGACCTACCTAAGTTTATTTGGTATTTATTTGGTCGGTTAGAGTATAGGGATAATATGTGACATATCAATTAATCCTTATTTTGTGGCAGTATTTAAGAATGACATATGAAAATCAAGAGATGAACTCATATAGAGTTTTAAGTAATGAATTAAGGAGAATTTTATGATCGAAATATAGAACTACAAGATCGTATTCGTGAGTTAGAATAGCAGTGTGAAAAACGACAAGCTGTCGTGGAACAAAGGGATGCAGCAAAGTCAAGTCCAGCCGGGACGGTGGCACCAAAGGCGAATACGGACAAAACAAAGCCGGTGGTTTCAGGAAGAGCGTTTTTCGTGACTTCTCAAAAAAGCGAGTAACCCGAACAAAGTTCGCACGGGTTAGTTAATTATAAATTCTTGCGAAGTCTATACCTTTTTAAATACCGGTTCCAATTATTCTTTTATTTCTCCTACTTGCGCTCAACGTTTAAATTAACGGCGAATATAAAATATTGACTACGTCTAGAATGTTCTGTCGAGGAGAGGTTTGGTCACCTAATTGCGCGCCAATAGGGAGAAATCCTTATCGAAAAGCCCCCTCTTTCCTGGAAATGATATGGTTGTTAAATATTGTGAGTTATAATATTAATGATGAATAATTTTTAATAGATTAAAAATGTGTTTATTAAAGATAAGTTATTTGTGATAAATATTTATTCAATTTTTGATATAAATAGAGGGGTTTTTTATGAGGTATTTGTTATAAGTTTGGCTTATTATTCCATGAGGAGATGTGCTAATTTTTCAAACCGTTGGTTGAAGTTATAATAGTAAATCAATATGGATCGTTGGTTGAAGATATAATAGTAAATCAATATGGACCGCTGGCGGAAAGTTATAATAGTAAATTAATATGGATCGCTGGTTTAAAGTTTTAATAGTAAATCAGTATGGATCGTTGCTTTAAGTTTTAATAGTAAATCAATATGGACCATCCGTTTAAAAGTAAATTAATCTGGGTCGTTCATGAATTAGTTACTATTCAGTCCTTTTTCCTATAAATAGATGCTCATTTCTTTATTATTTCTTACGAATTCACTAAAACTCTAGAGAGAGAAACTATAAAGAGAAAGAAGAGGAGTATTTTGCTACTACTCTACTTCAGTATTCAATCTTCTACTAAGGTAAAGGGTGTTATTTATTTTATATTCACTTACGATATAATTTTTCGTATTCGTAAGAAATATTATTTTCGTTCAATATTCGTAAGGGATATTATTTGTTGTATTCGTAAGGGGTATTTTTTTCTTTCGTATTCATGAAGAGAGTTATTTTTTTTCAATACTTTTAAGGGTTGTTATTCCATTCTTTATTATTCTATTGAAATAACCTGTCTACGCGGACTACCGCATGCATGGTGAAATCTTTTGTTATTCTATACTTTATTATTCTGTTGGAATAACCTGTCTACGCGGACTACCGCATATATGGTGAAATCATTTTGTTATTCCATTCTTTATTATTCTGTTGGAATAACATGTCTACGCGGACTACCGCATGCATGGTGAAATTATTATGTTATTCCATTCATTATTATTCTGTTAGAATAACATGTCTACGCAGACTACCGCATGCCTGGTGAATAACCCTTCGTATTCAATTGTTATTAAATTGTGGAAATGATCTGTCTACGCAGACTACCGCATGACAGGTGAAAATTCATTTGTAGTTTCGTATATTATTTATTTTCATATTCTTAAATCTAAACTTACTATGGTAAGTATTGCTTCTATAATTCCTGAAATTAGTGGAATATCCTTGAGTTTTGCACTTCATCCAGTATCGTTTTATTGGAATATTGATCTGAACTTTCTTATTAAATATCAATATTTTCACTCGGAGACTATTCACAGTTTACTATTCACGAGTTACTATTCACTCAGTTATTATTCACCCAAGGATTCGGGGTACTTTTCATGCCGGGATACTATTCATAAGTTACTATTCATGGGTTACTATTCACCCAATTACTATTCACTCAAATATTATTCACTCGGGTATTCGGGGCACTTTTTATGTCGGGGCACTTTTCATGCCGGGGTACTATTCACCCAGAGTACTATTCACGATAAAAACTGATTTCTTTTTTGTCCAAAAATTATTTTTGATACATGAATATTATTATTGAATTTTACTCCACAAAGCAATATCATGTTAACAATTTGGATATTTTTAAACTCTGGATAAATTTAAAGTCTTTAATATTTATCCTTGATCTCGTTTGATTGAATTCTTATATCATTGTCATCATCCTCATGCTTATATTGTGATAAAAGTCATATGTGGCTTACGTGCATAGATTTACTATTGATTGGTATGATTATGACCAGGGATTATTCGGTATAATGATGATCGTAATGTTACAAATGATGTGGTAAAAGTCCTCATTGGCCCGTAGTGCATTGATGGACAGTTGTTGATTTGATCATGACCATTGATGATTACATGAATATCCTTGGCCCGTAGTGCAGCGATGATTCGATGGTGTGGTTTATTTATTAAGTTGAGTCTCATCTATAAAGTTGATGAAAAACTTTTTAAATCATAGAAGATAGTAGATATCATGCTCTACTTGACTCTTCTAATGGATTGCTTGTTTTGATGCAGTTAAACTTGATGTTTATTGTATTTTGTCTGTTTAACACTGTTGAAGGCTTACAATAATTTATTCTGCATTATCTTAGTCATAATATTTCTTATTGGGCTAGTTGAGCTCACCCTTTTACTTTCATTATTCTCTTCAGGAAATGAGAATATAGCTGGGACTAGTCAGGGAATAGAGTGATGGTCCGAGATGGTGCCTTAGTAGTCCTCACTATTCTGTGAAATAGTGTGATAATAATTGTAATGAGGACTCCATTGAGTGTGGATATTGTCTAGAAGGCAATATTCTTGTTTAAACTCTCAGCTATATTTTGTCGTACTTTACATGACAGTTGTATAATTAAGTTTGTATTTGTATTCTGTACCATGTATTTGGCGACACAAAATGGGTTATGTATACCTATTCTGGGGGCGTCACAGTTGGTATCAAAGCTTAGGGATATGATTCCTGGCTGAGACGTGAGACTAGAACTAGGAGGGGAGAGACGGGAAATTTCTTCGCTAGTATGACCTACCTAAGTTTATTTGGTATTTATTTGGTCGGTTAGAGTATAGGGATAATATGTGACATATCAATTAATCCTTATTTTGTGGCAGTATTTAAGAATGACATATGAAAATCAAGAGATGAACTCATATAGAGTTTTAAGTAATGAATTAAGGAGAATTTTATGATCGAAATATAGAACTGCAAGATCGTATTCGTGAGTTAGAATAGCAGTGTGAAAAACGACAAGCTGTCGTGGAACAAAGGGATGCAGCAAAGTCAAGTCCAGCCGGGACGGTGGCACCAAAGGCGAATACGGACAAAACAAAGTCGGTGGTTTCAGGAAGAGCGTTTTTCGTGACTTCTCAAAAAAGCGAGTAACCCGAACAAAGTTCGCACGGGTTAGTTAATTATAAATTCTTGCGAAGTCTATACCTTTTTAAATACCGGTTCCGATTATTCTTTTATTTCTCCTACTTGCGCTCAACGTTTAAATTAACGGCGAATATAAAATATTGACTACGTCTAGAATGTTCTGTCGAGGAGAGGTTTGGTCACCTAATTGCGCGCCAATAGGGAGAAATCCTTATCGAAAAGCCCCCTCTTTCCTGGAAATGATCTGGTTGTTAAATATTGTGAGTTATAATATTAATGATGAATAATTTTTAATAGATTAAAAATGTGTTTATTAAAGATAAGTTATTTGTGATAAATATTTATTCAATTTTTGATATAAATAGAGGGGTTTTTTATGAGGTATTTGTTATAAGTTTGGCTTATTATTCCATGAGGAGATGTGCTAATTTTTCAAACCGTTGGTTGAAGTTATAATAGTAAATCAATATGGATCGTTGGTTGAAGATATAATAGTAAATCAATATGGACCGCTGGCGGAAAGTTATAATAGTAAATTAATATGGATCGCTGGTTTAAAGTTTTAATAGTAAATCAGTATGGATCGTTGCTTTAAGTTTTAATAGTAAATCAATATGGACCATCCGTTTAAAAGTAAATTAATCTGGGCCGTTCATGAATTAGTTACTATTCAGTCCTTTTTCCTATAAATAGATGCTCATTTCTTTATTATTTCTTACGAATTCACTAAAACTCTAGAGAGAGAAACTATACAGAGAAAGAAGAGGAGTATTTTGCTACTACCCTACTTCAGTATTCAATCTTCAACTAAGGTAAGGGGTGTTATTTATTTTATATTCACTTACGATATAATTTTTCGTATTCGTAAGAAATATTATCTTCGTTCAATATTCGTAAGGGATATTATTTGTTGTATTCGTAAAGGGTATTTTTTCTTTCGTATTCATGAAGAGAGTTATTTTCTTTCAATACTTTTAAGGGTTGTTATTCCGTTATTTATTATTCTATTGAAATAACCTGTCTACGCGGACTACCGCATGCATGGTGAAATCTTTTGCTATTCCATTCTTTATTATTCTGTTGGAATAACCTGTCTACGCGGACTACCACATATATGGTGAAATCCTTTTGTTATTCCATTCTTTATTATTCTGTTGGAATAACCTGTCTACGTGGACTACCGCATGCATGGTGAAGTTCTTATGTTATTCCATTCTTTATTATTCTATTGGAATAACTTCTCTACGTGGACAACCGCATGTCTGGTGAATAACCCTTCGTATTCAATTGTTATTAAATTGTGGAAATGATCTATCTACGCGGACTACCGCATGACAGGTGAAAATTCATTTGCAGTTTCGTATATTATTTCTTATCATATTCTTACATCTAAACTTACTATGGTAAGTATTGCTTCTATAATTCCTGAAATTAGTGGAATATCCTTGAGTTTTGCACTTCATCCAGTATCGTTTCATTGAAATATTGATATGAACTTTCTTATTAAATATTAATATTTTCACTCAGAGTACTATTCACGGGTTACTATTCACTCGAATATTATTCCCCCGAGGATCCGGGGTACTTTTCATGCTGAGGTACTATTCATGAGTTACTATTCATGGGTTACTATTCACCCAGTAATTATTCACTTGGGTATTCGGGGCACTTTTCATGCCGGAATATTATTCACTTGAGTACTATTCACCTAGAGTATTATTCACGATAAAAATTTATTTCTTTTCTGTCCAAAAATTATTTTTGATACGTGATAATTATTCTTGAATTTTACTCCACAAAGCAGTATCATTTTGACAATTTGGATATTTTTAAACTCTGGATAAATTTAAAGTATTTAATATTTATCATTGATCATCATCCTCATGCTTATATTGTTATAAAAGTCATTTGTGGCTTATGTGCATAGATGTACTATTGATTGGTATTATTATAACCAGGAATTATTCGGTATAATCATGACCGTAATGTTATAAATAATGTGGTAAAAGTCCTCATTGGCTCATAGTGAATTAATGGACAGTTGTTGATTTGATCATGACCATTGATGATTATATGAATATCATTGGCCCATAGTGCAAGGATGATTCGATGATGTGGTTTATTTATTAATCTGAGTCTCAGCGAGAAAGTTGATGAAAAACTTTTTAAATCATAGAAGATAGTAGATATCATGCTCTACTTGACTCTTCTAATGGATTGCTTGTTCCGCTGCAGTTAAACTTGATGTTTATTGTATTTTATCTGTTTAACACTGTTGAAGGCTTACGATAATTTATTCTGCATTATCTTAGTCATAATATTTCTTACTGGGCTAGTTGAGCTCACCCTTTTGCTTTCATTGTTCTCTTCAGGAAATGAAAATATAGCT
Source organism: Panax notoginseng (assembly GCA_016801055.1). Classification (NCBI taxonomy): domain Eukaryota; kingdom Viridiplantae; phylum Streptophyta; class Magnoliopsida; order Apiales; family Araliaceae; genus Panax; species Panax notoginseng. The sequence continues at coordinate 57,314,788 of CM029019.1, read as the reverse complement.
GGGACTAGTCAGGGAATAGAGTGATGGTCCGAGATGGTGCCTTAGTAGTCCTCATTATTCTGTGAAATAGTGTGGTAATAATTGTAATGAGGACTCCATTGAGTGTGGATATTGTCTAGAAGGAAATATTCTTGTTTAAACTCTCAGCTATGTTTTGTCGTACTTTACACGACAGTTGTATAATTAAGTTTGTAGTTATATTATGTACCATGTATTTGGCGACTCAGAATGGGTAATGTATACCTATTTTGGGGGCGTCACAGTTGGTATCAAAGCTTAGGGATATGATCACTGGCTGAGATGTGAGACTAGAACTAGGAGGGGAGAGACGGGAAATTCCTTCGCTAGTATGACCTACCTAAGTTTATTTAGTATTTATTTGATCGGTCAGAGTATAAGGATAATATGTGACATATCAATTAATCCTTATTTTGTGGCAGTATTTAAGAATGACATATGAAAAGCAAGAGATGAACTCATATAGAGTTTTAAGTAATGAATTGAGGAGAATTTTATGATCGAAATATAGAACAGCAAGATCATATTCGTGAGTTAGAAGAGCAGTATAAAAAATAGCAAGCGGTTGTGGAACAAAGGGATGCAGCAAAGTCAAGTCCAGCTGGGACGGTGGCACCAAAGGCGGATACGGACAAAATAAAGTCGGTGGTTTCAGGAAGCGCGTTTTTCGTGACTTCTCAAAAAAGCGAGTAACCCGAACGAAGTTAGCACGAGTTTGTTAATTAAAAATTTTTGCGAAGTCTATACCTTATTAGATACCGATTCTAACCATTCTTTTATTTCTCCTACTTGCGCTCAACGTTTAAATTTAACTCTGGAGAAATTAGACTTTGACTTATCTGTTGAAACTCCATTGGGGGAAACCATCGTTACATCCACTCTTTATAAATCCTATTTGGTTCAAATCGATACTTTCACGTTACATGTCGATCTCATCTCTTTGAAAATACTTGCATTTGATGTGATTTTAGGGATTGATTGGTTAACTACTCATCATGCTAAAATCGATTATTTTCGTAAGGTTGTTAGCTTTAATATTCCTAACCAACCTGTTATGCGAATTCAAGTAACCAAACCACTAAAGTCAAACACTTTCATATCAAGCCATAAAGCTATTCGTTTATTGAGAAGTGAATGTCAAGCTTTCTTAGCCCATGTCACAAATTTAAACAAAAATACGTCAGATTTGAATGATATTTCTATTATTAATAAATTTCCTGACGTATTCTCCGAAGAACTTCCTAGCCTACCCTAGAGTGTGAAATCGAATTTTGTATTGACCCCCCATTCTAAAACCCTCGAGTATTTCTTCACCCAGAACGAACGTAACATGTGCCAAAGGTGTTGGCTCGAGTTGTTGAAGATTATGATAATACCATTTAATACCATCCTAGAAAAGCGAACGTGGTAGCTAACGCATTGAATAAAAGATCATATGCATTTACGAGTGCGATATTGTTCACACAAAGACCCATTTCGTATGACTTACAAAAGATAGAGATAGAGTTAAAGACTGCAAAAAACTATGTGAAGATAGCGAATATATGATTAGAATCGACTTTACTCGATAAAGTTAAAGCCGCTCAAGCTACAGATTCCAAGCTGATGAATGTGAAGAAGAAGGTTCAAGAAGGCGTTATTCTAAAAGTAAAAATCAATGAAGAGAGAAAATCTCAACCCTCAATTTTATTGGCCTATTTGAAATCCTCGATCGAGTAGGAACTGTGGCCTATAGACTCGCTTTACCGCCAAGTATGTCGAGTGTTCGTAATGTTTTGCACGTATCGATGTTACGTAAATTTGTGGACGACCCGAACCACATTATTGAATTAGAATTAGACGAGATAATAGAAGATTTAACGTATGAGGAGATACGTGTTAAAATCTTGGATACGAAGGATCATATTCGACACTCAAAGGTTATACCTCAAGAGTTAAAATCTAAACAAGGTATCCTCACCTCTTCGGTATACCAAGTACGTACGTAAATTTTGAGTGCAAAATTTCATAAGGAAGGGAGATTGTAAGACCCCGAATTTTATGAAATGAAAGTATTCAATTTTCTTATAATTATTATTCTATTTAATAAACGGTTAAATTGATAAAGGGTTAAAGTTAAGGGTGATATGTGAAAATTTTGCAAAGTAAGCAAGTTGATATAAAATATTCGTTGTGTCAGGGAATATTCGTTTGGTCGGGGAATATTCTTTTTATCAAGGAATATTCATACGACAACACCATTATTAGTGGACCCCACAACAGAATAACTGTCAGAGTTAGAAAACGATAGTAATATTTTTTTATAAAAATAACGGCAAAAGTTTTACCGTTAAACTGTTGAAATACCCGGTGGTAAAAGAACAGTAATACGCGTGGTTGCATAGTAGCTATCGACGTCGGGATTTTTAATTGTCCCTTTCCATTACTTGTTCTTTGGTGTTCTCATTTTAGGTGAGATTTGTTTGAAAAAATAAGTGAAAAAGGTCCGACATGTATAATGTCGACGATGGACTGCTAAGAGTCGCCAGTTGGTCTTTTAAATGGTTGTACCAACACAACCGAGAAAATATTTGCACATTGACCCAGTGATGTGACACTGCTAAGCGGGTCGGTGAAACCGAGATTCATTAGGGTCCGGGGATTTGGTTATGCGGAGGGAAGGTGTTAGGAACCCCCTGACATCTGTGTTACCACGGTGACCGCCTCTTTTCAAAATACCGTTATCTGAATGTGTGTGTGTGTGTGGGTCAATGTGCTATTATTTGAAAGTAGTACGAGGCCTCATTCGCACCTATATACACAGGGTTTGAATTTTATGTAAAAATTTAATTTTAAGCAAAATATGGCAGTGATGTTTTCTAAAAGAGGTTTTTTCAAACCCTGATGCTCAATAGTAATTGAGACCTTTTACACTTCCATTTTATTAAGTGCTCGGCTTGATTGATTTTATTTGACAGATGCGAGGCATCCGTACAAAAATAAATATATAAAAAGGTGTTGAATTCCTCGTGGGTATGAAAACCATCTGAGGAAATCCAAACATCACAGATAAATTTACAAGCTACTTACAGCTGAAAAAGTCCATCACGGGAACCGAATCTAGATTCAGGGGACTGAATCTGTGATCACATGATTCCTAGGCTCACATGATGCCGCAATTGATATAAACGCAGTAAGCAGGTATATATATAAAAGCTGTAAATATATATATACATACATGATCACCAACCACGAAGCACATCTGTGACGCCCCCAAAATAGGTATACAACACCCATTCTGAGTCGTCAAAATACGTGGTACAGATACAACTACAACTTTATTAATACAACATAAAAACTGTGTGTTTAAATACAAATATTGTCATCTAGATAATATCCACACTCAAATAGTCCTCATTATAATTATTGATATTTTATTTTACAAAAATGGTGATGACTACTAAAACGACATTCTAAAACCTTCATTCCATACCCCGACTAGTACTCGCTACATTCTCGCCTCCTGAGAAGAAAAATAGAACAAAAAGAAAAAGGGTGAGCTCAACTAGCTCAGTAAAGAATATTATGACTAAGATAATATAGAATAAATTATCATTAGTCCTCAACAGGGAAAAATCTAATAGAATATAAGAGACAACAAATTTTAAATCAATATTCGCAGCGGAAATAATAATTCATTAGAAGAGTAAAGTAGAGAATAAAATCTACTATATTCTATATATGAATTTAAAAGTTCATCGTCATTATTTTATCCCTGTAACATCAATCCATATTTATCTGAAATCAAATATTCATCTTTACACTATAGGCCAAAGATATTCATCAGTTGGTCATGTTCATCTCAACACATGTTCATCTTTACACTACGGGCCAAAGATATTCATCATAAAATCATTAATCTTTGCACTACAGGCCAAAGATATTCATTTGTGTCATCATTTAGGACTGAGGATGATGAAAAATTTTTTAAAAAAAACGAATCCAGTGAAACAAAAGAACAATTATTAAGGATTCGTACTTTAAACAATACAAGTTTAAAAATACTTCGTAAATAATCATAGTGGAGTAAAATTCAAGAATGAAGACCAAAACATGGATACAATCAAAGCTAGTATCCATAATAGATATCTTGGACAAAAACGAAGATTTAATTTTTTTCGGTGAATAGTGTCGTATTCGTGAATAGTGCCGTATATGTGAATAGTGCCGTATACGTGAATAGTAACCCCGACAAAAAAAATTCCAAATTTGATAAAAAAAAAATTTAGATCAATATTTCGGCATAATGATATTGAAGAAAATAATATCATTTAAGAAGAAAATATCATCCCTTACCTCAAAAAGACAGTACTTCTAGCTGGAATGCCGGATATAGTGCTGAAGGGAACTTGCACCGTTTAGTAACACTCAAAATATCAAAATACTCACAAGAATACACTCGATAATATAGAGAGAGAAATCTTTAGTTTCTGGTGTGATTTTCAATTCTAACCTAAGCACCCTATTTATAGGAAAATGCTTAGAACACCAAAGCAGAAAATTTAATAAAATATTATTATATATATTAAATTTTCTATGCCAACCTTTGAATCACCAATTTCAGCATGTTTGACAACAAGTGAGCCCACCAACAATAACAAAAACGTTTTTCTAAATATAAATAATTAAAACTTCCAAAAATCAATTATTCCGGAACTTCGAAACTTCAATAATTCATAATAAATAGCCATTTTATCAGAAAAATTCAAATCTTATGTTTTTTCCATAGAAAATTCCATTCTCTACAACTTTGTAAGTTTAAGTTTTCCCAAATTCTAAACAGAAATTGACCGAAATCCACAAACGGACGATTTAACAAGCTATAATCAAATTTCAGTCAAGAAATGGGCTCACAGACATGTTTAACATGTTTTAAACAACTTTTGTAATAAAAATACTCTTTCTCCTCATATACTCATATATCCCACATTTATTGTAAAAATATAATCATTATTATATTATAATAATATAATATAATATTATTTTATCAGAAAAAGATAAAATATCGATTTTCAACAATTGTCACTTTAAAAAAAATTTCCATCCATATCCACATAAAATAAATATTTTCCTCATCATATAAATTAATAATTAATTATTCACAAATAATATTACAGAATCACAATACTGACAACCAGTCAGTTCCTAGGAAAGAGGGGGCTTTCTAATAAGAATTTCTCCTTACTGGCGCGCAATTAGGTGACCAAACCTCTCCTTAGGCAGAACTTTCTAGACATTGCCAATAATATTATCTAATAATATTATTCAGATAATGGAAAATACTGTGTAGTGACAATTATTGAAACAACAGTAATATAAAATATCAACGCAACAATTATTGAATCAATAAAATAAAATACTGAACAGTAATTACTGTAACAATTATTGAGTAGTGCCTTCTTACGTAAAAATTAATAATTGGTGCAATATCGTGTGCTACTGTGCAACAACGCGTATTACTGTGTTTTAACCATCGGGTATTCCAACAGTATTAACGGTAACAACTACGACGTTGTGACGCCCCCAAAATTAGGTATACATCACCCATCTTGGGTCGTCAGATACATAGTACAGAATACAAATACAACTTACTAATACAAATGTCGTGTACAATACGACAAAACATAAACTGTGAGTTTGAATACAAATATTATCTTCTAGAGAGTATTCATACTCAAAAGGAGTTCTCATTACATTTATTAACACACCATTACATAGAATAGTGAGGACTACTAACTAATACTATCACTCGGACCATCACTCCGTTCCCCGACTTGCCCCAGCTACGTTCTCATTTCCTGAAGAGAACAGTGAAAGAAAGGGTGAGCTCAACTAGCCCAGTAAGAAATATTATGACTAAGATAATGCAGAATAAATTATCATTAGCCTTCAACAATGTTAAACTGATAAAATATAATAGACATCAAGTTTAACTGCAGCGGAACAAGCAATCCATTAAAAGAGTCAAGTAGAAAATAAACTCTACTATCTTTTATGATTTAAAAGATTTTCCAACACTGTGATCGCTGAGACTCAGCTTAATAAAATAATCCACATCATTGAATCACCCCTGCACTACGGTCAAGGATATTCGTATATTCATTAATGGTCATGATCATGCCAACAACTGTCCATCAATGCATTACGGGCCAATGAGGACTTTTACCACATCATTTGTAACATTACGGTCATGATTATACCGAATAATCCCTGGTCATAATCATACCAAGTCCATCTATGCACTACAGGCCACAGATGACTTTCAACATTTTATAAACATGAAGATGATGACAATGATATAAGAATTCAATAAAACAAGTTCAAGAATTAATTTATCCAAGAATTAACAACGTCCAAATTGTCAACATGATACTGCTTTGTGGAGTAAAATTCAAAAATGCTTAGAAGAATATTTTCATGAAAAGATACTAGATGAAACGCAATTATCAAGGATATTCCACAAATTTCATGGAGTATAGAAGTCAAAACTTAACCAACTGAGTATAATAAAGAATGGAATAACAAAAGAAATCACCATGCATGCGATAGACCGCACAGACAGGTTATTCCAACAGAATAATAAATAATAGAACCAGGTCCGGCGTAAACGCACAGACAGGATATTTCGACATAATAATAAATAATGGAACCAGGTCCGGTGTAAAACACACAGACAGGATATTCCGACAGAATAATAAATAATGGAACCAGGTCCGGTGTAAAACACACAGACAGGATGTTCCAACAGAATAATAATAAAAACGGAACCAGGTCCGGTGTAAAACACACAGACAGGATGTTCCAACAGAATAACAGAAGAATGTCACCAAGTATAGGGTAGACCGCGTATACAGGTTATTCCAACAAAATAATAAAAAATGGAATAACAAAAGTTCTCTTCATGAATAAGAAAGAATAACACCCCTTACCGTTTTAAAGAAGAACTGAAATAAGGAAGTAGTTAAGTAGCAGAATATTCTTCTTCTCTCTCTATAGTTTCTCTCTATAGTTTCTCTCTCTAGAGTTTAGTAAATTCGTAAGAAATAATGAAGGAATGAGCTGCTATTTATAGAAAAATAGAATGCATAGTAACTAATCCAGGAACGGTCCAGATTGATTACTTTAATCTGACGGTCCATATTTAAAGAAAAATCTTTTAAATAAAATATAATATATTCTATATATAGAATAACTTTAATAAAGTAATCTGTTTTATATAAAAAGATGTTTCTGTTTTATTACGTTAATAATACGAATAAAACAAAACGTCATTATTGCTAAATAATTCATATTATTAACTGACAATAATTGAATTAAACTGAGTGACTTCTCACATAAGTATTAATAATCAATATCGTGTGTTACTATGCAACCACACGTATTACTGTACTTTTACTACCGAGTAGTTCAACAGTAATAATGGTAAATAGTCCTCTCTGATTGTCCGTCCGTCTGAGGATGATATGCTGAACTAAATAGTCCTCTCTGATCTTCAAGAGTTTGAATAGTCCTCTCTGATTGTCCGTCCGTCTGAGGATGATATGCTGAACTAAATCGTAACTCCGTGCCCATAGCTTTTTGTAAACTAACCCAAAATTGTGAAGTGAATCTTGGGTCTCGGTCAGAAACTATGGATACTGGCATACCATGCAGTCTTACAATCTCGTTTATGTACATACGAGCAAGACGTTCAAGTGTATAAGTTTCTCGTATCGGTAAGAAATGAGCAGACTTGGTCAATCTATCAACAATGACCCAAATCGCATTAATACCTTGAGAAACCCTTGGAAGACCGGTAACGAAATCTATGGTAATGTGCTCCCACTTCCATTCTGGAATTTCAAGTGGTTGCAATGGACCTTTTGGTACTTGATGCTCCGCTTTGACTCGTTGACAAGTTAGACACCTTGAGATAAACAACGCTATCTCTCTCTTCATATTGCTCCACCAAAATGTATGACGAAGATCATGATACATTTTGGTACTTCCAGGATGGATTGCAAACGGTGTGTTGTGCGCCTCCATCATGATTTCATACTTTAAATCAGGGTTGTTAGGAACACAAAGTCTGGAGTTGACTCGAAGTATTCCTTCTTCATCGATTCTTGCTTCCGGCATAGCACCTTCTTGCACTTTCTTCCTCATACGCATCAGCTCCAGGTCTGTAGCTTGAGCAGCTTTAACTTTATTGATTAAAGTCGGTTCTACTCGTATATTCGTCATCGTCACATGGGTCCCTGGAGTCTTTAACTCTATCTCCATCCTTTGCAAATCACACAAAATGGGTCTTTGTGTTGACAATATCGCACTCGTACTTGCATATGATCTTCTACTCAATGCGTCAGCTACCACGTTCGCTTTTCCAGGATGATATTGAATGGTATGATCATAATCTTTCAACAGTTCAAGCCAACGTCGTTGTCGCATGTTGAGTTCCTTTTGAGTGAAGAAATATTTGAGGCTTTTATGATCCGTAAAGATCTCCACCTTCTCCCCATACAAGTAATGCCTCCAAATTTTAAGTACAAAGATAACAGCTGCCAACTCTAGATCATGAGTAGGATAATTCCTCTCATATTCCTTGAGTTGTCTTGATGCATAGGCTATGACTTTTCCATGTTGCATGAGAACGCATCCCAACCCTTTGCTTGAAGCATCACTGTAGATGAAAAATCCCTCCGAGCCAGATGGTATTGTTAGAACAGGTGCTGAAATGAGTCTCCTCTTGAGTTCTTGAAAACTCTGCTCACATTCTTCGCTCCAACCGAACTTTGTATCTTTCCAAGTCAGCTGAGTTAATGGAGTAGCGATTCGAGAAATCCTTCCACGAATCTCCGATAATAACCAGCTAGACCGAGAAAGCTACGTACTTCGGTTACTGATTTAGGTTGCTCCCAGCTTTGAATAGCTTCAATCTTTGCCGGGTCAACAGATATTCCACGACTTGATACTACGTGCCCAAGGAATGCTACCTCTTCCAGCCAGAACTCGCATTTCTTCAACTTGGCATAAAGTTTGTATTCACGAAGCTTTTGGAGTACCAGCCTCAAGTGTTGCTCATGATCTTCACGGCTTTTGGAATAAACAAGGATGTCATCGATAAAGACGACCACAAAGTTATCCAAATATTCCTTAAATACCCTGTTCATCATATCCATGAAGGCAGCAGGAGAATTAGTCAATCCAAAAGACATAACTAAGAATTCATAATGCCCATACCGAGTTCTGAAGGCAGTCTTTGGAATATCCTCAGTTCTAACCTTCAGCTGATGATATCCAGAACGAAGATCGATCTTTGAAAAGAATTGTGCTTCTTGCAACTGGTCAAACAGGTCATCAATACGTGGCAATGGGTACCTATTTTTGATGGTGACATGATTCAACTCCTGATAATCAATACAAAGTCGCATACTCCTATCTTTCTTCTTCACGAACAGAACAGGAGCACCCCAAGGAGAAGTACTAGGACGAATAAAACCAATGTCTAACAATTCCTGCAGTTGGGTCTTTAACTCCTGAAGTTCAATAGGAGCTATTCGATATGGGGCTTTGGAAATGGGTTTTGTACCGGGTTCAAGGTCGATACAAAATTCAATTTCACGCTCTGGGGGTAGGCCAGGAAGTTCTTGGGGAAATACGTCAGGAAATTTATTAACAACAGAAATATCATTCAAAGCTGACGTATTTTTGTTTAGATCTGTGACATGAGCTAAGAAAGCTTGACATCCGTTTTTCAATAAACGAATAGCTTTATGGCTTGAGATGACAGCGATTGATTTTAATGGTTTGGTTGCTTGAATTCCCATAATAGGTCGATTAGGAATATGAAAGCTAACAACCTTACGAAAACAATCAATTTTTGCATGATGAGTAATTAACCAATCAATCCCTAGAATCACGTCAAATGCAAGTATTTTTAACGAAATCAGATCGACAGGTAATGTGTGGGTACCAACTTGAACCAAACAAGACTTATAAACCGTGGATGTAATGAAGGTTTCTCCCAATGGAGTTTCAACAGCTAAGTCAAAGTCTAATTTCTCCGGAATCAAATTTAATCGATGAGCGCAAGTAGGAGAAATAAAAGAATGGGTAGAACCGGTATCAAATAAAGTATAGACTTCGTTAGAGTTTATGATATGCTTACCCGTGATGACCTCATTCGGGTTCCTTGCTTTCTGGGAGTTCACAACAAACGCTCTCCCTTGCACAACCAGTTTTGACTTTTCTGGGACGGCTTTTGGTGCCTCCATCCTAGCTGAATTTGTCTTCGGTAAACGACAAAATCGGGCTAAATGACCTTCTCTTCCACAATTATAACATGCCTTGGACGGCATCGCGCAGTTTGGACTGATGTGCCCCTCCCCTCCGCATTTAAAACATATGATAGGTGGTCGTTCTCCTTCCTTAACAACAGGTGTTGGTGCTGACGTCTTTCCATCATTGTTGAATCTCCTCTTCTTGAAATGCCCATTCTTATTGTTTTGGCCCTGATTACCACCGAAGTGGTTACCATTTCTGGCCTGTTGATTCCCTCCACGCTTATTGTCACCGCTTTGATGACTGCTCTCACTGGTATTATCATTTTGCCGGCTGCTCTCTTTTGATTGCGTTGTCTCGTTATCGCGCTCCACCAACTGAGCCCTATTTACAACATCTAAATACAAATACAATTTATGAGAAACAAGATGTTGACGTATCTCCGGCTTCAAACCTCTTAAAAACATCCGCGTCATTCTTTCTTCATTATCCACCAGGTGGGACGCAAACCGGGATAACTCCGCAAATTTTGCCTCGTACTGCAACACGGTCATATTTTTCTGCTCCAATTTGATGAACTCCACCTCCTTCATGTGACGAATACTCTCGGGAAAGTATTTGTCGTTAAACAGCTCTTGGAACTTCTCCCAAGACATCTTCAGTGCGGCAGGTTGAGTACGTTTTATCGATTCCCACCAGTAATCTGCCTCTCCTCGCAACATAAAGGCGGCAAAGGGAACCTTTTGCTCCTCGGAGCATCCCAAGACATCAAATATCTTGGTAATCTGCTTTATCCATGTTTCCGCTATAAGTGGTTTTGGCTCTCCCTTAAACTCTGGTGGTCCCAGCTCCTTGAACTGTTTAGCGGTGACCGTCCGAGAGTTTTCTGTGTTTCCACCTATATTTTGGACAGGAGCCGCTCTCGCCTGCTGTTGCATGAACTGCATAAAGTTTCTGAACATTCCATCATTCATCATCTGGTCAGTGTTATTGTTTGCATGAGGATTGTCACCTTCCTGATGCACATTATCCTGATTATTGATATGTGGTGAATCAACAGTCGCCTGTGCTCCATTGCTATTCTCAACATTCTCAGATGCCATTTTCAGATACTGCCACAAAATAAAAATTAATTGATATGTCATATTTTATCCTTATATTATGACCGACCAATTAAATATCATGCAAATAAACTTAGGTAGGTCATACTAGCGAAGGAATTCCCCATCTCTCCCCTCCTAATTCTATTCTCACATCTTAGCCAGGGATCATATCCCTAAGCTCTGATACCAACTGTGACGCCCCCAAAATTAGGTATACATCACCCATCTTGGGTCGTCAGATACATAGTACAGAATACAAATACAACTTACTAATACAACTGTCATGTACAATACGACAAAACATAAACTGTGAGTTTGAATATAAATATTATCTTCTAGAGAGTATTCATACTCAAAAGGAGTCCTCATTACATTTATTAACACACCATTACATAGAATAGTGAGGACTACTAACTAATACTATCATTCGGACCATCACTCCGTTCCCCGACTTGTCCCAGCTACGTTCTCATTTCCTGAAGAGAACAGTGAAAGAAAGGGTGAGCTCAACTAGCCCAGTAAGAAATATTATGACTAAGATAATGCAGAATAAATTATCATTAGCCTTCAACAATGTTAAACTGATAAAATATAATAGACATCAAGTTTAACTGCAGCGGAACAAGCAATCCATTAAAAGAGTCAAGTAGAAAATAAACTCTACTATCTTTTATGATTTAAAAGATTTTCCAACACTGTGATCGCTGAGACTCAGCTTAATAAAATAATCCACATCATCGAATCACCCCTGCACTACGGCCGAGGATATTCGTATATTCATTAATGGTCATGATCATGCCAACAACTGTCCATCAATGCACTACGGGCCAATGAGGACTTTTACCACATCATTTGTAACATTACGGTCATGATTATACCGAATAATCCCTGGTCATAATCATACCAAGTCCATCTATGCACTACAGGCCACAGATGACTTTCAACATTTTATAAACATGAGGATGATGACAATGATATAAGAATTCAATAAAACAAGTTCAAGAATTAATTTATCCAAGAATTAACAACGTCCAAATTGTCAACATGATACTGCTTTGTGGAGTAAAATTCAAAAATGCTTAGAAGAATATTTTCATGAAAAGATACTGGATGAAACGCAATTATCAAGGATATTCCACAAATTTCATGGAGTATAGAAGTCAAAACTTAACCAACTGAGTATAATAAAGAATGGAATAACAAAAGAAATCACCATGCATGCGATAGACCGCACAGACAGGTTATTCCAACAGAATAATAAATAATGAAACCAGGTCCGGCGTAAACGCACAGACAAGATATTCCGACAGAATAATAAATAATGGAACCAGGTCCGGTGTAAAATACACAGACAGGATATTCCGACAGAATAATAAATAATGGAACCAGGTCCGGTGTAAAACACACAGACAGGATGTTCCAACAGAATAATAATAAAAACGGAACCAGGTCCGGTGTAAAACACACAGACAGGATGTTCCAACAGAATAATAGAAGAATGTCACCAAGTATAGGGTAGACCGCGTATACAGGTTATTCCAACAGAATAATATGAAATAGAATAACAACAGTTCTCTTCATGAATAAGAAAAAATAACACCCCTTACCGTTTTAAAGAAGAGCTGAAATAAGGAAGTAGTTAAGTAGCAGAATACTCTTCTTCTCTCTCTCTCTATAGTTTCTCTCTATAGTTTCTCTCTCTAGAGTTCAGTGAATTCGTAAGAAATAATGAAGGAATGAGCTGCTATTTATAGAAAAATAGAATGCATAGTAACTAATCCATGAACGGTCCAGATTGATTACTTTAATCTGACGGTCCATATTTAAAGAAAAATCTTTTAAATAAAATATAATATATTCTATTTATAGAATAACTTTAATAAAGTATTCTGTTTTATATAAAAAGATATTTCTGTTTTATTACGTTAATAATACGAATAAAACAAAACGTCATTATCGCTAAATAATTCATATTATTAACTGACAATAATTGAATCAAACTGAGTGACTTCTCACATAAGCATTAATAATCAATATCGTGTGCTACTATGCAACCACGCGTATTACTGTACTTTTACTACCGAGTAGTTCAACAGTAACAATGGTAAAATTTCTGTCGTTATTTTTAATAAAATATTTTTGTCGTTTTCTCAATCCGACAATAATTTCGTTGTGGGGTCTACCAATGATTGTGTCGTTGAACGAATATTCCCTGTTAAAACGAATATTCCCTGACCAATCGAATATTATATAACAACTTGCGTACTTTGCAAAATTTATAAATATTACCCACGACTATAACAGTATATCAAATTAACTCCATAATATTCAAAAATGATATTTATAGAAAATTCATCTTTATTTATAAAAGTTGGGGTCTTACAGACGTTATTTATAAACAACTTATACTTATCGTTTTCTTCATCTAATCGATTTTCGTTATGGGGCCCACACAAGGCTGCGCCGTCGTACGAATATTTCCTGACAGTAAGAATATTCCACGACCAAACGAATATTCCCTGACAACAATGAATATTTTATAACCACTTGCTTATTTAAAATATTTGCGCATTTTACCCATAACTAACCACATTAATCAAATCAACCCTTACTATTTCAAAATAATAAATAGAGGAAATTTAATTTTATTTATAATAAGTTGGGGTCTTACAACCTCCCCTCCTTATGAAATTTCGTCCTCGAAATTGACATACGTACCTGGTGTTTCGAAAAGATGAGGATACCTCGCTTTCATTTCCGTTTCCAACTCCCTGGTCATTTCCTTAATAGCTTGGTTTCTCCACAAAACTTTAACTTGTGGTATAACCTTCGTACATAGGACATGCTCTTTCCTATCCAAGATCTTGACAGGTACCTCTTCGTACGTCAAGTCCTCGGCTATCTCGTCCGGTTCTAACTCAATAGCGTGGTTCGGGTCTTTCACATATTTACGAAGGACAGATATGTGAAAAATATTATGAACACGAGACATACTTGGAGGTAACGCGAGTCTACAGGCCACATTTCCTACTCGGTCAAGAATCTGAAATTGACCAATAAATCGTGGATTGAGCTTTCCTCTCTTCCCAAACCTTGTAACTCCCTTCCATGGAGCCACACGCAATAATACATGATCCCCGATACTAAATTCCACGACCTTTCGATGAAGATCCGCATAACTCTTTTGTCGATCCTGTGCCATTTGTATACGTTGTCGAATAATTTGGATCTTTTCCGTAGTCATACGTACCAACTCGGGTCCCAATAATGTTGCTTCTCCCACCTCATCCCAACATACTGGAGAGCGACATTTTCATCCATACAATGCTTCAAATGGAGCCACACCTATACTTGCCTGATAACTGTTGTTGTAGGAGAATTTCACCAATGGTAGGTACTTATCCCAACTGCCTTTGAAGTCTACGACACAGAGTCTTAATAGATCTTCAAGAGTTTGAATAGTCCTCTCTGATTGCCCGTCCGTTTGAGGATGGTATGCCGAACTGAATCGTAAATCCGTGCCCATAGCTTTTTGTAAGCTAACCAAAAATCTTGAAGTGAATCGGTCACAATCCGAAACTATGGATATTGGCATGCCATGCAACCTTACAATCTCATTCACGTATATACTAGCAAGACGTTCAAGGGAATAAGTCTCCCGTATCGGCAAAAAATGAGCAGACTTGGTTAATCTATCAACAATAACCCAAATAGCATTTATGCCTTGAGAAATCGTGGGAAGACCCGTAACGAAATCCATGGTAATATGTTCCCACTTCCATTTCAGAATCTCAAGTGGTTGCAATGGATCCTTAGGCACTTGATGCTCTGCCTTTACACGTTGACAAGTTAAACACATCAAGATAAACATTGCAATCTCTCTCTTCATATTATTCCACCAAAATGTATGTCGAAGATCACGATACATTTTGGTACTTCCAGGATGGATTGCAAACGGTGTATTATGTGCCTCCATCATGATCTTGTACTTCAAATCAGAATCGTTAGGAACACAAAGTCTGGAGTGGACTCAAAATATTCCTTCTTCATCGATTATTGTTTCTGGAATAGCATCTTCTTGCACCTTTTTTCTTCATACGCATCAGCTCTGGGTCTGTGGCTTGAACAACTTTAACTTTATTGATTAAAGTTGGTTCTATGCGTATACTTGACATCATTACATGGGTCCCCGGGGTCTTGAATTCTATCTTCATTTTTTTGTAAATCACACAAAATGGGCCTTTGTGTTGACAACATCGCACTCGTTCCCGCGCATGATCTTCTACTCAATGTGTCGGCTACCACGTTCTCTTTTCTAGGATGGTATTAAATGGTATGGTCGTAGTCTTTCAACAGCTCGAGCCAACGTCGTTGTCGCATGTTGAGTTCTTTTTGAGTGAAGAAATATTTGAGGCTTTTATGGTCTAAATATATCTCCACTTTCTCCCCATATAGATAGTGCCTCCAGATCTTTAGTGCGAAAACGACTGCTGCCAACTCTAGATCATGAGTAGGATAATTCCTCTCATATTCTTTAAGTTGTCGCGAGGCATAGGCTATGACTTTCCCACGTTGCATGAGAACACATCCTAACCCTTTTCCTGAAGCATCGCTGTAGATAACAAATCCATCCGAACCAGATGGTATTGTCAAAATAGGTGCCGAAATGAGTCTCCTCTTGAGATCTTGGAAACTCTTATCGCATTCCTCACTCCATACAAATTTTGTATCTTTACGAGTCAACTGAGTTAACGGAGTAGTGATTCGAGAAAATCCTTCCACAAATCTCCGATAATAACCAGCTAAGCCCAAAAAGTTACGTACTTCGGTCACCGATTTCGGTTGCTCCCAACTTTGTATTGCTTCAACCTTCGCCAGATCAACAGATACTCTATGTTTTGACACCACGTGCCCAAGGAATGCTACTTCCTCAAGCCAGAACTCGTATTTCTTTAACTTGGCATAAAGCTTGTTTTCATAAAGCCTTTGGAGTACCAGCTTCAAATGGTGCTCATGATCTTCATGACTTTTGGAATATATGAGGATGTCATCAATAAAGACAACAACAAACTGATCCAAATATTCCTTGAATACTCGGTTCATCATATCCATGAAAGCTGCAGGAGCATTAGTCAATCCAAAAGATATGACTAAGAATTCATAATGGTTGTACCGAGTTCTAAAGGCAGTCTTTGGAATATCCTCAGTTCTAATCTTCAGCTGATGATATCCAGAACGAAGATCAATTTTTAAAAAGAATTGTGCTCCTTGTAACTGGTCAAACAAGTAATCAATACGAGATAGCGGATACCTATTCTTGATGGTAACATGGTTCAATTCCCAGTAATCAGTACAAAGTCGCATACTCCCATCTTTCTTCTTTACGAATAAAACAGGAGCACCCCAAGGAGATGTACTAGGACGAATGAAACCGATGTCCAACAACTCCTGTAGTTGGACCTTCAACTCCTGAAGTTCAATAGGAGCCATTCAATATGGAGTTTTAGAAATGGGCTTTGTACCAAGTTCAAGATCAATAAAGAATTCAACTTCACATTCTGAGGGTAGACCAGGAAGTTCTTCAGAAAATACGTCAGGAAAGTTACTAACAACAGGAATATTATTCAAATGTGACGTGTCTTTATTCAAATCCATAACATGGGCTAAGAAAGCTTGACATCCATTTTTTAATAAACGAATAGCTTTATGACTTGATATAACAGTGATTGATTTTAATGGTTTAGTTGCTTGAATTCGAACAACAGGTTGTTTAGGAATATGAAAACTAACAACCTTACGAAAATAATCAATTTTAGCATGATGAGTAGTTAACTAATCAATCCCCAAAATCACATCAAAAGTAAATATCTTTAAAGAGATAAGGTTAACAAGTAATGTGATAGTGCCAACTTGGATCAAACAAGATTTATAAATAGTGGATGTGATGAAAGTTTATCCTAATGGAGTTTCCACAGATAGGTCAAAGTCTAATTTCTCCGGAGTCAAATTTAAATGTTGAGCACAAGTAGGAGAGATAAATGAATGGGTAGCACTTGTATCTAGTTAGGTATAAACTTCACAAGAATTTATGATTAACTTACTTGTGATCACCTCGTTTGGGTTCCTCGCATGTTGACCAGTCACAACAAACGCTCTTCCAGTAACCGTTGACTTTGACTTTTTTGGGACAGCCTTTTGAGTCACCGTCCCCACTGAACTTGGTTTCGCTACCGTACAATCTCGAGCGATATGTCTTTCCTTTCCATAATTATAGCATACCTTGAACTGTTGTGGGAAGTTTGGACTAATATGTCCTTCTTTCCCGCATTTATAGCATACGACCGGTGGTCGTTCTCCTCCCTTAGAACCAGTTGCTGCTGGTGCTGACGTCTTCACATTGTCATTGTTGAATCTCCTCTTTTTAAAATCTCCCCCCGACTCGCTTTTTCTATTCTCATGGCCATGATTACCACCAGAGTGGTTGCCGCTCTTGTCTGTCTTCTTCTTTCTCTGCTGGTTATCGTTGTTCTGATGACTGCTGTAGCGGTATGATCCTGGTTGTGGTCCCTCGGTTGACCGTACTCGTTATCTCGCTCTAATAATTGAGCCCTGTTGACAACATCTGAATAGAGAGAAAATTTATGAGAAATGAGATATTGACGTATGTCGGGTTTCAAACCTCTCAGAAACATCCGCGTCATACGTTCCTCATTCTCCACCAAATGAGGTGCAAATCTGGACAACTCTGCAAACTTCACCTCGTACTTGGACACCGTCATGTTATTCTGCTCCAGTCTAATAAACTCTACCTCCTTCGTATGACGAACACTTTCAGGAAAGTATTTGTCATTGAACAGTTTTTGAAATGTCTCCCAAGACATGCTGAGCGCGGCTAGATGGGTACGCTTCACAGATTCCCACCAGTAATCTGCCTCATTACGGAACATAAAGGTGGCAAATGGAACCTTCTGTTCCTCCGTGCATCCCAAGACATCGAATATCTTGGTAATTTTCTTGACCCACATCTCTGCCTTAATCGGATCCGGCTTTCCCCAAAATTTTGGTGGTCCCAACTCTTTGAACTGCTTGGCTGTGACCAGCTGTGCGTTGCCATTGTTTCTTCCTATATTTTGAACGGGAATCTCCTTCGTCTGGTTTTGCATGAACTGCAAAAAGCTTCTAAACATCTCATCGTTCATCGTCTGCTCAGTGGTGTTGTTTACAGGAGGAACATTGCCAGCCTGTTGCACGTTCTCCTCATTGGTGAGCAAAGGTGTCTCCATGGTCTCATTTATTCCACTGTTAACATTCTCAGTTGCCATTCTCAAATACTGCCATAAAACAAGGGTTAATTAAAGAAATTAACAAATCACATTATTAATATCCCTATATTATGACCGACCAACAAATAAGCTTAGGTAGGACACACTAGCGAAGGATTTACTCGTCTCTCCCCTCCTAGTTCTATTCTCCGATCTCCGCCAGAGATCATATCCCTAAGCTCTGATACCAACTGTGACGCCCCCAAAATAGGTATACAACACCCATTCTGAGTCGTCAAAATACATGGTACAGATACAACTACAACTTTATTAATATAACATAAAAAATTGTGTTTAAATACAAATATTGTCATCTAGACAATATCCACACTCAAATAAGTCCTCATTACAATTATTGATACTTTATTTTATAAAAATGGTGAGGACTACTAAAACAACATTCTAAAACCTTCATTCCATACCCCGACTAGTACTCGCTACATTCTCGCCTCCTGAGAAGAAAAATAGAACAAAAAGGAAAAGGGTGAGCTCAACTAGCCCAGTAAAGAATATTATGACTAAGATAATATTGAACAAATTATCATTAGTCCTCAACAGGAAAAAATCTAATAAAATATAAGAGACAACAAATTTTAAATCAATATTCGCAGCGGAAATAATAATTCATTAGAAGAGTAAAGTAAAGAATAAAATCTACTATATTCTATATATGAATTTAAAAGTTCATCGTCATTATTTTATCCCTGTAACATCAATCAATATTTATCTGGAATCAAATATTCATCTTTGCATTACGGGCCAAAGATATTCATCAGTTGGTCATGTTCATCTCAACACATGTTCATCTTTGCACTACGGGCCAAAGACATTCATCATAAAATCATTAATCTTTACACTACAGGCCAAAGATATTCATTTGTGTCATCATTTAGGACAGAGGATGATGAAAAATATTTTAAAGAAAACGAATCCAGTGAAACAAAAGAACAATTATTAAGGATTCGTACTTTAAACAATCCAAGTTCAAAAATACTTCGTAAATAATCATAGTGGAGTAAAATTCAAGAATGAAGACCAAAACATGGATACAATCAAAGCTTGTATCCATAATAGATATCTTGGACAAAAATAAAGATTTAACTTTTTTCGGTAAATAGTGTCGTATTCGTGAATAGTGTCGTATACGTGAATAGTAACCCCGACACAAAAAGTTCCAAATTTGATAAAAATTCAGATCAATATTTCGGCATAATGATATTGAAGAAAATAAAATCATTTAAGAAGAAATTAACATCTCTTACCTCAAAAAGACGGTACTTCTAGCTGGAATACCGGATATAGTGTTGAAGGGAACTTGCACCGTATAGCAACACTCAAAATATCAAAATACTCACAAGAATACACTCGATAATATAGAGAGAGAAATCTTTAGTTTCTGGTGTGATTTTCAATTCTAACCTAAGCACCCTATTTATAGGAAAATGCTTAGAACACCAAAGTAAAAAATTTAATAAAATATTATTATATATATTAAATTTCTACGCCAACATTTGAATCACCAATTTCAGCATGTTTGACAACAAGTGAGCCCACCAACAATAACAAAAATGTTTTTCTAAATATAAATATTTAAAACTTCCAAAAATCAATTATTTCGGAACTTCAGAACTTTAATAATTCATAATAAATAGCTCTTTTATCAGAAAAATTCAAACCTTATGTCTTTTTCATAGGAAATTCCATTCTCTACAACTTTGAAAGTTTAAGTTTTTCCAAATTCCAAACAGAAATTGACCGAAATCCACAAACGGGCGATTTAACAGGCTATAATCAAATTTCAGTCAAGAAATGGGCCCACAGACATGTTTAACATGTTTTAAACAACTTTTGCAACAAAAATACTCTTTCTCCTCATATACTCATATATCCCACATTCATTGTAAAAATATCATCATTATTATATTATACTAATATAATAAAATATTATTTTATCAAAAAAGATAAAATATCGATTTTCAACAATTGTCACTTTAAAAATTTTCTTCATCTATATCCACATAAAATGAATATTTTCCTTATCATATAAATCAATAATTAATTATTCACAAATAATTTTACAGAATCACAATACGGACAACCAAGCAGTTCACAGGAAAGAGGGGGCTTTCCAATGGGAATTTCTCCTTACTAGCGTGCAATTAGGTGACCAAACATCTCCTTAGACAGAACTTTCTAGACATTGCCAATAATGTTATCTAGTAATATTATTCAGATAATATGAATTATTACTTCGATAATGGAAAATACTGTGTAGTGACAATTATTGAAACAACAGTAATATAAAATATCAACGCAACAGTTATTGAATCAATAAAATAAAATATTGAACAGTAATTACTGTAACAATTATTAAGTAGTGCCTTCTTATATAAGAATCAATAATTGGTGCAATACCGTATGCTACTGTGCAACAACGCGTATTACTGTGTTTTAACAACCGGGTATTCCAACAGTATTAACGGTAACAACTATACCGTTATTTATAAACAACTTATACTTGTCATTTTTTTCATCCAATCGCTTTTCGTTATGGGGCCCACACAAGGCTGCGCCGTCGTACGAATATTCCCCGACAGTAAAAATATTCCACGACCAAACGAATATTCCCCGACAACAATGAATATTTTATAACCACTTGCTTATTTAAAATATTTGCGCATTTTACCCATAACTAACCACATTAATCAAATCAACCCTTACTATTTCAAAATAATAAATAGAGAAAATTTAATTTTATTTATAATAAGTTGGGGTCTTACAACATCCATAGGGGATCAGAAATATAAATAAAGCTGTAAAAGCTATCAACCGCCACGGAGAAAACTCCAGGCGGGACGAAATGTACAGAAAGCTGTAAAAACGGTCAACCACCACGAAGTAAACTCCAGGTGGGACGAAATATAAATATATATATATATATATATATATATATATATATAATCATATAAACGCACCGGATATAAAATTCAGGCTCATCGGACGGAGTCCGACAACAGTTAATATATATAAGTATATATATATTAAAGCAATAAACGCACCGGATGTGAAATCCAGGCTCATCGGACGGATTCCAACAACAGTTAATATATATAAGTATATATATATTAAAGAAGTAAACGTACCAGATGTGAAATCCAGGCTCACCGAACAGAGTTTGATAGCTGTTCATATATATAATTATATATATAAGAAAGCCATTAAATGCACCAGACATAAGTCTAGGCTCATCGAACAGAGTTCGACACACAGTTCATATATATAAATCTATATATATTCAAAAGCAATTAAACGCTCCAGACCGAAGTCTAGGCTCAATCGAGGCATAACTCGATAATGTTAGTCAATATATATATATATATATATATATATAGACTGGAATGAAACCACGGACCGAAGCCCGGGCAAAAGCAAGCAACACGACTCTCAACGTGTAGAAGGGTGTGTGCAAAGATGAAGAGAAAGACTCTAAAGTGTGTGAGAAGGCTTACAGCTGACTGCTAAAAAAGGCTTCTATATATTTAGAGTGGGTAAACACTGGCTTTTGTGGGTACAAAAGAGGCTATATATGAGCTCACAAGTGTTTAAAAGGGGAAAGTACACTACATGGGATGAGTGCAGAGCAAATTGGGCAGGGCTTCCTCGTCGTTTTCTCTTAAAAAATTAGCACCCCAAGCACTCTATTTATAGGCATATTAGCCGCAGGTGTACCTGCGGCTGAGCCGCAGGTGTACCAGAGGCAACCCGGGTTGGCCCGAGTTTTTTGGGTCAGGTCGTCTCGAAGTACGTGTACTCGGGCACTATAATGTCCACTCAAATTTTTAGAAGTGCAATTCGGGCATCCGTTTGAGGTATACAGGACCTATTTCAGACTGCCGTTGTCGAGAGTTGTACGATGGCATGGGATTAGAGTTTGTACGAAGTCATTAAAGATGGGACGGTGCCCTCCGATCTTCAAGCTTCAGCTTTTATCCGTTACCCCATACAATAGTCACTCGGGATTGATTAGTCTTATAGGACATTGTTGCATAGATATGTTGAGGCGACGTGGTGTGGCATCGTGTTGGTCAGATGGCGATGTTGCCCCTCACCGGTGTTATCGCCGGATCGGGATCTCGTTGTGAGCGTCGAGATTGAAGCTGGTCGCACTTGTAACAATTATTTTCGGGGTTATTGCCGAAATTGCATTTCTTGGGGTTATCACCAAGGTTGGGGGCTATTCCCATGGTTGGGACTGAGACTGGATACCTCGGGATTATCTCCGAGATTAATCGGTCTTCTTCGGTATGTGTGCCGGTATTGATCTGTATACCTCGGGGTTATCTCCGAGATTAGAGTTGTTACTCCCAGATTACGATCTGGGGTTGATGCTAAACTTCTGGTAGTATCCGGTATGGATATGGATCGTCTTTTAGGGTTTCCTCTTAAAAGACGAATCTGCTCTCCTACAATGTTAGTGACAGTAATACAGAAAATTTCGAGTGTCTACAGATGCCCCTCTTTATCTTACTCATGCATGGCGATGCATGGGTAGGATAAAGAATCCTAGACACTTAAAACGTAACAAGACAAACATGGTACTATGGATAGCAACATGATGCAAATGTATGATGCATGTGTACGGGGTTGTAGCCCAACACGCTAGGGATGATTGCCGGCTCCCTGTTGCTTCAACTGGGGGTTGGCAACGATGACCAGATTTGATGTGTAATCCAAATCTGTTAGGATGTTGATGTTGGAGTTATCACCAAAGTCCTGTGTCTTCAATTATGACTTAATCCCGAAGATGTACCTCTTATGTGTGAGAGATCAATAGGGATGAAGCTTGATCTGTTTGAGGATGTGTATAATATATTCCATCATCTATCCTCTTTATTGATTCCCTTCATCGACGTGTGAATCAATGGCTAAAACTTTATGGGTAGATTGTCAAGGTTGCTTGACATCCGTTGTCGTGTAGATCACCGGAACAGTGCGTTGTGACCCCTACCCGGGATCCGCTGGGGAATACGAGCGGTCGGGTGTGAAAACCTCGAATAGCTCCAGAGCTCTAATAGGTTTAAATCGTTATCGGCTGTAATAATGTCAAGGCTGCTTGACCTTCATTGATATGTGTGTCAACGGCTTGCATGTACATGGTAATCCCCTACCGTGACTTCATATTGTAACCCCCGTCGGGGATCCACTGGGGAGTGATGAATATAAACGTACGCAATGATCGGACAACTTTCCATGCTTCGATGGGTTTACTTGCCATCGGCTGAAACAACGTCAAGGCTGCTTGACCTTCGTTGATTTGTGTGTCAACGGATGAGCATGCGTTGTAACCCCCGCCAAGGACCTCACGTTGTAACCCCCGTCGGGGATTTCATGTAGGGTAATGACCCGGAGTTGGTGGCATCAGAACTGTATAAGGTATTGTCGTCTGTGATTTATGACAACTGGGATCATTGGCAGCGTATACCTTATACTCAGGTGACTACCAATGAGTGATGTACAGATTCAAAGTCTAATCTGAGAGGACCAGGATTGTATGCAGTTTTGCTCAATCGCATGGCATTTTTATTTTCGATTTAACTTTGCTAATCTACAAGAACTCCTTTGCAACTCGAACTGGACCGAGCCGAAGGGGTGGGTCCTATATAGGGGTGCCACAGGTGCATCTGCTGTAGCCGCAGATGGATCTGCTGTAGCCGCAGATGGATCTGCTGTAGCCGCAGATGGGCCTGCGGCCAACCGTGGATCATAAATCCTGTAGGTTGGTCTTCACAAGTCACTTTCAACTTGCTTCGTATAGAGAAAAACGTTAGCCATCTTCAGATCTGCTGAGTTCGGGCTGCTTTCTACAAATTCTGTTACCGTATAAGTGTTCTACACTATCCTGGTAACATATGCCTGTATTTTCTCTCATTTCTGTATGTTGGATTTTGAGTTATCGCATGAAATGCATCTAAACACATAGTAGTGATTATGTATGCACAAATGACTTGATAAAAAATATTCAACATAGTAAATGTTAGTATTAAACCATGCTAAACATAATGATGTGAAAAAATTTGACTTTTTTTGCTATTTTTTTTGTCCTATTTGAGGTCCAATGAGCATATGGTAGCAAGGCAAAGTACTCCTAGTATTGAGGTTGGCCTTATGCATGATGATTTTAATTTTTAATGCATATATTATGTATATGACTTTGGGGCAGGTGTGCTACTGAATGGCCACCTAGACATGCTTGTATGCATGTGGATAGTCCTATTTTCAAATGGGACTATGGCAAAATTTTTCCAAATATAGGCATTGGGTAGTCATGCATTTTTAACTCTATTATATGTTAAAGTAAATGCATGCATGCATATAGTCGTAGAATGCATTTTAGAAAGTTCCAAGTAAGGAAATACCACACCCTTTCTGAGGTGATTTGGATACTTGTTGTCCAGATATTATGGATCCGGATCAGCCGAGCAATTCCTATAGGACTACTTCTGGTATACGGCGGAGGGCTTCTGAAGTGCCTCGTCCTCGTTCTGTCAGACAGCCTCGTCGGTTGGTGGAGGCTGTGATACGTCCTGTTCAGGTTGATGTTCCAGACGTTGAGGACGAGGAGGCAGAAATTCTGATAGAGGACCCCGCTCCTACTGCACATGTCCCTCGTAGAGAGCTTCCGAGCATTCAGGTGGTGAACCCAGAGTTGCTGGGTGATTTGGTCAGACATCCATCGATGTATTTGCATGCTAACGAGGTATGGCGTTAGACTTTGATCTTCCTTCTTTCCTATTGATGAGGATTAAAGGGTTTTAATGTTGATCTGAATTTTATGCAGGTTCCTGGTTTTACATAGCCTCGAGGGAACTGGTTCAGCATTCACTCCATGTACCAAGCGCTTCATCCTAACTATAGAGCGGTAGTGCATGAGTGGGGATTTGGGGCATTTTTTCTCCATCCTTCCCCGTCGTTGTCCCTGGGGTTATCTTAGGGCATTGTCTGAGCGATGGTTTCATCAGACTCAGTCACTCCATCTGCTGGATTGCGAGGTGATGATGACGCCTATGGATTGGCGATTTATCACAGGTATGGAGTTTGGAGGGGAGCCAGTACCTTACATGGAAAATATTACCCCTACTGCTGTTAGATCCTTATTAGGAGTTCCGGCGGCGGCGCTCAAAGGTAGTATTGTCCGTTCAAGTCCTTTGAGCATAGATGCTATGAGCGGGCTATTGAGTGAGCCCATGTCTGATGATATCAGGATCAGGGATCGCGTTCTACGGCGATTGTTCCTGATGATCATTCGAGGCTGCTTCATAGCAAATAACTCTTCCATGGTATCTTTGGCTTTGATCAGCGCTACATGTGATGTGGACCGTATTGGAGAGTATGATTGGGGCTCCTACACCTTTGCATATTTCCTCCGGGGCATGCGTATGCCCTCACAGGGTTTGATCGAGGCTTGGCTAGGATTTTACCCATTTCTGCTGGTGAGTATTTCTCTAATCGTTTCCTCTTTATAGGTTAAGAGTGTTTACTGATAGCAGATATACTTTTTTATTGTATTGGCAGTTCTGGGCCTATGAGAGGCTTCCATACTTGCGTCCCATGAGTGTGTTAGGTTCAGACACCTATCCACGAGGACGACGATGGCGCCATTCGATTCTGCCAGAGGTCCCTGTAGCTGAGGGATTCACCCATTGCAGTATGCAGCTGGAGTTGCTGACGGCTGACACCATCACATGGCTTCCCTATTCCGAGGAACACCTAACCGTGGGTTTTGAGGATGGATACCCGACAGGAGCCGAGTATGCGATTTCCACTAGGAGAGTTCCTCTCTTCACGGATGGAGGCTGGGAGCTCTATTTAGGAGAGCGTGCTATTAGGAGCACCACAGGGGAGATCCGTATACCAATCTTACCTCCTGCTAGGCGTTCTTGGCCCGTATCACAGTCACTCGCCATTGATATCCTGTTGTTGGGGGTTGACGGATTTGCATTGTCAGAGGGTCCATGTACTCAGGAGATATTCCAGCGTTGGTGGTTCCCTAGCACTATTGGAGCCCAGTCCCGCGCCACACAGTTTATGGGGGACATGGTTCCAGGATCCTTGATGATGACGGATTGGGTAGCTTGTGTCCGAGCTCCGACTCATATGACCCAGATTGATGGCTTGACCCGACAGTTAGATCGGACACATATATTTATCCAGTATTTGGGCAGAGATCCAGTAGAGGCGGAGTCATTTGTTCCTTCCAGCTCAGGCGCTGGCCCCTCGGGTGACCCATTCAGTTTTGTCGGCGCAGATCCTCCTCTTTATAGGCCTGACATCCCTGTTGATAGAGATCCAGTGACTCAGGAAGAGTTACATCAGGTGGACAGGATTGATGATGTGGATATCGAGACCCTGGTCTTCTTCTGATGTATATTCTCGTTATATCTTTTGATAGGCCTCTGTTAGATATTGGGTGGTTGTTCCCCATTCTCGCTATATCTTTTGATAGGCCTCTGTTAGTAGTAGGGCGTATGTGCCCCATTTCCCTGTATTTGTAGCTGTACAGAGATGATGTATTAGATGATGATATACTTAAGAATGTATGCACAGTATTTCCATTCCCTATATCATATTGCCATCTATTATCTATTATGCATGTATCATGTTATGCATATGTATGTATGTCCAGAGAAATTCAGCATTGACCCCTGGATGGTCTTATGACACGACCCACACAGATGTCTTCTTCGACAGTTAGCTGTATAGATCATAACCCACCGTCAGTGGTGGCGTCGGGTAAGCGATCGTGGTATGATAGCATGTCACCACCAGACAAGGTGACTGTAGATCATTTATTACAGCATACCATGACCTTTTTGACTTTTCAGGTTCCCGTAGGATTTGTGGACGGGATGATAGAGCATTGGCTACCGGATAGACAGGTATTCTGATTCGGCACCCATGAGTTGACTCCTACTCTGGAGGAGTATGCACGTTTGACGATGTTGCCTTTAGACAGACCTTGCGTGCATCTGGCTTTGGGAGACATGAGCAGACGATTCATGAATCTCACAGGATTGAGGCGCAGAGTAGTACAGGATGAGTTGACATCTGGCCACGTGATATCTCAGCGTTTTTTGTACGACAGATTTGGCTCGGAGGATAGCTATTCATGACATTCCGGGGATTTCACCTCACCGGAGGATCATTGGCGTTTGGCCAGAGTTGACGTACTGATGCTATGTGTATTATCATATGTGTATATGTCGCGATATATGGATAAGATAGATATAGGCGTTATCATGGCCATGAGAGCTCTCAGGGAGGGTCGTACCATTGTACCTATGATTATAGCAGAGACGCTGCGGTCGGCATCATATTATTGCACGTATCCTACAGGAGTGTTCACAGGTAGCTCAGTCATGTTATATGTGTGGTTCATGTCACACTTGAGACCGATTGGCACTCTTAGACGGCATGGGTACTGCTTCACCCATGATGTAGCTATGTCATACTCTTTTCAGCCATCAGAGTGTATAGATTCTCTATCCTGGTCCACATTCTTGGCAGATATCAGAGATCCATTCAGCATATTATCGTGTTTGGGGCTTAGCTCACCATACAACTTCATTACTCATGCTCCAGGCATGGACTATCTCCCTCTGGCTGGTTTGAGGGGAGTGACCACTTATCACCCATTGGCCGTGATGTCGCAGTTTGACCAGTTCCAGGATTTTCATCCTTTTGAGGGGGCGACAGGTCAGCGTTCAGCTTCTTGGTACCTCTCAGCAGAGGACCGATCTCGGGTATATGCCTGCTGGGATCAGCGCGAGATAGCGACTTTTTCTGTCAGTCATCCTGGTTATTCCGCAGAGTATTCCGCGTGGATGGAGACAAAGATTTTATAGGCTGCAGCAGTATTTGCAGTACCAGAGCGTGAGTTAGATGATGTAGAGCCCATGGAGAACATTGATGTAAGACCCCAACTTTTATAAATAAAGATGAATTTTCTATAAATATCATTTTTGAATATTATGGGGTTAAGTTGATATAATGTTATAGTTGTGGGTAATATTTATAAATTTTACAAAGTACGCAAGTTGTTATATAATATTCGATTGGTCGGGGAATATTCGTTTTAACAGGGAATATTCTTACAACGACACAATCATTGGTGGACCCCACAACGGAATTATTATTGAATTGAGAAAACGACAAAAATATTTTATTAAAAATAACGGCGGAAGTTTTACCATTGATACTGTTGAACTACTCGGTAGTAAAATTACAGTAATACGTGTGGTTGCATAGTAGCACACGGTATTGATTATTAATGCTTATGTGAGAAGTCACTCAGTTTGATTCAATTATTGTCAGTTAATAATATGAATTATTTAGCGATAATGACGTTTTGTTTTATTCGTATTATTAACGTAATAAAACAGAAACATCTTTTTATATAAAACAGAATACTTTATTAAAGTTATTCTATAAATAGAATATATTATATTTTATTTAAAAGATTTTTCTTTAAATATGGACCGTCAGATTAAAGTAATCAATCTGGACCGTTCATGGATTAGTTACTATGCATTCTATTTTCTATAAATAGTAGCTCATTCCTTCATTATTTCTTACGAATTCACTGAACTATAGAGAGAGAAACTATAGAGAGAGAGAGAAGAAGAATATTATGTTACTTAACTACTTCCTTATTTCAGCTCTTCTTTAAAACGGTAAGGGGTGTTATTTTTTCTTATTCATGAAGAGAACTGTTGTTATTCCATTTCTTATTATTCTGTTGGAATAACCTGTATACGCGGTCTACCCTATACTTGGTGACATTCTTCTATTATTCTGTTGGAACATCCTGTCTGTGTGTTTTACACCGGACCTGGTTCCGTTTTTATTATTATTCTGTTGGAACATCCTGTCTGTGTGTTTTACACCGGACCTGGTTCCGTCTTTATTATTATTCTGTTGGAACATCCTGTCTGTGTGTTTTACACCGGACCTGGTTCCGTCTTTATTATTATTCTGTTGGAATATCCTGTCTGTGCGTTTTACGCCGGACCTGGTTCCATTATTTATTATTCTGTGGAATAACCTGTCTGTGCGGTCTATCGCATGCATGGTGATTTCTTTTGTTATTCCATTCTTTATTATACTCAGTTGGTTAAGTTTTGACTTCTATACTCCATGAAATTTGTGGAATATCCTTGATAATTGTGTTTCATCCAGTATCTTTTCATGAAAATATTCTTCTAAGCATTCTTAAATTTTACTCCACAAAGCAGTATCATGTTGACAATTTGGACGTTGTTAATTCTTGGATAAATTAATTCTTGAACTTGTTTTATTGAATTCTTATATCATTGTCATCATCCTCATGTTTATAAAATGTTGAAAGTCATCTGTGGCCTGTAGTGCATAGATGGACTTGGTATGATTATGACCAGGGATTATTCGGTATAATCATGACCGTAATGTTACAAATGATGTGGTAAAAGTCCTCATTGGCCCGTAGTGCATTGATGGACAGTTGTTGGCATGATCATGACCATTAATGAATACACGAATATCCTTGGCCGTAGTGCAGGGGTGATTCGATGATGTGGATTATTTTATTAAGCTGAGTCTCAGCGATCACAGTGTTGAAAAACTTTTTAAATCATAAAAGATAGTAGAGTTTATTTTCTACTTGACTCTTTTAATGGATTGCTTGTTCCGCTGCAGTTAAACTTGATGTCTATTATATTTTATCAGTTTAACATTGTTGAAGGCTAATGATAATTTATTCTGCATTATCTTAGTCATAATATTTCTTACTGGGCTAGTTGAGCTCACCCTTTCTTTCACTGTTCTCTTCAGGAAATGAGAACGTAGCTGGGGCAAGTCGGGGAACGGAGTGATGGTCCGAATGATAGTATTAGTTAGTAGTCCTCACTATTCTATGTAATGGTGTGTTAATAAATGTAATGAGGACTCCTTTTGAGTATGAATACTCTCTAGAAGATAATATTTGTATTCAAACTCACAGTTTATGTTTTGTCGTATTGTACACGACAGTTGTATTAGTAAGTTGTATTTGTATTCTGTACTATGTATCTGACGACCCAAGATGGGTGATGTATACCTAATTTTGGGGGCGTCACAGTTGGTATCAGAGCTTAGGGATATGATCCCTGGCTAAGATGTGAGAATAGAACTAGGAGGGGAGAGACGGGGAATTCCTTCGCTAGTATGACCTACCTAAGTTTATTTGCATGGTATTTAATTGGTCGGTCATAATATAAGGATAATATATGACATATCAATTAACTTTTATTTTGTGGCAGTATCTGAAAATGGCATCTGAGAATGTTGAGAATAGCAATGGAGCACAGGCGACTGTTGATTCACCACATATCAATAATCAGGATAATGTGCATCAGGAAGGTGACAATCCTCATGCAAACAACAACACTGACCAGATGATGAATGATGGAATGTTCAGAAACTTTATGCAGTTCATGCAACAGCAGGCGAGAGCGGCTCCTGTCCAAAATATAGGTGGAAACACTGAAAACTCTCGGACGGTCACCGCTAAACAGTTCAAGGAGCTGGGACCACCAGAGTTTAAGGGAGAGCCAAAACCACTTATAGCGGAAACATGGATAAAGCAGATTACCAAGATATTTGATGTCTTGGGATGCTCCGAGGAGCAAAAGGTTCCCTTTGCCGCCTTTATGTTGCGAGGAGAGGCAGATTACTGGTGGGAATCGATTAAGCGTACTCAACCTGCCGCACTGAAGATGTCTTGGGAGAAGTTCCAAGAGCTGTTCAATGACAAATACTTTCCCGAAAGTGTTCGTCACATGAAGGAGGTGGAGTTCATCAAATTGGAGCAGAATAATATGACCGTGTCGCAGTATGAGGCTAAATTTGCTGAGTTGTCCCGGTTTGCGTCCCACTTGGTGGATAATGAAGAGCGAATGACGCGAATGTTTTTGCGAGGTTTGAAACCTGAGATACGTCAACATCTTATTTCTCATAAACTGTGTTTGTATTCAGATGTTGTGAATAGGGCTCAGTTAGTGGAGCGCGATAACGAGTCAACGCAACCAAAAGAGAGCAGTCGGCAAAATGATAATACCAGTGAGAGCAGTCATCGAAGCGGTGACAACAAGCGTGGAGGGAATCAACAGGCCAGAAATGGTAACCACTTCGGTGGTAATCAGGGCCAAAACAATAAGAATGGTCATTTCAAGAAGAGGAGATTCAACAATGATGGAAAGACGTCAGCACCAGCACCCGTTGTTAAGGAAGGAGAACGACCACCTATCATATGTTTCAAATGCGGAGGGGAGGGGCACATCAGTCCAAACTGCGCGATGCCGTCTAAAGCATGTTATAATTGTGGAAGAGAAGGTCATTTAGCTCGATTTTGTCGTTTACCAAAAATAAGTTCAGCCAAGATGGAGACACCAAAGGCCGTTCCAAAAAAGTCAAAACCGGTAGTGCAAGGGAGAGCGTTTGTTGTGACCTCCCAGAAAGCAAGGAACCCGAATGAGGTCATCACGGGTAAGCTTATCATAAACTCTAACGAAGTCTATACTTTATTTGATACCGGTTCTACCCATTCTTTTATTTCTCCTACTTGCGCTCATCGATTAAATTTGACTCCGGAGAAATTAGACTTTGATTTATCTGTTGAAACTCCATTGGAAGAAACCTTCATTACATCCACGGTTTATAAGTCTTGTTTGGTTCAAGTTGGTACCCACACATTACCTGTCGATCTGATTTCATTAAAAATACTTGCATTTGACGTGATTCTAGGGATTGATTGGTTAACTACTCATCATGCAAAAATTGATTATTTTCGTAAGGTTGTTAGCTTTCATATTCCTAATCGACCTATTATGCGAATTCAAGCAACCAAACCATTAAAATCAATCGCTGTCATCTCAAGCCATAAAGCTATTCGTTTATTGAAAAACGGATGTCAAGCTTTCTTAGCTCATGTCACGGATCTAAACAAAAATACGTCAGTTTTGAATGATATTTCTATTGTTAATAAATTTCCTGACGTATTCCCTGAAGAACTTCCTGGCCTACCCCCAGAGCGTGAAATTGAATTTTGTATCGACCTTGAACCCGGTACAAAACCCATTTCCAAAGCCCCATATCGAATGGCTCCTATTGAACTTCAGGAGTTAAAGATCCAACTGCAGGAATTGTTAGACATTGGCTTTATTCGTCCTAGTACTTCTCCTTGGGGTGCTCCTGTGCTATTCGTGAAGAAGAAAGATGGAAGTATGCGACTTTGTATTGATTATCGGGAGTTGAATCATGTCACCATCAAAAACAGGTACCCATTGCCACGTATTGATGACCTGTTTGACCAGTTGCAAGGAGCACAATTCTTTTCAAAGATCGATCTTCGTTCTGGATATCATCAGCTGAAGGTTAGAACTGAGGATATTCCAAAGACGGCTTTCAGAACTCGGTATGGGCATTATGAATTCCTAGTCATGTCCTTTAGATTGACTAATGCTACTGCTGCCTTCATGGATATGATGAACCAGGTATTCAAGGAATATTTGGATCACTTTGTGGTCGTCTTTATTGATGACATCCTTATTTATTCCAAAAGCCGTGAAGATCATGAGCAACACTTGAGGCTGGTACTCCAAAAGCTTCGTGAATACAAGCTTTATGCCAAGTTGAAGAAATGCGAGTTCTGGCTGGAGGAGGTAGCATTCCTTGGGCACGTAGTATCAAGTCGTGGAATATCGGTTGACCCGGCAAAGATTGAAGCTATTCAAAGCTGGGAGCAACCTAAATCAGTGACCGAAGTACGTAGCTTTCTTGGTTTAGCTGGTTATTATCGGAGATTTGTGGAAGGATTTTCTCGAATCGCTACTCCATTAACTCAGCTGACTCGGAAAGATACAAAGTTCGGTTGGAGCGAAGAATGTGAGCAGAGTTTTCAAGAACTCAAGAGGAGACTCATTTCAGCACCTGTTCTAACAATACCATCTGGCTCGGAGGGATTTGTCATCTACAGTGATGCTTCGAGCAAAGGGTTGGGATGCGTTCTCATGCAACATGGAAAAGTCATAGCCTATGCATCAAGACAACTCAAGGAATATGAGAGGAATTATCCTACTCATGATCTAGAGTTGGCAGCTGTTGTCTTTGCACTTAAAATTTGGAGGCATTACTTGTATGGGGAGAAGGTGGAGATCTTTACGGATCATAAAAGCCTCAAATATTTCTTCACTCAAAAGGAACTCAACATGCGACAACGACGTTGGCTTGAACTGTTGAAAGATTATGATCATACCATTCAATACCATCCTGGAAAAGCGAACGTGGTAGCTGACGCATTGAGTAGAAGATCATATGCAAGTACGAGTGCAATATTGTTAACACAAAGGCCCATTTTGTGTGACTTGCAAAGGATAGAGATAGAGTTAAAGACTCCAGGGACCCATGTGATGATGACGAATATACGAGTAGAACCAACTTTAATCGATAAAGTTAAAGCTGCTCAAGCTACAGACCTGGAGCTGATGCGTATATGGAAGAAAGTGCAAGAAGGTGCTATGCCGGAAGCAAGAATCGATGAAGAAGGAATACTTCGAGTCAACTCCAGACTTTGTGTTCCTAACAACCCTGATTTAAAGTATGAAATCATGATGGAGGCGCACAACACACCGTTTGCAATCCATCCTGGAAGTACCAAAATGTATCATGATCTTCGTCATACATTTTGGTGGAGCAATATGAAGAGAGAGATAGCGTTGTTTATCTCAAGGTGTCTAACTTGTCAACGAGTCAAAGCGGAGCATCAAGTACCAAAAGGTCCATTGCAACCACTTGAAATTCCAGAATGGAAGTGGGAGCACATTACCATGGATTTCGTTACCGGTCTTCCAAGGGTTTCTCAAGGTATTGATGCGATTTGGGTCATTGTTGATAGATTGACCAAGTCTGCTCATTTCTTACCGATACGAGAAACTTATACACTTGAACGTCTTGCTCGTATGTACATAAACGAGATTGTAAGACTGCATGGTATGCCAGTATCCATAGTTTCTGACCGAGACCCAAGATTCACTTCACGATTTTGGATTAGTTTACAAAAAGCTATGGGCACAGATTTACGATTTAGTTCGGCATATCATCCTCAAACGGACAGACAATCAGAGAGGACTATTCAAACTCTAGAAGATTTATTAAGACTCTGTGTCTTTGACTTCAAGGGAAGTTGGGACAAGTTCTTACCATTGGTAGAGTTTTCCTACAACAACAGTTATCAAGCAAGTATTGGCATGGCTCCATTCGAAGCATATATCGTTCTCCAGTATGCTGGGATGAGGTGGGTGAAGCAACATTGTTGGGACCGGAGTTGGTACGTATGACTACAGAAAAGATTCAAACAATCCGACAACGTATAAAAATCTCACAAGATCGACAAAAGAGTTATGATGATCTTCATCGAAAGGACGTGGAATTTGATGTAGGAGATCATGTGTTCTTACGTGTTGCTCCATGGAAAGGAGTTACGAGATTTGGAAAAAGTGGAAAGCTCAATCCTTGATTCATCGGTCCATTTTTAATCCTCGATCGAGTAGGAACTGTGGCTTATAGACTCGCTTTACCGCCAAGTATGTCTCGTGTTCATAACGTTTTTCACATATCCATGTTACGCAAATATGTGGAAGACCCGAACCACATTATTGAGTTAGAACCGGACGAAATAGCGGAGGATTTGACGTATGAAGAAGTTCCTGTTCAAATCTTGGATAAGAAGGAACATATTCTACGCTCCAAGGTTATACCTCAAGTCAAAGTTTTGTGGAGAAACCACGATGTTGAGAAATGACTTGGGAGTTAGAATCTGAAATGAAATCAAGGTATCCTTACCTCTTCGACATACCAGGTACGTACCCTAATTTCGAGGGCGAAATTTCATAAGAAGGGGAGGTTGTAAGACCCCAACTTTTATAAATAAAGATGAATTTTCTATAAATATCATTTTTGAATATTATGGAGTTAATTTGATATAATGTTATAGTTGTGGGTAATATTTATAAATTTTACAAAGTACGCAAGTTGTTATATAATATTCGATTGGTCGGGGAATATTCGTTTTAACAGGGAATATTCGTACAACGACACAATCATTGGTGGACCCCACAACGGAATTATTGTCGGATTGAGAAAACGACAAAAATATTTTATTAAAAATAACGGCGGAAGTTTTACCATTGATACTGTTGAACTACTCGGTAGTAAAAGTACAGTAATACGTGTGGTTGCATAGTAGCACACGGTATTGATTATTAATGCTTATGTGAGAAGTCACTCAGTTTGATTCAATTATTGTCAGTTAATAATATGAATTATTTAGCGATAATGACGTTTTGTTTTATTCGTATTATTAACGTAATAAAACAGAAACATCTTTTTATATAAAACAG
Organism: Panax notoginseng; assembly: GCA_016801055.1. Taxonomy (NCBI): domain Eukaryota; kingdom Viridiplantae; phylum Streptophyta; class Magnoliopsida; order Apiales; family Araliaceae; genus Panax; species Panax notoginseng. The sequence goes on along the minus strand of CM029019.1, from coordinate 57,278,578 downwards.
AATACTTTATTAAAGTTATTCTATAAATAGAATATATTATATTTTATTTAAAAGATTTTTCTTTAAATATGGACCGTCAGATTAAAGTAATCAATCTGGACCGTTCATGGATTAGTTACTATGCATTCTATTTTTTTATAAATAGCAGCTCATTCCTTCATTATTTCTTACGAATTCACTGAACTCTAGAGAGAGAAACTATAGAGAGAGAGAAGAAGAATATTCTGCTACTTAACTACTTCCTTATTTCAGCTCTTCTTTAAAACGGTAAGGGGTGTTATTTTTTCTTATTCATGAAGAGAACTGTTGTTATTCCATTTCTTATTATTCTGTTGGAATAACCTGTATACGCGGTCTACCCTATACTTGGTGACATTCTTCTATTATTCTGTTGGAACATCCTGTCTGTGTGTTTTACACCGGACCTGGTTCCGTTTTTATTATTATTCTGTTGGAACATCCTGTCTGTGTGTTTTACACCGGACCTGGTTCCATTTTTATTTTTATTCTGTTGGAACATCCTGTCTGTGTGTTTTACACCGGACCTGGTTCCATTATTTATTATTCTGTGGGAATAACCTGTCTGTGCGGTCTATCGCATGCATGGTGATTTCTTTTGTTATTCCATTCTTTATTATACTCAGTTGGTTAAGTTTTGGCTTCTATACTCCATGAAATTTGTGGAATATCCTTGATAATTGTGTTTCATCCAGTATCTTTTCATGAAAATATTCTTCTAAGCATTCTTAAATTTTACTCCACAAAGCAGTATCATGTTGACAATTTGGACGTTGTTAATTCTTGGATAAATTAATTCTTGAACTTGTTTTATTGAATTCTTATATCATTGTCATCATCCTCATGTTTATAAAATGTTGAAAGTCATCTGTGGCCTGTAGTGCATAGATGGACTTGGTATGATTATGACCAGGGATTATTCGGTATAATCATGACCGTAATGTTACAAATGATGTGGTAAAAGTCCTCATTAGCCCGTAGTGCATTGATGGACAGTTGTTGGCATGATCATGACCATTAATGAATACACGAATATCATTGGCCGTAGTGCAAGGGTGATTCGATGATGTGGATTATTTTATTAAGCTGAGTCTCAGCGATCACAGTGTTGAAAAACTTTTTAAATCATAAAAGATAGTAGAGTTTATTTTCTACTTGACTCTTTTAATGGATTGCTTGTTCCGCTGCAGTTAAACTTGATGTCTATTATATTTTATCAGTTTAACATTGTTGAAGGCTAATGATAATTTATTCTGCATTATCTTAGTCATAATATTTCTTACTAGGCTAGTTGAGCTCACCCTTTCTTTCACTGTTCTCTTCAGGAAATGAGAACGTAGCTGGGGCAAGTCGGGGAACGGAGTGATGGTCCGAATGATAGTATTAGTTAGTAGTCCTCACTATTCTATGTAATGGTGTGTTAATAAATGTAATGAGGACTCCTTTTGAGTATGAATACTCTCTAGAAGATAATATTTGTATTCAAACTCACAGTTTATGTTTTGTCGTATTGTACATGACAGTTGTTTTAGTAAGTTGTATTTGTATTCTGTACTATGTATCTGACGACCCAAGATGGGTGATGTATACCTAATTTTGGGGGCGTCACAATTGATACCTACATCGAGGAGGAGCCCACTGCTGGGTTGCCAGCATTTCTTCCGGATTCTCCTAGTATCAGTACTGTAGTGATTCAGCACTCGGCATAGTACTTAGAGCAGAGTCTTCATCTGATGACCTTTGAGAGAGATCAGATTCGATCTATGATGTCGACTGCTCTTGATGGGAGGGAGGCCGCTCTATTAGAGAGAGACGAGGCATTGGCTCGTAGAGATGCCATCGTCGTTGAGCGGGATGAGGCTATATCAGCTAGAGATGCAGTGATAGTTGAGCAGGATATCGCCATATCTACTCTGGATGTAGCCGTCACAAATAGCACTGCAGTGAGGTCCCTTACCACTGATATGATCGCAGAGATGAGCGCATATATTGATGATCATATGGTCACCATGCAGATGGTTGCAGATCTGTTGGGTCGTGTGGATATTCTTATATAGGAGACCACAGCTTCACCTCCATCTTCTGAGAGGGACGCCATGTTGGGCTTGTTAGCTCGCATATACCCTGACTTGTAGATGATCTTGTATTTTCCTGCACAAACTAGCTTAGCCATTTTGTCATGTACAGTTTACATTGTGTATATCAAACAGCATTATATATATGACAGGGAAATATATTTTTGATCACTTCCCTTTTAGATATGCTTTGCTACTTGCTTGATATTTTTTCTGCTGCTTCAGGGCTTATAATCTTGATGTATTCTGAATTTCTCCTGGGTGGATAGACATTGAGTTGTCTCTGGATAGTTCAGAATGGATCATCGATATGGATGTATCCCTACCATCTTCGGTGTCTTGGGACTGGTTTCTGTATGGAAATGAGGAGAGGAGTATGGCTTTCCTCTCTGAGATTAACCGCACCACAGATGGTCGCCAGTACTTCTATTTAGGAGAAGCCTAGTTAATTCCATCTCTTATGGATTAGTGTTGCTTTTCAAGGTATGACCGCAGCTTAGATGGTCGCTGAATCTCCTAGTTGGGAGGAGTTCAGGTAATTCCATCCCTTTGGTCTGAAGCCGAATGAAATGTAGTGGTTTGAAGGATGATCCCAGTACCGACTGATAAGGGTTTATGTTTTGGTAGGGAGTGAGACCGCACCATGAATGGCTGCTTACGTACTCCTATTGAAGAGGAGATCAGGTCTGCGTAGTTCGAACCTGGTGTAAGAGGTTCAACGCTGTATGTGGCAGGAATGGTGTGGGAATGTTTGTTTTATTTTTGTTTTTGTAAGGAAAAGGGTGGAAATGTTTTTGTTGTTTTTGTTTTATTGTGACCGGGCCATATGAAATGGTTGCCTACGTACTCCTATTGAAGAGGAGATCAGGTCGACGTAGTTTACCCCTCAGGGCGAGATGAAAAGCGTAATCCCATGTGCAGGTCAGAGTGCAGGGAAGAGAAAGTTTAATCCTAGGTTGAGGATAAACTGCAGGTGAAAAGTTTGATCCCATGTATGGGTAGCCAAACTGTATACGCAAGAGGTTCAATCCGTGGTGGGATGACCTAAGTTGTATGAGCGCAAAGGAGAGCCAGGCTGCTGGCTTGAAAGGTATGTTTCCCTGAGGGGCGAAGTGTAGAAAAGTTGTTTGTGGTAAATGTTTAAAGAACCAAAATGATTGGTGACCTGATGGCCTACCACCAGGATGTTTACTTGATGGCAACTTCAGACATAGTATCATTTCACAGTGTTCGAGTTGATGAGTTGTGGAAATTCATCGCCGTCCATTTCTTGCAATCTGAGAGCGCCTCCTGTCAATACTTCCTTGACAATAAGCGGGCCTTCCCAATTAGGAGCGAATTTTCCCTTAGACTGATCTTGGTTGTCAAAGATTTTCTTCAAAACCAAGTCATGTTATCTGAATAGCCATAGCCAGTTTTTTTGTTGTAGGATCTGGCGATCCTTTGTTGATATAATTGACCATGGAAGATAGTCGCGGTTTGCCTTTCGTCTATTACAGCCAATTAGTGATACCTATCTTGTACCCATTGGTCTTCATCTAATTGAGCGTCTATCAATACTCTGAGGGATTCCATCTCAACTTCTATGGGGAGTACCGCTTCCATCCCATAGGTTAATGCGTAGGGGGTTGTCCCAGTGGAAGTGAGCATTGAGGTTCTGTAGGCTAATAGAGTCAGTGGCAATAGGTCAGGCCAATTTTTGTGATTGGTGGACATCTTTTGCATAATCTTCTTGATGTTCTTATTAGCAGCTTCAATAGCACCATTCATCTTCAGACGATAGATGACTGAGTTGAGATGTTTGATGTGAAATTTACTGCATAATTCCTCCATCATTTTGTTGTTGAGGTTCTTGGCATTGTCGGACACAATCACCTCTGGTTGTCCATATCGACAAATGACATTGTTTTTGATGAAAGCAATGATGACTTCTTTAGTAACCCTGGGGAAGGAGGCTGCTTCTACCCACTTGGTGAAGTAGTCGATCATGGTAAAGATAAATCGATGACCATTACTGGCTTTAGGCTCAATGGGCCCGATAATGTCCATTTCCGACATTGAGAAGGGCCAAGGTGAACTCATATTGTGAAGTTCCCATAGAGGGGCATGTATAGCATTCCCATGAATCTGGCACTGATAGCATCTCCTGACGTGGTCATTGCAATCATCTTTGAGAGATAGCCAATAATGTCTGTCCTGAGGACTTTCTTGACAAGGAGGGGGCCACTCATGTGGGGGCCACAGACTCCGCCATGGATTTCATCCATAAGCCTTTGGGCTTGATCTTTGTCTAAACATCTGAGGAGACCTAATCCTGTATCTCTTTTGTAGAGCGCATCTCCACTCAGGTAGAATTTCATAGCAAATCGATGGATCCGCCTTTTCTCAGTCGGGCTCGCCTCAGCGGGTGTAGATCCATCTTGAAGATATTTCTTGATATGCTGATACCAAGGATGTTGGATGGGAGGTAGCCCATCCGATACTTCTCCAACGTAATTTCCATAGGCTGGGGCCTTGTGTAGGGAAATTGTGACGCTTGGCAAATGTTCCTTGTCTGATATGCGGATCAAGGAGGCCAAAGTTGCTAACGCGTCCGCGAAATCATTCCTATTACAAGGAATGTGTAGAAAGGATATTTCTTCGAACCCCAAAGCCATCTTTAAAACCTGCCAATGGTAAGGCAGCAAATGTAATTCCTTGGTTTGATAGATTCCAGTAGATTGTCTGATTACCAACTCCGAATCTCCAAGGACAGTTAACCGCCTGATGCCTATTGAATGGGCAAGTTTTAGCCCCATAAGACAGCCTTCATACTCAGCCGTATTATTGGTGCTGACAAACTGTAATTTGTCGGCGACGGGATACTGCTCCCCCGTATCAGATACTAGAACTACTCCAGCTCCAGAACCTTCCATATTAATAGCTCCATCGAAATACATCTTCCATATTTAGCGTGTATCGTACTGATGGTGTTGCTAAACTGTCATTACTCCTTCATCGAGAAAATATGTCTCCAAGGGTTTGAAATCCCCTGATGGTGCGGCGGCCAGTTGATCCGCAATTTCTTGACCTTTGATGGACTTTTGAGTCACATATACGATGTCAAATTGTTGTAGGATCAACTGCCATCTGGACAGCCGATAATTTAACATGGGTTTGTTGAACACGTACTTGAGAGGGTCCACGCGGGATATAAGATGGGTTGTGTGACCATGGAGATAATGTTGTAACCTCATGGAAGCCCATGCTAAAGCACAACATGTCTTTTTGACCAGAGTGTACTTGTGTTCACTGCTGCTGAATCTTTTGCTGAGGTAATAGATAGCTCGTTCTAGGCCTCTATCGTCCTTCTGTCCCAGCATGCAGCCCATGGCATTGTCACTTACGGACAGATACATAAACAGGGGAACATCATCCCTGGGTGGTACCAAGATGGGAGCTTTGATTAGCTATTTCTTGATTGTAAGGAAGGCATTCTGTCACTCCTCATTCCATTTCATGGAGGAGTTCTTCCTTAATAGCTTGAAGATTGGCTCACAGGTTGTTGTGAGTTGAGAGATAAATCTGCTAATGAAGTTGATTCTTCCCAAAAATCACCGTATTTCCTTTTCTGTCTGAGGAATGGGCATTTCTGTGATGGCTTGGATTTTGGCAGGATCCAGTTCTATCCCTTTGTGGCTAACTAGAAATCCTAACAACTTGCCTGATTTAACGCCAAAGGCGCACTTAGCTGGATTCAACTTCAAGTTGTACTTACGCAACCTGTTGAACAACTTCCTGAGATGGTCTATATGGTTATCCTCCTTCCGGGATTTGAAAATATTGTCATCCATGTAGATCTCGATCTCCTTATGCATTAAGTCATGGAAAAGAGTCATCATAGCTCGTTGATAGGTAGCTCCAGCATTGATGAGGCCGAATGACAACCATCTATAGCAAAAAGTTCTCCAAGGAGTGATGAAAGTAGTCTTCTCACGATCTTTCTCGGCAACCATGATCTGATGATACCCCACAAAGTAATCTGCAAAGGAATACATGTCGTATTGTGCAGTATTGTCAATGAGAATATGGATAAATGGCACGAGAAAGCTATCTTTTAAGCAAGCCTTGTTCAAGTCCCAGTAATCCACGCAAACTCGCACCTTCCCTCCAGGTTTAGGTACTGGCACGATGTTGGATATCCACTCAGGATATGTAGACACCATTATGATGTCAGCTTGAAACTGTTTCACAATTTCTTCTTTCACCTTTAAACTCCATTCAGGTTTCAATCGCCGGAGCTTTTGCTTGACTGGCTTAAATCCCTCTTTAATGGGAAGGCAATGAAGGACAATGTCAGTGGACAAACCCACCATATCCTTATGAGACCATGCAAATACATCCTAGAACTGGGTTAGTAGCGTAACCATGTCATTCTGTCAGTTTGGGGTAAGGTCTGAACCAATCTGGATTAACTTAGAGTTTTCTAAGGTTCCGAGATTGAAAGGAGTGGTTTGATCAAGGTTGGGTTTGGGTTTGTCTTTGACCCATTCTTGAATTTCTGGAGGCACCTCAATGTCATCCTGTATATCTACCAAGGCTGAATTCATCTCTACATCAAAGGTTCAATCCTTGTGGAGAAGAGGCACCGTATCATCAAGTACAGGTACATCTAAATTTAGAGTCCTGAAACAAAATATGCTTTCACTTAGTATATATGAAATGTGTTGATCATACATAGTGTTAGCATATACTGGCAAAATAAACCGCTAATACTGTACAGAAAAGTAAGCAGTTATTATATCTACAGGGCAGAAAGAGTTTCTGCCCGCTTTACCCTTGACGACCAATGCAAGGAATTCTGTTCCAATTGGCAAGAGAAAATTTCGGGTGAACCGCAGTGATAGAGGGATTATCATCATCTTCCCTATCCCGAATGATAGCCATTACGTCTGGGCAATCATCGTCTGGGGTGTATTTGTTGGTATGCTCATCATGAACGATGATGCGTATGCCGGACATCATCCGCATGACGTCTTGCTTGATTCTTCGTTCCTCTTCCTCCACTGCGGGATCTGGAACAAAGATTTCTTTCTCCTTCACCGGTACCGGCTTGGGAAATAACATCGCCATTATATTGGCTAGCAACTTTACGAGAGGTTGTGCGGACTCGGAGCTTGCAGGCGAAGCTAAACGCCGCATGGTTGAAGTTGAAGGAATCTGCTGATGCTTATGAGGATTCCTGTGACTAGAGCTGGTAGAATAGTCTAGTCTAGCTGTCCCAATTTGCTTGGTTAAGCGAATAGGGTACTTGATACCCTGGCAATCTTTACCCAACTCTTGTCCCGGTTTATGACCCAACGACATCATTTCTTGAGTGGCCGACATTACCTCGGCAGAAATCTGGGGTTCGGGTAGTGGCGTTCCAATAGCATGGTATTGGGTATTGCTTATTTCCAAAGCATGAAAACTAATTGGCTCAACATCCTTATTGGCATTGATGAACGGCATGTCCCCGTGCTGAGGAATCTACGGTTCAGCGTTGACTGTGACCAGGCTATTGTTGATGATGTATTTCAACTGTTGGTGAACAGTGGAGGGGACTGCCCCTGCCATATGAATCCATGGTCGTCCCAAGAGTAGGTTGTATCCCGAATCTATCTTGAGCACATGGAAGGATACGCAGAATGTATGAGGACCAATCTCAATTGGCAGCTCAACTACTCCGACCGAGTTACGGCGGGCTCCATCAAAAGCTTTGATAATGGTATGGCTACTCCGAATTCGATTGGGATTGATATTCATCTTCACCAAGGTAGCGTATAGGCAGATATTCAGAGAGGAACCTCCATCTATTAAAACTCCAGCCACCATATATCCAGAGGATAAGACCGCAATGTGCAACGGTTCACAATGACCGGTCCCCTCGGGCTGTATGTCATCATCAGTGAAGGATATCACATTGTTGTTGAAAATGTGATCAACCAGATGTTGAAACTTTTCCGTATCAACTGATGTCGGTAGATAGGTTTCTTCTAAAACCTTTAACAAGACCTTCCGGTGATTCTCGGAAGTCAGGACCAAGTCCTAGATTGATATCTGTTGTGGAGCTTCTTTCAAGCTTAAAACCACATTGGCTTCGTTATGACCCATAGAGCAAAGGAAATTTTCAATCTTCTCAATGGGTACTTTCCCCTTAGACTTGATGACAGGCTTCATTACCCGTTGGGGAAGATACAGTGGATTCTCCTTTAACACTGCAGTAGTTGTATGCGAGGTGGATCCTTCACCTTCTCCATAATTCCACAAAACTGTGCGCAAGCTAACAATAGGATATTGTGCTCTGCACAGCAAGTTGATTGGCTCGGGAGCAACCACTTTCAAAGGATTGTTGATTCCCTTGAGTTGAATTACTGGCATGACAAGTGATTTGTTAACCCCATCATTTTCAGTGGATATGACTGCTACTACACTCTTCTACGTAGTAGGACCTGAATCCTCACTTGCCCGTAACACAGTGCCGTTATCTGCCAGGCGCAGTATGCTACTGTCGATTAAATTTTGAATAAGGTGGCGGAGTGCCCAGCATTCTTCTGTGTTGTGACCGCGAGATTGAGAATGATATTGACATACTCCCTCAGAGTTGTATCGTCCTGAATGGGGGTTGATTGGAGGTAGAAGGGAACTAATCCTTCCTTCATTGATTAACATATGAAGGATCTCCTCCATAGGTTGGCCCAAATGTGTGAATTCCCTTTTGTTGGCAAAATCTCGACGGACCTTAGCATTCGCTCTCTTCGTCACTTTGTCTTCCAGCATTTCATTTTTTGAAAGTGAAGAGGGAATATTCATGACAATAGGTAGGAGACTGGCATGCTCCTGACTGATTAGCTGACGAGTCACTTGATGCTGATAAGTCACCAGTTTCGCCAATTGCTCAATTTGTTTACAGAGAGCTTTTACCTTTTGTTCCATTATGAATTGGAACTTGGCATAATCCCATCTGTCATCACCATCTTTGGGGGTCTGGGAGGATTCACAGCTGAAATTGGAACTATGTTCGCTGCTCCAATTGATCATGTTGACCTCTTCTTCCTTGTGTTGAGGAAGAGGGTTGTCTTGAACGTGAGGCTGATTGGGTTTGGCGACCACGATTTCACCGTTGTCTATCAGGTCTTAGATTTTATGTTTCAAGGCCCAACAATCTTGAGTATCATGTCCAGGTGCCCCGGCATGATAAGCACATTTCTAAGCAGCATTAAAACCCCATCCATTAGGACTGGCTGGTGGAAGCAGATGCGTGATTTTCTTCTGTGTTGTTAGAAGATTGAGAATGTTCTCGAGGGTGTCCCCTAAGGGTGTGAATACTCGAGGGCGTTTGGCTTCTCCACCTTTTGGTACTAGAGGATTTGAAGACTGTGCTTGAAAGGGAGTGTAATTTCTCCTCAGTACAGGCATGTTCTGATTGACTTTTTGACCCTGTAGTATCAGGGAAACATCCTCCTCTTTCTTTTTATGGACCCTCCGGGGGTTGTTCCCATAATTTCCAGATTGGATGTGATCAGCAACAACTTTGAGTGCAGTTAGGTCTTGAATCTTTCAGGATTTCAATCCCATTTCAGCCATCTCCCCATGTTTGACCATTTCAGAAAATGGCTTGCCGATGCCGACTAAAACTCTTTCATAGAAAGGTGCTTCTTGTATGTCTATGAAAGTCATGACCATCTCTGATTCTGTCATGGAAGGACTAACTTGGGCAGCCAGGCGTCTCCACCTCTGAGCATACTCTCTGAAAGACTCATTAAACTATTTCTTGATCTTGGTAATTTGATACCGATCAGGAGCCATTTGAGATTGAAAGTTGTATTGGGTGAGGAAAGCGTGTGCTAGCTCTTCCCAACTATGGATCTTTGAATTGTCTAATCTTGTGTACCACGAACGGGCTTCTCCAGTTAGACTTTTTTGGAACAATTGCATTCTGAGTTTTTCATCCTCTGCATAAGATCCCAGTTCTCCAATAAACACCTTTAGATGTGTGTAAGGATCTCCTAACCCGTCATATTTTTCAAAGTCAGGAGTCTTAAACTTTTCTGGATAATGAATACCAGGGAAAATACACAAATCAGCATATGAAACACTCCCGTGTGTTCCAATTCCTTTGATAGTGTGAAGAGTCTCTTCCATTTGGAGGACTTTCTTTTTGATGTCACCAGTGTCTGGGTCTCCAGTGGGATGGGCAGCATTATGAGTTTTGTTGGTCAGATCCAACTGCAGTTCAGGTATTGTAATGACCTGGGTTCCTCCTTGTGTAGAGGATTCAGCATGTACGGGTATTTTCTGACCCGGTGTAAACTGGTGTAACTCTTTTAGTAGAACAGCCAAATTTGTAATCTGTTTGCTTAATCCGTCGAATTCTTTGCGAGAAACTGGATTAAGTTCGTTCTGGTCGGACGACGACATGATTGACTGTAGGCATGTTGCCTTTTTGGACTTTGAACGGGTGGTAGGTCCGATTGATTCCCTGCAAAAGACTTGCATAGTTTAGTCTTTAGGGAAGGTGGATAATAACATGCTATGTGATGTGTCCAGTTTAGGAATTTTATCCTGCAAAACGGATGTCAGCTGTTTGTAGCATGTATGTGTACCCATTTCTTCATATTTCTCATTACATGGAGATAGATATGGAAGATAATTACAAGTAATTGTGCTTTACAAGTAATTCGAAATGAGAGCATGAAGAGACTTTCCTCCGTTTTGGATTTATCAGAGGCTGGCCTATCTTAGGTTACTCTCGCGGCTTTTTGGCATGGATGTTCCCAAATCATCGCAATCTACTTGACGGAAAGTTAATCCGGTCTTTCAACTGGAGCGAATTTGGGTGGTGCCTTTCCTGAGCCTCGGAGAATTAGTCTTCTCACGAGTCTAGTAACCAAACACCGACGGGATAGCCTCCTGGTGGAGGGACCACACAACATACATTCACATACATCGCGTCTTACCGTATGACAATGATGACATGTGCGAAGCACTAATATCACAAGCAGATATGGTGTGAAGCACTAATATCACAAGCAGTTTATAGTGCGAAGCACTAAATAAGGAAATGCATTCGTACACATTTATCATAAAATGTAAATGCAACATCCACACACAAGCAGATAACAATTTTGAAAAAATTGTAATAGTGGCTTAAGTCCTCTTACTGGAGTCCCCAGCAGAGTCGCCACCTGTCGACGTCAGGATTTTTAATTGTCCCTTTCCGTTACTTGTTCTTTGGTGTTCTCATTTTAGGTGAGATTTGTTTGAAAAAACAAGTGAAAAAGGTCCGACATGTATAATGTCGACGATGGACTGTTAAGAGTCGCCAGTTGGTTTTTAAAATGGTTGTACCAACACAACCAAGAAAAGGTTTGCACATTGACCCAGTGATGTGACACTGCTAAGCGGGTATGTGAAACCGAGATTCATTAGGGTGCGGGGACTTGGTTATGCAGAGGGAAGGTGTTAGGCACCCCCCGACATCCATGTTACCACGATGACCGCCTCTTTTCAAGAAATTGTTATCTGAATGTGTGTATGTGTGTGTGGGTCAATGTGATGTTATTTGGAAGTAGTGCGAGGCCTCGTTCGCAACTATATACACAGGGTTTAAATTTTATGTAAAAATTCAATTTTAAGCAAGATATGGCAGTGATGTTTTATTAAAGAGGTTTTTTCAAACTCTGATGCTCAATAATAATTGAGACCTTTTACACTCCCATTTTATTAAGTGCTCGGCTTGATTGATTTTATTTGATAGATGTGAGGCATCCGTACAAAAATAAATATACAAAAAGGTGCTGAATTCCTCGTGGATATGAAAACCATCTGAGGAAATTCAAACATCACAGATAAATTTACAAGCTGCTTACAGCTGAAAAGGTCCATCACGGGAACCGAATCTAGATTCAGGGGACTGAATCTGTGATCACATGATTCCTAGGCTCACATGATGCTGCAATTGATATAAACGCAGTAAGTAGGTATATAAATAAAAGCTGTATATATATATATATATATATATATATATATATATATATATATATGCATACATACATACATACATGATCACCAACCACGAAGCACATCCTTGGGGGATCAGAAATATAAATAAAGCTGTAAAAGCTATCAACCGCCACGGATGAAACTCCAGGCGGGACAAAATGTACAGAAAGCTGTAAAAATGGTCAACCACCACGAAGTAAACTCCAGGTGGGACGAAATGTAAATATATATATATATATATATATATATATATATATATATATATATATATATATATATACATATATATAAGCATATAAACGCACCGGATATAAAATCCAGGCTCATCGGACGGAGTCCAACAACAGTTAATATGTATAAGTGTATATATATATATATATATATATATATATATATATATATATATATATATATTAAAGCAGTAAACGCACCGGATGTGAAATTCAGGCTCATCGGACGGAGTCCAACAACAGTTAATATATATAAGCATATATATATATATATTAAAGCAGTAAACGCACCGGATGTGAAATCCAAGCTCACCGAACAGAGTTCGATAGCAGTTCATATATATAATTATATATATAAGAAAACCATTAAACGCACCAAACATAAGTCTAGGCTCATCGAATAGAGTTCGACACGCAGTTCATATATATAAATGTGTGTATATATATATATATATATATATATATATATATATATATATATATATACAGACTAGAATAAAATCACGGACCGAAGCCCGGGCAAAAGCAAGCAACACGACTCTCAACGTGCAGAAGGGTGTGTGCAAAGATGAAGAGAAAAACTCTAAAGTGTGTGAGAAGGCTTACAGCTGACTGCTAAAAAAGGCTTCTATATATTTAGAGTGGGTAAACACTGGCTTTTGTGGGTACAAAAGAGGCTATATATGAGCTCACAGGTGTTTAAAAGGGGAAAGTTCACTGCATGGGATGAGTGCAGAGTAAATTGGGCAGGGCTTCCTCGTCGTTTTCTCTTGAAAAATTAGCACCCCAAGCCCTCTATTTATAGGCATATTAGCCACAGGTGTACCTGCGGCTAAGCCGCAGGTGTACCAGAGGCAACCCGGGTTGGCCCGGGTTTTTCGGGTCAGGTCGTCTCGAAGTACGTGCACTCGGGCACTATAATGTCCACTCAGATTTTTAGAAGTGCAATTCGGGCATCCGTTTGAGGTATACAAGACCTATTTTGGACCGCCGTTGTCGAGAGTTGTACGATTGCATGGGATTAGAGTTTGTACGAAGTCATTGAAGATGGGACGGTGCCCTCCGGTCTTCAAGCTTCAGCTTTCATCCGTTACCCCATACAATAGTCACTCGGGATTGATTAGTCTTGTAGGACATTATTGCGTAGATATGTTGAGGCGACGTGGCGTGGCATCGTGTTGGTCAGATGATGATGTTGCCCCTCACCGGTGTTATCGCCGGATTAGGCTGATAAAGCATACGTTGCTCAGCTTTGCTGGGATTAGACTGCTGCAATGGGTTGAAGGTCCTCATTGTCATCCTTGAGGTGTGTCTGTCTTCCCAATGTTATCATTGGGCTGGTACAGTGGATCTCATTGTGAGCGCCGAGATTGAAACTAGTCGCACTTATAACAAGCATTTTCGGGGTTATTGTCGAAATTGCATTCCTTGGGGTTATCACCAAGGTTGGTGGCTATTCCCATGGTTGGGACTGAGACTGGATACCTCGGAGTTATCTCAGAGATTAATCGGTCTTCTCTGGTGTGTGTGCCGGTATTAATCTGCATGCCTCGGGGTTATCTCCGAGATTGGAATTGTTACTCCCAGATTGCGATCTAGGGTTGATGCTGAACTTCCAGTAGTATCCGATACGGATATGGATCGTCTTTCAGGGTTCCCTCTTAAAAGACAAATCTGCTCTCCTACAATGTTAGTGACAGTAGTACAAAAAATTTTGAGTGTCTACAGTAGCACACAGTATTGATTATTGATGTTTACGTAAGAAGCCACTCAGTTATACTCAATTATTGCTATAGTAATTGCTGCATAATATTTCTCATTTTATTGATTCAATTATTGTCACAGTATCATTTGCATAATATTTATTATTAATAAATCAATAATTGAGACGACAAAGTTATTCATATTATTATTTGCAATATTGATGATGTCTAGAAAATTCTGTCAATGAGAGGTTTGGTCATCTAATTGCGCACCAATAGGGAGAAATCCTTATCGGAAAGCCCCCTCTTTCCTGGGAATGATCTGGTTGTTAAATATTATGAGTTATAATATTAATGATAAATAATTGTTAATAGATTAAAAATGTATTTATTAAAGATAAGTGATTTGTGGTAAATATTTATTCAATTTTTGATATAAATAGAGGGGTTTGTTATGAGGTATTTGTTATAAGTTTGGCTTATTATTCCATGAGGTGATGTGCTAATTTTTCATACCATTGGTTGTAGTTATAATAGTAAATCAATATGGATCGTTGGTTGAAGATACAATAGTAAATCAATATGGACCGCTGGCGAAAAGTTATAATAGTAAATCAATATGGATCGCTGGTTTAAAGTTTTAATAGTAAATCAGTATAGATTGTTGCTTTAAGTTTTAATAGTAAATCAATATGGACCGTCCGTTTAAAATTAAATTAATCTAGGTCGTTCATGAATTAGTTACTATTCAGTCCTTTTTCCTATAAATAGAAGCTCATTCCTTCATTATTTCTTACTAATTCACTGAAACTCTAGAGAGAGAAACTATAGAGAGAAAGAAGAGGAGTATTCTGCTACTACCCTACTTCAGTATTCAATCTTCTACTAAGGTAAGGGGTGTTATTTATTTCATATTCACTTATGATATTATTTTTCGTATTCGTAAGAAATATTATCTTCGTTCAATATTTGTAAGGGATATTATTTGTTGTATTCGTAAGGGGGATTATTTATTTCGTATTCATGAAGAGAGTTATTTTCTTTCAATACTCGTAAGGGTTATTATTCCATTCTTTATTATTCTGTTGGAATAACATGTCTACGCGGACTACCGCATGCATGGCGAAATCTTTTGTTATTCCATTCTTTATTATTCTGTTGGAATAACCTGTCTACGCGGACTATCGCATGCATGGTGAAATCCTTTTGTTATTCCATTCTTTATTATTCTGTTGGAATAACCTGTCTACGTAGACTACCGCATGCATAGTAAAATTTTTATGTTATTCCATTCTTTATTATTCTATTGGAATAATCTGTCTACGCGTACTACCGCATGCCTGGTGAATAACCCTTCGTATTCAATTGTTATTAAATTGTGGAAATGATCTGTCTACGCGGACTACCGCATGACAGGTGAAAATTCATTTGCAGTTTCTCATATTATTTCTTTTCATATTCTTAAATCTAAACTTACTATGGTAAGTATTGCTTCAGTAATTCCTGAAATTCCTTGAGCTTTGCGCTTCATCCAGTATCGTTTTATTGGAATATTGATCTGAACTTTCTTATTAAATATCAATATTTTCACCTGGGGTACAATTCACGGGTTACTATTCACTCGATTATTATTCACTCGAATATTATTCACCCGAGGATTCGGGGTACTTTTCATGTTGGGGTACTATTCACGAGTTACTGTTCTCAGGTTACTATTTACCAGGTTACTATTCACTCGAATATTATTCACTCGGGTATTCGGGGCACTTTTCATGCCGGGATACTATTCACTTGAGTACTATTCACCCAGAGTATTATTCACGATAAAAATTGATTTCTTTTCTGTCCAAAAATTATTTTTGATACATGAATATTATTCTTGAATTTTACTCCACAAAGCAGTATCATATTGACAATTTGAATATTTTTAAACTCTGGATAAATTTAAAGTATTTAATATTTATCCTTGATCTCGTTTGATTGAATTCTTATATCATTGTCATCATCCTCGTGCTTATATTGTGATAAAAGGCATATGTGGCTTACGTGCATAGATGTACTATTGATTGGTATGATTATGACCATGGATTATTCAGTATAATCATGATCGTAATGTTACAAATGATGTGGTAAATGTCCTCATTGGCCCGTAGTGCATTGATGGACAGTTGTTGATTTGATCTTGACCATTGATGATTACATGAATATCCTTGGCCCGTAGTACAAGGATGATTTGATGACGTTGTTAGGTTTGTAATATTCATGAACGCAATCAAATTGCACAAAATAAGCGAAAACGTGATAAAATTGAGTTTTAAAATTTTACAAACCATATACCCGGATCACCCTTTATGCACAATTATTAATTAAACGAAAAGATAAAGAACAAGAATCATACCCTTGAAGAATCGAGCTTCTTCAGGTACAAGTTCACCTCCAATTCTTTTCGCGTTCAACTTGAATCCACCGGGTTTGGTTCCTTCCTTTGATCAACGTTAGCCACCCAAGTGTTTGGCCTCTAGAGGTGATCCACCAAGGAAGAAGAAATATTCAAGAAGATGGGTATTTGACAAAACCCTAGTTTTTCTATCTCTCATAGAAAAAGAGTGTACTCTCCAACAATTGGAATCACGTCTGTTGTCAAAAAGTCAACAACAACTCTAATCTCATAATAAGACTCCTCTTATTTATAGATGTATGTAACCCTCCTTAACAATTAAGGAATTGAGTTTTATTTTATTTAATTAAATTCCTTTAATTAATTATGCTCCCAATCTTATTAGGGATAATTAATTAAAAAAATTTAATTAATTTACCTCCTAATCTTATTAGGAATATATGAGAGTACTTTTATTAATTAATTCCCAAACTCCTTTAGAAATTAAATAATAATAATAGTAATAATAATAATAAGACTCCTCTTATTAATTTATATTTAATATTTTCAAAATATTAAATAATAAATATTAAGCTATTTAATTTATTCTATCACCATAGATTAAATTAAATATACTTAACTTATTATTACGATTATGCCATTAACTTCTTAAATAATTATTCTTCCTTTTATGGTGTGACCCTTTAGGTTCTCCATATTAAACCGGTTGTGAATAAATCAATTAGAACAATTCTAATCTTATTTAAATAAATAAATTAAATTATTAATTTATTTAAATAAATAATATTTATTCTACAATAGGGATAAACATCCCTAGCGATCAACGACTTTTCAGATAATATAGATTTCAACATTAATTATAAAAGAACCTTTGAGTAAATAGTTACCGTACAATTCAATCCTTCCACCATACAATGTCCCAATTAAATATAAGATATGAAATTACTGTCAAGTCTTATTTTATTTAATTATATGTATTTCGATCTTTAAATGCACAACTCCAAATAATACAAATTAGAAACTTCTTTCTAATTTCATTCTGCCTTGGCCAAGGACTACTGGGTTGTCATTTATCGAATCACATATGACATTTCTCTTTTTTTACTAGAAGTGGTAGATTCTTTATTGATCATACATTATCTCCATGTACAAATTATTATATCCAAGCATACCCTTTGATATACCCTAAGGGTCTTAAGGAATAAGTCAAAGTATAACTCATCATACACAAGATATTATGATGATCTCAAGTCCAAGGATCACTTGTACTACTATCACTACAGGAATTCCTATTGACAAGTAAGTAAAACTCTACTAGGTATTCCTTAACGAGCCACATTCAGTGAACTTATTCTTTAATAAGCACCTATATACTTGCTTTAGTGTCTCCACACAAATGATCATGAGATCAATCATCATCAATCAATGAGCAAGTAACGTATGTACCAATCTATCCGGATTCACTAATCCCCAATTTAGTAATCCAACGATTGGGAACTATTTTAGTTTTAAACTTTCTAAGAATTTAGATCTCATTAGAATGATCATCATCATTATTCTAAAAGCATTGCTTAAAACTATGGGTTTATCACATATTATAAAACAGCATCATGTAGATAATTAAAAGTCTTTAATAAATTAATACTTTTTATTAATAAATGAATAAGATTGTTACAAAGTATATGTTTTATCATCAAACATGATTGCCTTGTGTGCATACTACTTTCAATCTCCCACTTGCACTAAAGCCAATCGTTATGGTATCTCATACCCTTCTTCTCTAAGTGACGATTATCCTGCTGTTGGATAAGCTTTAGTTAATGGATATGTAATGTTGTTCTTGAGAGTCCACTATCTCTATAGTGACTTCCCATCTTTCAATGATTCTTATAATCAAATAAAAATGCCACAACACATGTTTAAATCCAAGATGAGACTTAGGAACTATTCCTAGTTCTGTAATGAACTTTTCATCCAAACAATCAACTTGCAGCTTTATTTACAGCTATATACTTTATCTTTAGCACTAAACCAGTAACTATTTGCTGTTTGGAACCTTTCCAATTCACTGCACCACTGTTCAAGGTAACGCTTTACCTTAAAGTAGATTTTCTGTCGTCTTGGTCTGTCTAAAAAAATTTTTGAGTCTGTTAAGCCCTCTAGTTTAATTTAGACCCACCATAAATTTTAATCACATCCTTAGTGCCGCTTAACTACTTTAAGATATTTTTCACTGTCTTACAGTGATCTTCTCCAGAATATGACCGATCAACATCAGGTCTCGTATATTTCATTATATACATGATTGTTACTCATGCAATCTCTCCTTTAGGAGTCTTTTGGGACTATTAAGAGAGATACACTCCAGGGCTCATCAACATGAGACATCTCTTAGAGTTTGCCATGCTAAACGACTTTAGCATCAAATGAATATATGTTCCTTGGGTTAAGTCGAGCATCCTCTTGAATCTATCTATATAGATTTGTATCTCCAATTACGATACTCTTTCCAAATCATTCATGGAGGATATATTTAGACAACTTTATCTTTACTGATTCTAGCATTGGCGTGTCATTCCATATTCGTAGTATATCAACATATAATACTAGGAATGTCACGATGCTCCCACTGACTCTTTTGTACACACTAGGTTCATTCTTGTTTTTGATAAAATCAAACTCTTTTAATTGTTTCATCAAAATGAATGTCCCATTTATGAGAAGCTTGCTTTAATCCATTTCCCTGAGTGTTTACAACTCTTACCTCATCGTATGTAACTGGATCATCATCTTCTGTGATGCGTACCTCATCATCATCATCTATGATGAATCCATACCTCCCAGGTATCTTAGGTACTATTCTAGATTTACGATTCGGTTGTGGTACAATAGGTCTATCTACAGGTTCCTCTTATTTGACTTATAGTGTTTTGTGGTTCTTGAACTCTTCAAGATCTATTATCCTCCCACTAGCCCTTCAATGATAAATAACTTTATCTTAGAAGGCAGCGTGTTTCGTAACAAACACCTTTTGCTAAGTAGGATTATAGAACATATACCCTAAACTTACTTTAGGATGTCCCACAAATCTACACTTGTCAAATCTTATCCCAAGCTTATCCTTTGAAACCTTTTCACATAAGTTGGACAACCCCTTATCTTGACATACTTAAGATTAGGAATCCTCCCTGTCCATAACTTTTATGGAGTCTTGGGGCCGGATTTTGAGGTTACTTTTTTTGTAGATATGCAGCCATTTCTAGGATTTCATCCCAGAGGGATACTGGAATGTCGGTAAAATTATTATGGACCGCACAATGTC
The DNA here is from genome assembly GCA_016801055.1 of Panax notoginseng. NCBI lineage: Eukaryota > Viridiplantae > Streptophyta > Magnoliopsida > Apiales > Araliaceae > Panax > Panax notoginseng. Next base: position 57,258,809 of record CM029019.1, on the reverse strand, counting down.
CAACAAGTTAATATTTTTCCTTTCAGATACATTAATCAATTATTGCATATTGGGAGGCGTCTATTATGAGAAAATCATTTGAGATGATCTAGAAACTTATTGCACAAGTATTTATTCATTGATCTAATCAAAGAATCTTAATACTTTGTCAATTTGTTTCACTTCTGAATTCTTTGAACCTTTCAAATAATTCACACTTGTATTTCAGCAAATATATGCATTCAACTCTTTGAATAATCATCTCCTTTTTCTTATACTAGTTTGTTCAATTTGTAAAATTATTTTCACGTAAGTCAAGTATACAAAATCCATTATGTAATATTTCAGTTCTATACAAAATATTATTATTATAAATAGAACAACAATTGTTCTTAAATATAATACCAAAAATTTCATTGTCCAACAACAAAATGGAAATAATGTTTCTAACAAGAACTAGAATACAATAACAACTTATTGACTTAATAGACTTGCCCGTAGGCAATGCTAAACTATAAGTTCCTATGGCTAATATAGCAACCTTTGCTTCATTTTCCACACATAGGATTACTTATCTTTGTTTAGCTTTCTACTTCTGCTTGGTCCCTTCATAAATCTATATTTATGATAACCAAAGTCGGTATCCAATACCCAAATAGAACCTTGACTTAAAGAAAAATGTATTTTAAATCATGAAAAAAAAATATATTTGTAACCGAAACTTCACTAAGCTTCTTCTGGTTAGCTCTGCAAGATGCTTCTCGCAGTTTCTTTCCAGTGTCCAGGCTTATTACAGTAGAAGCAAACTCATTTGCTATCCATATCAGTTTTGTTCTTATTATCCTTAATTTTTGTCTTTTCTATTTACCTTCTTAGAATCGTTCTTCTTTTTAGAAGATCCTTTGGCCCCTACCAGTAAGACTTGGTATTTCTTGGTTGGAAAGTAACTCTCAACATTTTTCAACATGTTAAGCAAATCAGCGAAACGGATATCTAGCTTGTTCATATAAAAAATTCACAACAAATGTGAAAAGAGTCCGGGAGTGAGTGCAAGATCAAATCTTAGCTCAGCTCTCCATCCATGACAAAACATGTTGTCCTAATTGATCAATCAAATTGATAATGTTAATGACTTTTATCTGTACTGTAGTGTCATCGGTCATTCTAGATCGGAAGAGCTCCTTGGATATCTGATATCTATTAGTCTTACTTTCCTCACCATTAGTTACTTGATGTATAGGAATATAGTAAGAGCATCCATAGTTTCATGCTGATGCTGAAGCTCATTACTCATGGATGCGAGCATGATGCATTGAGCCAACTTTGCATCATCTTGTCACTTTCTAAAAGTAGCAATTTCTTCCTCAGAGGCATTGTCTGCAACAATTGCAGGGATAGGCGTATTAAGGACATAAGATAGCTTTTCAGCTGTGAGAACTATTCTCAAATTCCTTAACCAATCCGTTTAATTCTGTCTGGTTAATATAGCATCTAATATGCTATGCAGTGATAGTAATTTTAGACATTGTAAAATTATGTAAATGAATTTATAATTAACAATATTTTAACATACATTCTTTTATTAATTACCAAAATAAATTAGGTCTTGTTTTAAATTGTTATCTTCCAGTATTTTCATCAAACTATATTACACTCACATATATAGTTCGGCAAAATTTAATTGTCACTGCACAGTATTTCTTACGTTTTAAATTCAATAATTGCTACGTTGATATTTTATATTATTATTGTTTCAATAATTGTCATTGCACAGTATTTCCTATTATCGGATCAATAATTCATATTATTTGAATAATATTGTTAAATAGCATTATTGGCAATGTCTAAGGAAGTTCTGTCTAAGGAGAGGTTTGGTCACCTAATTGTGCACCAGTAAAGAGAAATCCTTATCGAAAAGCCCCCTCTTTTCTAGGAACGGCCTGGTTGTCATAATTGTGATTCTTTAATATTATTTGTGAATAATTAATTATTGATTTATATGATAAGGAAATATATATTTTTTATATGGATATAAATGAAGGAATTAATGTTGAGGTGTTTTATCAGTATTTTTATCGAAATGGAGGTATTAAAAATCAAATCAGTGTTCTTAAAGTTCTATTACGTGAGTTATAATTTTGATCCGACCGTTGGATCGTTGTGTTTTTTGGATATGTTATACATATATAAGTTGAGTATATGTCCACAAATTTTGAACCGTTAAAAATTAACGTATGATTTGTTATGAATTTTATGAGGTATTGAAAATCATCCGTTTGTGGATTTCAGATTTTTTCTGCCTAGAATTTGAAAAAACTTAAAGCGAAAAAGTTGTAGAGAATTCGATTTCGTGTAGAATGGACATAAAATTTGTATTTTTCTGATAAAAAAGTTATTTATTATGAATTATTGAAGTTTCGAAAATAAAAATATTTTTTATTAAAATATTGGGTGAGACCCACTTTTGTTTGTTTTTGAAAACATGTGCTGAGAATTCTTTTTCAAAGAAGGCATGCTGATCAGCTTATTCAAAGGGGTGGCACAGGAGAAAAATAATAATATTATTTTATTAATTTAGTCTCCTTTGGCGCTCTAGCATTTTCCTATAAATAGGTGCTTAGGTTAGAATTGAAAATCACACTAGAAACATAAGTTTTCTCTCTCTATATTATCGAGCGTATTTTTGTGAGCATTTAGATACTTTGAGAATTGCTATTCGGTGCAAGTTTCTTTCGACTTTACATCCGATGTTCCAGTCAGAAATACTGTTCTTTTGAGGTAAGAGATTGTAAGGGTTATTATGTTTTTCAGTTTTGTAATTTTTCTGACCCTCAAACATTTTAGAAAAATTTGAAATGATAATTTGATGAGTTTTTTAGATTGTGTTCACAAATAACGATTTTTGGATGTATAGATTAAGAGTTATGAATTTTATTAGAAAATATTATTTTAAAAGTAAATTTTTATAACTCCTTGTGGTTAACTCCAAAATTGGTGAATTTTTTATTGGGAGTACATGTATATAACAGAAGTATACTCTGTAAATTTCGAAATTTTTGGACAAAAGTATAATTTATGATAAATGTCTAAATATTCGGCAGTTTTGGCCATATGAAAAATAGTAAATAAATTTTAAAAATTTCGAGAAAAATATATGTTCAATATAGGACTATATTCTGCTAAATCTCAGAAAAAAAAAAATTTGGGACTGATTTGATATTTTTCATGAAAATAAACTAGTTATGAGTAAATAAATTAAATATGTTATATGAAGTAAAAAAATTAGAAAATAGGATTTTATGGCTTGAGAATCCTATATAAGGTATATGCATATTTTTTATGAGGGTTTTGGTTATTGGTGATAAAATCTTATGAGTTTTGCATTTTAGAATGATTAAATGCATTAATTAGTAAACTGTAAGCAAATTAAAATAAATTATTTATAAGTTTAAAAAATGATTAAAATATTGTTGTAATATTAATAATATTAGATTAAGAGGTTATTAAGTGATTTATAATATTTGGATTAAGGCGTTATGAAATTATTGATTTAAAATACTATTTAATGATTAATAATATTAGTAAATGAATTTAATGTTATTATATAATGAATAATGTTATTATCTTCGTTAAATATTCGTTGAAATATTATTTTCTGTTCAAATCATTTTTGATATAATATTATTCTTGAATTTTACTCCACAAAGCAAAGCAGTATCATATTGACAATTTAGATATTATTGAATTATGGATAAATTAAATTGTTAAAGTCTTTAAAAATTTATCCTCTATCTCATGTGATCGATTCTTTATATCATTGTCATCATTCTCATGCTTATATTGTGTTGAAAGTCATCTATGGCCAGTAATACATAGATGGACTTAGTATGATTATGACCAGTGATTATTCGGTATAATCATAACCGTAATATTATAAACGATGTGGTAAAAGTCATCTTTGGCCCGTAATGCATAGATGGACTTGGTATGATTATGACCCGGGATTATTCGGTAAAATCATGACCGTAATTGAAAACACGAATATCCTTGGCCCGTAGTGCATGGATAATTCGTGGTCGTGATACTATTAAGCTGAGTCTCAGCATTATTAGTTTTACAGTTGTATATCTTTGGCCTGTAGTGCAAAGATGGACTGTTGGTTATTGGTTTTACAGTTGTATATCTTTGGCCTGTAGTGCAAAGATGGACTGTTGATTATTGATTTTACAGTTGTATATCTTTGGCCTGTAGTGCAAAGATGAACGATTGGTTATTGGTGTTATTGGTTTTACAGTTATATATCCTTGGCCTGTAGTGCAAAGATGGACTGTTGGTTATTGGTTTTACAGTTGTATATCTTTGGCATGTAGTGCAAAGTTGGACTGTTGATTTACTTGATTATAAATATGAATTGTGATTTAATTATAATCTGTGGTGGTTCAGGTGAAGACAGGTGATGAGAGTTCTCTTTGTCTTGGGTATCACCAAGAACTGTTGATGATTATTACATGAATAAAATATTAACGATGGACTTTTAATCTAGAGGAGATAATAGACATTATGTTCTACTTGACTCTTCTAATGGATTATTCATTTTGTTCCTATTATGGTTGGAAACTTTTATCTTCTACCATATGTTCTAAATCTCTGATTTATTACTAATGAAGGCTATTGATAATGTAATTATCTTTAGTCATGATATTCTTTACTGGGCTATTTGTGCTCACCCTTTTGCTTCACAATTCTTTTCAGATAATAAGAGTGTAGCTGGGTCGAACGGGGATAACAGGGGAATAGAACAGTGGTCTCTAGCTGTGGATGTTCTCCCTAAGCAGTATAAAAAAGTGTGTTGTCTTTTATACATCATTTAGTAGTTATATTTAGTGAATCAAATAGGGTGAGGCAAACCCAACGTTGGAAGGGTGTTTTGCCACTATCATACAAGATGTCTAACGACATGCGACTTCGTGTTATCATAAGACAGGGTTGTGCTCATCCACTTGCTGAGTATATCTACGAGCACTACATATATAATCTTGGAGTTTGGATGAAATATAATTCTCAATTAAAGACAGTGGAGATAATTATATGTCAAGAGAAGACTCACCATTAGAGAGAATATGATAGTAATCTTCTCTTTTTTCTTTGGGGTCTATTGGGTCAACCAAGGATAATTTTGTGGGTATATGATATCTATCATAACCTAGACGCATAGCCTCCCATGTATGAAGGTTTACTTGAGCACTTCCCAAAGGTTTTAATTTCTAAAACAGTTATTGACTGTACCTTTATGTAAGGTGTCATTGTGACGTGCTATCCAAGGTTGGGATGAGAATCACAGTTGGTATATATTTGTATCAAAACTCACAACATATGTGTTGTTGTATTTTACACGACAATTATAGTAATAAAGTTGTAGTTATTTTCTGTATCATGTATTTGGTGACTCAGAATAGGTTGGATGGATTAGACCTATTTTGGGGGCGTCACAGTTGGTATCAGAGCTTAGGGATATGGTCTTTGGCGGAGATCAGGGAATAGAACTAGGAGGGGAGAGACGAGTAATATCTTTCGCTAGTGTGTGTCCTACCTAAGGTGAATTTTCTTACTTAAGTTGACAAATTGTGATATGTCAATTAACCTTTATTTTGAAGCTGTATTCTAGAATGATATCTGAAATACAGGAGATAAGCAATGGAGAAATCATGATGACCGGGGAGATAGAATCTAAAATTAGAGCAAGGTATTCTCAACTCTTCAAAATACCAGGTACGTAAATTTCGAGGACGAAATTTCATAAGGAGGGGAGATTGTAAGACCCTAAATTTTATGAAATAAAAGTATTCAATTTTTCTATTTAGTAAATAGTTAAATTGATAAAAGTTTAAAGTTATGGGTGAAATTATTATTATTATTATTATTTCAAATTAAGCAAGTGGTTATAAAATATTAATGTTGTCGTGAAATATTCGTTTGGTCGTGGAATATTCTTTCTGTCGAGAAATATTCGTACGACGGCGCAGCCATTTGTGGGCCCCATAACAGAATAACTGTCAGATAAAAAAATGACAAATTTGAGTTTTTATAAATAACGGCGTAATTGTTACCGTTAGCACTGTTGTAATACCCGGTGGTTAAAATACAGTAATACGCGTGGTTGCACAGTAGCACACGGTATTACACAGTATTTTTGAATTATTAATTCTTACGTAAGAAGGCACTACTCAATAATTGTTACAGTAATTACTGTTCAATATTTTATTTTATTGATTTAATAATTGCTACGTTGATATTTTATATTATTGTTGTTTCAATAATTGTCACTGCACAGTATTTTCCATTATCGGATCAATAATTCATATTATTTGAATAATATTGTTAGATAGCATTATTGGCAATGTCTAAGGAAGTTCTGTCTAAGGAGAGGTTTGGTCACCTAATTGCGCGCCAGTAAGGAGAAATCCTTATCGGAAAGCCCCCTCTTTCCTAGAAACGACCTGATTGTCATAATTGTGATTCTTTAATATTATTTATGAATAATTAATTATTAATTTATATGATAAGGAAATATATATTTTTTATATGGACATAAATGAAGGAATTAATGTTGAGATGTTTTATCAGTATAATTCGTGGTCGTGATACTATTAAGCTGAGTCTCAGCAATATTGATTTTACAGTTGTATATATTTGGCCTGTAGTGCAAAGATGGACTGTTGGTTATTGGTTTTATAGTTGTATATCTTTGGCTTGTAGTGAAAAGATGGACTGTTGTTTATTGATTTTACAGTTGTATATCTTTGGCCTGTAGTGCAAAGATGGACGGTTGGTTATTGCTTTTACAGTTGTATATCTTTGGCCTGTAGTGCAAAGATGGGCTGTTGGTTATTGGTTTTACAATTGTATATCTTTGGCCTGTAACGAGAAATCCTTATCGGAAAGCCCCAGTAAGGAGAAATCCTTATCGGAAAGCCCCCTCTTTCCTGGGAACGACCTGATTGTCATAATTGTGATTCTTTAATATTATTTATGAATAATTAATTATTAATTTATATGATAAAGAAATATATATTTTTATATGGACATAAATGAAGGAATTAATGTTGAGATGTTTTATCAGTATAATTCGTGGTCGTGATACTATTAAGCTGAGTCTCAGCAATATTGGTTTTACAGTTGTATATCTTTGGCATGTAGTGCAAAGATGGACTGTTGGTTATTGGTTTTATAGTTGTATATCTTTGGCTTGTAGTGCAAAGATGGACTGTTGGTTATTGATTTTACAGTTGTATATCTTTGGCCTGTAGTGCAAAGATGGACGGTTGGTTATTGGTTTTACAGTTGTATATCTTTGGCCTGTAGTGCAAAGTTGGACTGTTGATTTACTGGATTATAAATATGAATTGTGATTTAATTATAATATGTGGTGGTTCAGGTGAAGACAGGTGATGAGAGTTCTCTTTGTCTTGGGTATCACCAAGAACTGTTGATGATTATTACATGAATGAAATATTAATGATGGACTTTTAATCTAGAGGAGATAGTAGACATTATGTTCTACTTGACTCTTCTAATAGATTGTTGATTCCGCTGCTATTATGGTTGGAAACTTTTAACTTCTATCATATGTTCTAAATCTTTGATTTATTACTGATGAAGGCTATTGATAATTTAATTATCTTTAGTCATGATATTCTTTACTGGGCTATTTGTGCTCACCCTTTTGCGTCACAATTCTTTTCAGGTAATAAGAGTGTAGCTGGGTCGAACGGGGATAACAGGAGAATAGAACAGTGGTCTCTAGCTGTGGATGTTCTCCCTAAGCAGTATAGAAAAGTGTGTTGTGTTTTATACATCATTTAGTAGTTATATTTAGTGAATCAAATAGGGTGAGGCAACCCCAACGTTGGAAGGATGTTTTGCCACTATCATACAAGATGTCTAACGACATGCGACTTCGTGTTATCATAAGACAGGGTTGTGCTCATCCACTTGCTGAGTATATCTACGAGCACTACCTATATAATCTTGGAGTTTGGATGAAATATAATTCTCAATTAAAGACAGTGGAGATAATTATATGTCAAGAGAAAACTCACCATTGGAGAGAATATGATAGTAATCTTCTCGTTTTTCTTTGGGGTCTATTGGGTCAACCTAGGATAATTCTGTGGGCATATGATATCTATCATAACCTAGACACATGGCCTCCCATATACGATGGTTTCCTTGAGTACTTTCCAAAGATTTTAATTTCTAAAACAGTTATTGATTGTACCTTTATGTAAGGTGTCATTGTTACATGTTATCCAAGGTTGGGATGAGAGTCACAGTTAGTATATATTTGTATCAAAACTCACAACATATGTGTTGTTGTATTTTGCACGACAATTGTAGTAATAAAGTTGTAGTTATTTTCTGTACCATGTATTTGACGACTCAGAATAGGTTGGATGGATTGGACCTATTTTGGGGGCGTCACAAAAGCAGTAATGTTCAATTCCTTATAAACATCATATGTAATAAAAATAACATGTTAAATATTTAATATTTGCCTTGTGTGTGCACAACAAACTCATATTAAATATTCAATACTCTATTATTTCTATCATGCTAGAAGGCGATGTTCGATATTCCAAATATCTTTGAACGTGACAACTTAATATAAAATATTTGAGGGGTTTGTTATTAATTTGTCTCATCTAGTTTAGCGCCCATATATATATAAAATACGCATCATATTAATTAACATGCGAAGCATGTTTGCATAATATATAATATATATATTATAAGCATGCACATATAGAATACTATATTCTACCCGGATTGATTATGGACTTTTATTCTAGTTTGGTTCACTAGAGCCACCAAGTGAGCCAAAAGGTCAAACCCTAGAGGTGTAAGAATTAATATTTAAATATAACTATTACATTTAAACCCGAGTTCCATTACAAACGGGTCTTCAAACGCTCCTTGTTCCTTGATCTCCAATTTTTCAAAATTAATTCTAACTATTCCTATTACAAAACTATTTAAAATAAATAGAAACCTTGATTAGCAGTCAATGGGAAGTACATAGAAGGGAGATAGAATTTACATTAAGAAAAATTAAAGAAGACGAGGTACGCAGACCCCATTTAATAAAACTTATACATTCATGCATCCAACTAAAATAAAATTCAATCACATTGGTCAATAGTTCATGATCAATTACATTTATTATCATACACATCACCATATGCATCAATAAATAAATTCATCTCATGAATAATAAACATTCAATATATATATTGATATCATTTAGTGGGCAAATTTAGTTAGTATAAAATCTAATTTTGAATCAAAATAAACTCCTTTATTTTAATCCAAATTTAAATCAAAATAAACCTATTTTATTTTAATTTATCCTATTTTGAATAAAATAAACTATTTTATTTTAATCAAAATCTTTAATCAAAATAAACACATTTATTTTAATTAATTATGGAATCCAATTCGAAGTAAAAAAAATTCTTTTATTAAAGGAAACACGGATTCTTTTCCTATTCACAAATAGACTCTTTTATTTTGAATAATATGAAATCTTATTTCATATCTATATAAACTCCTTTATTTAAGGAAACATGGAATCTTTTTTCAACTCCAATTAGTTATCATGGAATCCAATTCTAATTCTAATTAGTTAGCATGAAATCTAATTTTAAAATTAAAATATACTTTTATTTTAAGATTAAAATAGACTTTTTATTTTAAGATTAAAATAAACTTTTATTTTAATAATAAAAAAATTAAGATTTATATATATATATATATATATATATATATATATATATATATATATATATATATATATAACACTATTATATATATAATATATATGGAATCAAGATCATGTTATTGAAAAAGAATCACGTGGCCACCACCTTAAAACACGTCAATATGATTGAATCTCCCTTGAACATGTAATCACATATTATATATATAATAAAAACATTCGGTGAAGCTAACAAAAGGTTTCGGTAATATATAATATTGTGTTAACCGAAACCCGAAGGAATATGATGCAGCTTTTGAAAACATTCATCATTCCGCAACAGTTGCAAATTAAATAACAGTTCCGCAACAGCTTTTGATTTTCGTTTTTTTTAAATAAATTTTATCCAACAAAATTATGCTCAATTAAATTATTCTAAACACATATTAAATCAAACAATTAATAATTCGCATAAAGGTATGGCTCTGATACCACTATTAGGATTGTAATATTCATGAACGCTATCAAATTGCACAAAATAAGCGAAAACCTGATAAAATAGAGTTTTAAAATTTTACAAACCATATACCCGGATCACCCTTTATGCACAATTATTAATTAAACGAAAAGATAAAGAACAAGAATCATATTCTTGAAGATTCGAGCTTCCTCAGGTACAAGTTCACCTCCAATTCTTTTCGCGTTCAACTAGAATCCACCGGGTTTGGTTCCTTCCTTTGATCAACGTTAGCCACCCAAGTGTTTGGCCTCTAGAGGTGATCCACCAAGGAAGAAGAAAGATTCAAGAAGATGAGTATTTGACAAAACTCTAGTTTTTCTATCTCTCATAGAAAAAAAGTGTACTCTCCAACAATTGAAATCACGTCTGTTGTTAAAAAGTCAACAACAACTCTAATATCATAATAAGACTCCTCTTATTTATAGATGTAGGTAACCCTCCTTAACAATTAAGGAATTAGATTTTATTTTAATTAATTAAATTCCTTTTATTAATTATGCTCTCAATCTTATTAGGGATAATTAATTAAAATCTTTTACTTAATTTACCTTCTAATCTTATTAGGAATATATGAGAGTACTTTTATTAATTAATTCTCAAACTCCTTTAGAAATTAAATAATAATAATAATAATAATAATAAGACTCCTCTTATTAATTTATATTTAATATTTCTAAAATATTAAATAATAAATATTAAGCTATTTAATTTATTCTATCACCATAGATTAAATTAAATATACTTAACTTATTATTACGATTATGTCATTAACTTCTTAAATAATTATTCTTCCTTTTATGGTGTGACCCTTTAGGTTCTCCATATTAAACCGGTTGTGAATAAATCAATTAGAACAATTCTAATCTTTTTTAAATAAATAAATTAAATTATTAATTTATTTAAATAAATAATATTTATTCTATAATAGAGATAAACATCCCTAGCGATCAACGACTTTTCAGATAATATAGATTTCAACATTAATTATAAAAGAACCTTTGAGTAAATAGTTACCGTACAATTCAATCCTTCCACCATACAATGTCCCAATTAAATATAAGATATGAAATTACTGTCAAGTCTTATTTTATTTAATTATATGTATTTCGATCTTTAAATGCACAACTCCAAATAATACAAATTAGAAACTCCTTTCTAATTTTATTCTGTCTTGGCCAAGGACTACTGGGTTGTCATTTATCGAATCACATATGACATTTCTCTTTTTTTACTAGAAGTGGTAGATTCTTTATTGATCATACATTATCTCCATGTACAAATTATTATACCCAAGCATACCCTTTGATATACCCTAAGGGTCTTAAGGAATAAGTCAAAGTATAACTCATCATACACAAGATATTATGATGATCTCAAGTCCAATGATCACTTGTACTACTATCACTACAGGAATTCCTATTGACAAGTAAGTAAAACTCTACTAGGTATTCCTTAACGAGCCACATTCAGTGAACTTATTCTTTAATAAGCACTTATATACTTGCTTTAGTGTCTCCACACAAATGATCATGAGATCAATCATCATCAATCAATGAGCAAGTAACGTATGTACCAATCTATCCGGATTCACTAATCCCCAATTTAGTAATCCAACGATTGGGAACTATTTTAGTTTTAAGCTTTCTAAGAATTTAGATCTCATTAGAATGATCATCATCATTATTCTAAAATCATTGCTTAAAACTATGGGTTTATCACATATTATAAAACAGCATCATGTAGATAATTAAAAGTCTTTAATAAATTAATACTTTTTATTAATAAATGAATAAGATTGTTACAAAGTATATGCTTTATCATCAAACATGATTGGCTTGTGTACTACTTTCAGATGTGGTTTGTTTATTAAGCTGAGTCTCAGCGATAAAGTTGATGAAAAACTTTTTAAATCATAGAAGATATTAGATATCATGCTATACTTGACTCTTTTAATGGATTGCTTGTTCCGCTGTAGTTAAACTTGATGTTTATTGTATTTTATCAGTTTAACACTGTTGAAGGCTAACGATAATTTATTCTGCATTATCTTAGTCATAATATTTCTTACTGGGCTAGTTGAGCTCACCCTTTTGCTTTCATTGTTCTCTTCAGAAAATGAGAATATAGCTGAGATTAGTTAGATAACAGAGTGATGGTCCGAGATGGTGCCTTAGTAGTCCTCACTATTCTGTGAAATAGTGTGATAATAATTGTAATGAGGACTCCATTGAGTGTGGATATTGTCTAGAAGGTAATATTCTTGTTTAAACTCTCAACAATATTTTGTTGTACTTTACACGACAGTTGTATAATTAAGTTTGTAGTTGTATTCTGTACCATGTATTTGGCGACTCAGAATGGGTGATGTATACCTATTTTGGGGGCTTCACACGCAACTACTTTGATCTATAAATAAGGCCCTCCATCAGCCAAAAAAAAAGAAAAAAAAGAGAGAAAACTCTATCTATTTCAGCTCTTAACCCCTCCTATAGTGTTCCAAACTTTAATATTCTTCTTTTTAAATATTTGTATACATATATTCTACAACATATCAAATTTTAACCGGTGAAAACTGAGTTTTCAAGCTCCAAAAGTGGTTTGCAGCACACTATAATATTTTTTTAGATTTGAAGCTTTCTACTGCTTTAATACACACACACACACACACACACACACACATATATATATATATATATATATATATATATATATATAGACTCTCCCGACTTATGCCTGGATCATCGATCCGTGGCTTATTAAAGAGAGAAAACGGATCGATAATCCGGGCATAACTCGATGAGAGTCTATATATATATATATATAGTGTGTGTGTGTGTGTGTGTATAGACTTAAACTGAACAGTTGAGTCTGGATCGACTACATGTGGCTTTTACCTGCTTTCGTGTGTGTGTGTGTGTGTGTGTGTGTGTATATATATATATATATATATATATATATATATATATATATATATATATATATAGAACAAGGATCTTAATCTTACCCATATTGAGCTCACCCCGAGCTCACCTTGTCTTTTTTTTTTCAAAAAAAAACATAATTAATAAAAAATGTATAATAATGTACCCAAATCACACCCAAAACACTTTTTTTTAAAAAAACTTTCAATTCCAAAAATTATTATACATTTTTTATTAGTTATGTTTTTTTTAAAATAAAAAGGCAGGGTGAGCTCAATAAGGGTGAGCTTAAGAAATGAACTGATATATATATATATATATATATATATATACGCGGTCCGTCTCTAAAGCGAACCTTAAAGAGCGAACCAAAGATGAATCGTCGTCTTTGGTGTCTATGGCGACGGTTCGATCCGTCGCCATAGCAATGTAGTCTTTGGCGATGGGTCGAACCGTCGCCATAGACACCAAAGACGACGGTTCGTCTTTGATTCGCTTTTTAAAGTTCGCTTTAAAGACTCTCCGTGTGTGTGTGTGTGTGTGTGTGTGTATATATATATATATATATATATATATATATATATATATATATATATATATATATACGGTTAGAATCAAGAGTATTCTCCTTAAATAGTATTCTTCCTTAAATATCATTCTTTTATTAAAACTACGTCGTTTTGGAGGGATGCGGTGGTATTTTTGTAAATACAATGCCACCGCGTATTTATAAAAATACCACCGCGTCCCTCCAAAACGACGTAATTTTAATAAAAAAATGCTATTTAAGAAAAAATGCTATTTAAAAAGAATACTCTTGATCCTTACCGTATATATATATATATACATATACATATACAGAAAGGATCAAGAGTAGAACTCTTAAGTAGTAGAACTCCCTTAAATAATATAATTGTATCAAAACGACGTAGTTTTGATAAGACGCGGTGACATTTTTATAAATACGCGGTGGCATGGTATTTACAAAAATGCCACCGCGTCTTATCAAAACTACGTCGTTTTGATACAATTCTATTATTTAAGGGAGTTCTATTACTTAAAGTTCTACACTTGATCCTCTATATATATATATATATATATATATATATATATATATATATATATATATATATATATATATATATATATATATATATATAGAACAAGGATCAAGTGCATACCCCTTATCTTACTCACTCGTGCTCACCCCCTTTAGGCGACGGTAGGGTCGCTAAAAGTATAGACGACGGTTGTATGATCAAAACCGTCGCCTAAAGGGGGTGAGTAAGATAAGGGGTATGCACTTGATCCGGACCGATATATATATATATATATATATATATATATATATATATATATATATATATAGGGTCAGGATCAGGTAAGGGATCCCTTACTTTATTAAAATAAGGGACTTTTTTTTTTTGCTTTTTTTTTTAAAACAACTAAAAAAAAAGTTTAATATTTTATGGAATTGAAATTTTTTCATAATACAGTGTTTTGAGTGTGATTTGGGTACGCATAACAAAATATGTATGTACAGTCTGGGCAGATTGTACCACCACTTTTTAGTATAGGTATTTAAAACACGCCCAAAACATTGTATTATGGAAAAATTTCAGTTCCATAAAATATTAAACTTTTTTTTTAGTTGTTTTAAAAAAAAAACAAAAAAAAAAGTAAAAAAAAAAATCCCTTATTTTAAGAAAGTAAGAGATCCCTTACTTGATCATTTCTCTGTGTGTATATATATATATATATATATACACGGGTCAAGGGCTTACCCTTATTTAACTCGCCCACGTACCTATTTAAACCCCCCTCGTTTGTTCTCTGTCCTCGCATGTTGTCAGCCAAACCAACCTCCTCCTCCGATTCACTCTCTTGTTTACTCTTTCAGTTGACAAACGCCCCTAGCTCAAAAATTTCGTCTGATCTCTCGGTTGAAAAACGCCCGGATCTGGGCATCTTGACTTCGATTCGGTGAGAGCTTAATTATTTACTCTCCTAAATTCGTCCGATCTCTCAATTTTCTTCACCGATCTGCTAAGGTAAAACCCTCTATGCCCCATCTTTTGTTTACAAATTTGATCTCTGTATTTACATGTACCTTGTATATGATTTTTTGGGTGAGTATTTTTAATTGTTCTGCCATTTGGGTGTAATTTTAGTTTTCTCTTGGTTGAAGCTTTTGGTTGATTGGAAAGTTCGCCCTTGAATTTTTTCAATCGAGTTTAATGAAATGAACTGTAATTTGCTTTTCATTTTGTATGTGTGTGTAAAATTGAAGCCTTGAGGAAACAAGATTGGGGCAGAGGAGAATAGGGGTGGGGGATTATTGATATGTAATATGGAAAAGGCAATGGATGTTTGTAACCCATGTGTTATATTCTGTTTTTTGTAAGACTGGATTATAGTTTTGCTATTATTAGTATCAAAAAAGAAACAAATAATAGATATTTTAAACAAATAATTTCAATTTCATTAAGAATTAACTAGAATTCAGTTTCATTTTGTGATGCATCTGAGAATTAGCCCTAATTTCTTAGTTTATTTATTTATTTAATTTTTTGTTTTTTGGTGGAC
The DNA here is from genome assembly GCA_016801055.1 of Panax notoginseng. Taxonomy (NCBI): domain Eukaryota; kingdom Viridiplantae; phylum Streptophyta; class Magnoliopsida; order Apiales; family Araliaceae; genus Panax; species Panax notoginseng. Next base: position 57,243,049 of record CM029019.1, on the reverse strand, counting down.
TGTGAACTACATGCTTGATTGTGGGTTAATTTTTTGGTTTAATATGTGTTTTATTTTGGTGTCTTATTGATTGGATATGTTTCACATCATGAATTAAACTGCATATGTAGCCGAAACTATTGGGTCTTTGTTGGATTCATAATCTTTCATCTTGTACTTATCCTTATAAACAATAGCCAAGTTGTCAAAATGCTTACACTATGATATATTAAAGAAATTTTCAAATCATAGTAAAGCTGTAACTTTTTATATGTAGAAAAGGAATTTTCAAATCATAGTAAAGTTCAATGGTTTGTAGTTTCTTTTATAATGATTTCATAATTAAGGTTCAATGGTTTGTCTAATATTATGATGATTTACTTCCTTTGCAGGAAGAGGTGGGTAATTTACTTATCCTTCACTTGCCTTTGGTACATCTTTGTTTCTTTTTCACAGCTTGTGAGATGAGGATCAAAGTTTCAGATGGTTTCAATGTACAGTTGATAACTGTCCTTTTTTGCTTGTTTAACAATAAAAGGACTGTAAATGTTAACGAACTGAATGTTTTCAAGCTCAGTATTAATTTTAGTGGAAATGCAATGTGATTGCAATCTTTGCTTTTGTTAACTGGTAAGATTTTTGGAAATTTGTAATTTCCAATGTAAAGAGCTTACTGAGTCTCAACCTCTCCAAAATGAGAATACCACTTCTTTTGTTGTTTTTGTGCCAAGGTTTTGCATTTGTGACAATTAGACAAATTTTCTCAGTAATCCTTTTTAATAATGAATTTACTTTATATCTCTCATCTGAATGTGTTCAATGGTTTGTAGTTTCTTTTATAATGATTTCATAGTTAAGGTTTTTCCTTCTTCCATGTAGCATTGTGGAAATCTCACTGTGCCTGCGGATTTAAGCTTTGGAAGGCCCCAAAATATGGAGCATGAGGTAGATTTTCATTAGAGCGTAGAAGATATAAAGAGCTCACCTCTCTACAGTATACACTAGGAACATGGAACCATTATGATCATTATACATGTTTCCAATCTAATCATGTCATTCGTGTCTTTAATATTGATTGTACTAAAAGCATTTGCAAAAAAATACAATATTTATCTATTCTTGATCAAGGGATATTGTAACATAAAATTTCAGTTCAACATGTTGAAGGATGTTAACCAATTTTAACGATATTTTATATATTACCTTTTTGTGGCAGTTATTCGAGCACCCTTTTTCTTGGATATTAGGTTCCTTTCCTTGGAATTGTGCTGTTTTGTTTTCGAAACAATGTATAATACAACTATTTTGTTAAAGTTTTTATAGGACCCACATTTCTACATAATCTTTATAATTACAAACAGTTCTACAATAATAAGAGACAACAATTAAGTGGATGATATTGGGAAGAAGAGAGAATTTCTCTATTTATTTCATTTAAAGTGAAATACAATAAATGATACTTGAATGAAAAAACAAGTTAAATAAAAGCTCGACAAGTTGATCAGTTTTTCATTGTACATTGCTCTCTTATAAAAAAGATGACTCTTTCGGTGGAGCTACAGAAATATATTCATTCCAAAATGGCCTTGAATTATAGTATCTTTGACGCTGCAAGCTACACCAGATTCCACATTCCTACCAAATCGTCTCCCAAGACTTGTTTTTAGACCATGAAACCTACTCATTTGTTTTTAGACCATGAAACCTACTCATAAATGAAACAACCATCACGAATTGGTATTACGATATTCAAGTGACGTATATACAAATCAATTAAGAATTTTAACATACTGAGTTGTAATCACAACTTTCATTGCATTTGTGCAAGGAACAAACCAATAGGCTAAAACATTTAGTTCTATGAAACTATGTTGCGCAGCCTGCTTCATATGTTATAACTCATATTACATAATGTAGCAAGATTTGAGAATAATCAATGGAAAATTCATAAGCTGATAAGTAGACATGAAGGTTCAACTTATACTTTAAAGATGTGACCTCTATCAGTCTTAGCATAACTTAAATTCCTTTATATACTTTCAGTCTTGAGATAAAGATACTTATATGTATTAATAAGTTGTTATTTATGAAAATGTGTAATAAGATTCAACATTACATCACCAATCAAGGGATAAAAAATACTTGGATCAAACACGTCAACAAAATAAATAACAATTCTCACACATACCAAATTCTAAACTAGTCAATTGTAAATCAAATTCACACGTACCAATCTCTGCTGCAATTGTAAAAGGATAATTTCTTCAAATTCTTCTTGCATACATTGTTATGAGTACAATATATATATATATATATATATATATATATATATATATATTGTTAGCATAATTTGTACAAGTAATAGAATATATGGAGAGTGACCATGAAAAGTTACAACTTTACTATGATTTGAATTTTTTTAATATATCATAATGTAAGCATTTTGACAACTTGACTATTGTTCATAAGGTTAAGTACAAGATGAGAGATTATGAATCTAACAAAGGCCCAATAGTTTTGGCTGCATATACAGTTTAATTCATGATGTGAAACATATTCAATTAATAAGACACCAAAATACTACACATATTAAACCCTTTGATGATGACTAAATTATAAGTCAATAACACCAAATACCAGTATGTTCACTAACAATCAAAACAATATGGTAAAGTATTGAACCGGTTGTGTTAATCAATAACAACATTATCAAAACCCAAAAACTAAAAAACACAACATTATCAAACTTAACAATAGCTATAACCAAAATCCAGTTGAAGCATTATTATAATGGAGTAAACCCTTATAACCTCTGAATTAATAGCAAATAACATCAAATTATCAGAGCCCATCAACAATCGAGACTACAAGACAAACCCAACACTAATAGATCCATTCAACACATTTAAATTCTAATTCTAAAAACAGGTGACCAAACAACTAGATAAACCAAAAAAATCAACCCATAAACAAGCATGTAGTTCACAGTCCACCAAAAAAAATTAAATAAATAAACAAACTAAGAAATTAGGGCTAATTCCCAGATGCGAAAATTCTCAAATCGAATAACAAAATGAAACTGAACTCTAGTTGATTCTTAATGAAATTGAAATTATTTGTTTAAAATATCAATTATTTGCTTCTTTTTTTGATACTAATAATAGCAAAACTATAATCCAGTCTTACAAAAAAAAACATAATATAACACATGGGTTACAAACATCCATTGCCCTTTCCATATTACATATCAATAATCCCTCACCTCTGTTCTCCTCTGCCCCAATCTAGTAGTTTCCTCAAGGCTTCAATTTTACACACACATACAAAATGAAAAGCAAATTACAGTTAATTTCATTAAACTCAATTGAAAAAAATTCAAGGGCGAACTTTTTAATCAACCAAAAGCTTCAACCAAGAGAAAGCAAAAATTATACCCTAACGGCAGAACAATTTAAAACACTCACCCAAAAAACCACATACAAGGTAAATGTAAATACAAAGATCAAATTCGCAAACAAAAGATGGGGGCACAGAGGGTTTTACCTTAGCAAATCGGTGATGAAAATCGAGAGATCGAACGAATTTAGGAGAGTAAATAGTTAAGCTCTCACCGAATCGAAGTCGAGACGCCCAGATCCGGGCGTTTGTCAACCGAGAGATCAGACGAAATTTTTGAGCTAGGGGCGTTTGTCAACCGAAAAAGTAAACGAGAGAGTGAATCGTCGGAGGGGGTTGGTTTGGCTGATAACATGTGAGGGGAGAGAAGAAACGAGGAGGGTTTAAATAGGTATATTGGGTGAGTTAAATAAGGGTAAGCGCTTGATCCGGGATAATATATATATATCAGTCCATTTCTTAAGTTCACTCTTTTTTTTATAAAAAAAAACATAACTAATAAAAAATACATAATAATTTTTAAAATTGAAAGTTTTTTTAAAAAGAGTATTTTAAGTGTGATTTGGGTACATATAACAAAACAGTATTGTATAAACTGTATAACACAGTTTTGTTATATAAACCCAAATCACACCTAAAACACTTTTTTTTAAAACTTTCAATTTCAGAAATTATTATACATTTTTTATTAGTTATGTTTTTTTTAAAAAAAAAGGCAGGGCGAGCTCGGGGTGAGCTCAACAAGGGTGAGCTTAATATCCTTGCTCATATATATATATATATATATATATATATATATATATATATATATATATATATATATATTAACTGTTTACTGCGTTTAAATATTTGTTTTAATTGTTCATTCAATGTAAATGCATAATATTTAAATCTATGGACTAGATTTATCTAAATCTAGTCATATCTAACTTTTAACCAGTTCAAAAGTTGCAAAACAAGAATCGTTGAGCTAGAATGACTAATATTTATTTAAATCTAATTTTCTTTCTAGTTTTTATTATGTGAGCCTAGGAGTCACGAGATTTAAGATCCAGCTAATAGATCTAGATCTGATTTTCATGATGGATCTTTTTCAGCTGTACAGTTAGCTTGCAGATCATATTTGTGGTGTTTGGACATCCTTTGATGACTTTCATGTTCATAAGGAGTCTGAAGACACTTATATGTATATTATTTTGTCGAAGATACTTTGCATCTCGAGAATAAAATCAAATAAAGCTGAATACGGAATAAAATAAAAGTATCAAAAGCCTCAATTACTATGTGAGCATAAGGGTTTAAAAATCTATTTTTAAAACATCATTGCTGTGAATATTGCTTAAAATTGAACTTTTTTGTAAATTAAACCCTTTGTATATAGGTGCAAACGAGGCATACCACTACTTCCAAATAATGCACTTAGGCCCAATAAACACACACTTCATGTAAGACCCCAACTTTTATAAATAAAGACGAATTTTCTATAAATATCATTTTTAAATATTATGGAGTTAATTTGATATAATGTTATAGTTGTGAGTAATATTTATAAATTTTACAAAGTACGCAAGTTGTTATATAATATTCGATTGGTCGGGGAATATTCGTTTTAACAGGAAATATTCGTACAACGGCACAATCATTGGTGGACCCCACAACGAAATTATTATCGGATTGAGAAAACGACAAAATTTTTTTATTAAAAATAACGGCGGAAGTTTTACCATTATTACTGTTGAACTACTCGGTAGTAAAAGTACAGTAATACGTGTGGTTGCATAGTAACACACGGTATTGATTATTAATGCCTATGTGAGAAGTCACTCAGTTTAATTCAATTATTGTCAGTTAATAATATGAATTATTTAGCAATAATGACGTTTTGTTTTATTCGTATTATTAACGTAATAAAACAGAAACATCTTTTTATATAAAACAGATTACTTTATTAAAGTTATTCTATATATAGAATATATTATATTTTATTTAAAAGATTTTTCTTTAAATATGGACCGTCAGATTAAAGTAATCAATCTGGACCGTTCATGGATTAGTTACTATGCATTCTATTTTTCTATAAATAGCAGCTCATTCCTTCATTATTTCTTACGAATTCACTAAACTCTAGAGAGAGAAACTATAGAGAGAAACTATAGAGAGAGAAGAAGAATATTCTGCTACTTAACTACTTCCTTATTTCAGTTCTTCTTTAAAACGGTAAGGGGTGTTATTCTTTCTTATTCATGAAGAGAACTTTTGTTATTTCATTTTTTATTATTTTGTTGGAATAACCTGTATACGCGGTCTACCCTATACTTGGTGACATTCTTCTGTTATTCTGTTGGAACATCCTGTCTGTGTGTTTTACACCGGACCTGGTTCCGTTTTTATTATTATTCTGTTGGAACATCCTGTTTGTGTGTTTCACACCGGACCTGGTTCCGGCTTGTTATTATTCTGTTGGAACATCCTGTCTGTGTGTTTTACACCGGACCTGGTTCTATTATTTATTATTCTGTCGAAATATCCTGTCAGTACGTTTACGCCGGACCTGATTCCATTATTTATTATTATATTAGAATAACCTGTCTGTGCGGTCTATCGCATGCCGGGTGATTTCTTTTGTTATTTCATTCTTTACTATACTCAGTTGGTTAAGTTTTAACTTCTATACTCCATGAAATTAGTGGAATATCCTTGATAATTGCGGTTCATCCAGTATCTTTTCATGAAAATATTCTTCTAAGCATTCTTGAATTTTACTCCACAAAGCAGTATCATGTTGACAATTTGGACGTTATTAATTCTTGGATAAATTAATTCTTGAACTTATTTTATTGAATTGTTATATCATTGTCATCATCCTCATATTTATAAAATGTTGAAAGTCATCTATGGCCTGTAGTGCATAGATGGACTTGGTATGATGATGACCAGGAATTATTCGGTATACTCATGACCGTAATGTTATAAATGATATGGTAAAAGTTCTAATTGGCCCGTAGTGCATTGATGGATAGTTGTTGGCATGATCATGACCATTAATGAATACACGAATATCCTTGGCCGTAGTGCAGGGGTGATTCGATGATGTGGATTATTTTATTAAGCTGAGTCCCAGCGATCACAATGTTGAAAAACCTTTTAAATCATAAAAGATAGTAGAGTTTATTTTCTACTTGACTCTTTTAATGGATTGCTTATTCCGCTGCAGTTAAACTTGATGTCTATTATATTTTATCAGTTTAACATTATTGAAGGCTAATGATAATTTATTCTGCATTATCTTAGTCATAATATTTCTTACTGGGCTAGTTGAGCTCACCCTTTCTTTCACTGTTCTCTTCAGGAAATGAGAACGTAGCTGGGGCAAGTCGGGGAACAGAGTGATGGTCCGGATGATAGTATTAGTTAGTAGTCCTCACTATTCTATGTAATAGTGTGTTAATAAATGTAATGAGGACTCCTTTTGAGTATGAATACTCTCTAGAAGATAATATTTGTATTCAAACTCACAGTTTATGTTTTGTCGTATTGTACACGACAGTTGTATTAGTAAGTTGTATTTGTATTCTGTACTATGTATCTGACGACCCAAGATGGGTGATGTATACCTAATTTTGGGGGCGTCACACTTCAAATAAATTAGAGAATTGAAAAGACGCGGTAACCATGTTTTCACGAAAGTCGGGGGATTCCTAACACATTTCCCCAGCTTAATCTAGTCCCTGAACTTTGTGAATCTCGATTTTCAAGGCCTGTTAAGCAGAGTCCAATAATTGAGCCTTTATATAAATATTTTCAAATTCTGTTGGGTTGGTACAACCATTTCAAATCTATCAACTGACAACTCTGAATTTTTAAATCGTCGACATTTTGTGTCGGACTCTTTTCAAACTCGCCCTTTCAAACAAAACTCAACACATGAAAAACATAATAGGTAAAAAGAGAAATTTCAAAGAAAAGAAATTTTTCCCGACGTCGACAGGATCCACGTTCATTCATTTATATGAGTGAAATTTTGTGAAAATATCAAAATTTCCAATTATGAAAGAACTATCATTTAATTAAGTTGTGTATAATTTATTCCCAAATTAAATGTAACATGTCTTCTCGAAGAATATAATTAGGAGAATTGGGGTTTTATTTTAGCCACTCAAATTTTGTAAGATTTATTGGATAGCATATTTCTACCAATAGAAGGAAAGGGTGTCAAAGCTCTTGTTGTGGTGATAATGCTGGTAGCAGTAATGTTTCAAGGAACTCAAGTAGTTGCAGTGATAATCTGCTGCCTAAAATGTCTATCTGATTGCAGGGATATTATTAGAATTAACCCGAATTGCCTTCTCAAGTGTTATAGAAACTGCCCTCGGCCTAGCCTCAAGTTAGACAATGGTCTCTCTCTCTCTCTCTCTCTCTCTCTATTTAAGGTCTCAGAGCTAATCAGCTAAAATAATGAGTGTATATATATATATATATATATATATATATATATATATATATATATATATATATATATATATATATATATATAGTCCGGATCTTAAGCTCGCCCCTTATACAACTCACCCGAGCTCACCCTCCTTTAGCGACGGACCTGGTGATCACGGTTCGATCGTACAACCATCGTCTATACTTTTAGCGACGGACAACATATAGCGTCGCTAAAAGTATAGACAATGGTTGTATGACCTAACCATCGCCGGGTCCGTCGTTAAAGGGGGTGAGCTCGGGTAAGTTGTATAAGGGGTGAGCTTAAGATCCGGACCGTATATATATATATATATATATAGGGGCGAATTCTGAAATTTTTTTAACGGGGGCGGATTTTAACTAATTTTTTTGTTGAAGTTAAATAAATAAAACTTGAACTAATCATAATATTAATTAATCATATTAATGTTTATAAATTGTAATAAATATTTATAATCTATACTAAAAAGAAATTTTAAATAAAAAATATTTAGATACAATTTAGAAGACAGGAGTAGAATGAATCTACGTTTGTATGTACTTATATTTAGAACATGAATGAATTTTTTTTACCACCTCCAAATTTAACTCTTCCATTAATATATCCCTTTAAATTTATTCACTTACATATTTGTGTTTACCCCTATACCTAAAAAAAAATCTAGCAGAAGCAGACGTGATAATAATTGGTTAAATACAAATAAGTGAAAATGTAAAGCACTTATATTCAATTTTTATGTCCAATTATCATGTATGTATAAAAAATTTCTATAATATTCTTTTTATTCTGACAATATGAACAACTTTTTTAATTAAGACATAAATACATATTTATGCATATTTATATATCTTATATATTGATGCATATAAAAATAAAGTGCAAATCTAAAGCTAGAGGAGTTAACGAGGGTGGCTACTACATGGAGAACATTTATAGAGTCCACAGTTTTTATTTAAATTTGTAACATCTGGATTGGAGGAAAAATAGTAATGCCTATTATCAATTTATTCAATTCTCTCTTAATATAAGTCGTTTTAAATATTACTTCAATATCAAATAAGTATTAATTATTTAATTTTTAATATTACTCTAAGTATTAAATATAATTTTAGTTCTCTTATTATTTTTGTCCAATAAATAACACTACTTTTTTTAATATAAAGACAATATAGACAATTGATATTAAATTTAATGTTATAAAATAATTTTTTTTAATAACACAACTCTAAACTAATTTATATTAAGAGACGGAAGGAGTATTATCCTATGGTTATAAAGAGGATGCATGAATCTGCTTCATAATAATTATTTAATGGTTTTATTTGTCAAATTAATTATGCATGCGGTCTCTTATGTGATAGAATTTCTCCATTACATATTTTCTTTTGACCATTAGAAAAGAATTATGTCTAAGAGGGTGTTTGATAAAAATTGAATGAATCTGAATCTGAATGAGCTGAATCTGAATCTGAATGAAAAAAGTTGTTTGATAATTGACATGTCTGAAACATCTGAATGACAAAACTTTATTATTTTATCACTCTGAAAAAATTCAAAATTGTTGTAACTTTATTTAATATTACTTAATATAATAGTTAATATTTTTTTAATTTTCTAAGTTTTTTAAATTTTCTTTTACTTCATTCAATTAAAAAAATCTGACTTAGCCATTTAGCTCGTCCATCTTACCGATTCAGCCATTCAGACCAAAATAAATGCATTGACCGATTCAGCCATTCAGATTCAGTTCCATTCAGCCCTAAACAAACACCTCTAAATATAGAATTAACATGCACCCAGTAAGAGTTAATTTATTTTAAAATTAAAATTAAAGATAAAATAAATTGAAGTGGAACAGGATGGAAATAAGAGCACAACAAACAAAAATGACTACGTGGGTTTTTAGAGGTTTTGGGTCGGGTCAGGGAAATCTCAAACACATTTGAAAATTTTATTTGTGTAAGAATATTTAAATGTAATTTTTTTAACGGACAAGCGTAATTTATTGACCCTAAACTTATTTAATGTGATGCTGACATGACAATTCAGTTTTCTTTTTTTTTTAAAAACTGCATACGCTTTATGCGGGATTTATGCGGGACAGGGGGCTCGAGTTTCAATTTAAATTTGGTATTATCCTTGTTCGTCTTCTTTTTTCCATTTAGAAACCCTTATTATGTGATTTGGGAACTCTTTAAGCCAAACCCTTCTTTTTTAAGCAGTAGGTCGTCGCTCTTTCCGGTGAGATTCGTTTAGACGTTTTGGTTAACTGGTTCGTTGTTTGCTTATTATTCTTTTACTCGTGATTATTTGCAAGTTGTTTGGTGTGTTCTTATTCACTTGTTCTACATTTTTCGATTTATTTGGGTTTTGGTTGTGATGGTGTCTACGAGGAAGAGAATGGAGGGGGTGGGGCATAAGAAGAGCGATGGGAAGGGTAAACGACCCAGGGAGGATGATTATAGAAAGGATTTGAAGATATTTGTAGAGGGAAAGGATAGTATTTCAAAGTCTTCAAAAAAGGGGAAGTTGTTAATTATGAAATCAGAGGTTGAAGATAAGAAATTGGGGAGGCATAAGAATAAGAAGGCTAAATCTTTGGTATGTATCGATTCTGATTTTGAAGTTTCTGCAAAAAAAGAGGCGAAAGAAGATGCAGTTGAGGCTCACAAGAGAAAAATTGTTCCCTGTCAAAAATAATTGAAGGTTTGTTTATTTTATTTTCAGTTCGTGTTTAGTTTCAGAGATTAGTATATAGATTACATTTTTGTGATTATGCATGTTGATTATGTTTTGATGGAAACTAGTTGATTGAGTTTTGGTTACCAACATTTATATGTTTGGAAACTTATTATTTTTTAATTATTAAAATGTATTTTTTATTACAATAGAGTTGGAGATTGATGCATGTTTTTATTCTGTGGTAAAATGGTTATGTTATTTTCGAGTGGACGTGTTGTTAGTATTATTTTCTAAATTTGTAAGTTTATAAATTGTTATATATTAAATAGTTTGATTAATTTGGGTTTTGGTCACTCACTGATATTATTTGGTTATTAGTATTAGTGTGTTTTTGGGTATTGTTGATTTAATAGTTTTTGTTTTAAAGTTTAAAGATGTTGTATTTTGATTTGGTTAATGTGTTTTTAATGTAATTTATTATATTTTCCAGATTTGGGATCTATTTTATGAGGAGCGTAATAGGAACTTTACAGCAAAAGTAATTTATTGGTGTGATATGGAGGTTCCATATATTATCAAGAATAAATTATCTAAGGGACAATTGAATAAGTTTAAGTTGACATGTTTTGGTAAATTTTTAGAGTTTGGGCAACCACAGATGTTTTCACAGATTATCCATCAAGCTTTGATTAGGGAAGTTTATCAAAGGGATGATGGGGAGATGTGGTTTTTATTTGGTGAGAGAAGGGTAAGATTTGAATTGCCTGAATTTTGTTTAATTTCTGGTTTAAATTGGCAAGGAAATGAAGAAATTGGTAGTTTCAAGGGGATTGAAAATAGGTTGGTGGAGAAATTTTTTCAAAACGAGGTACTAACCCGTTCTAGTATAGGGAGGATTTATAGGAGTGCTTGTTTTGATGATGATGATGAGGCAGTTAGGATGTCTATCATTTTCTTGATTTTTAACTTCATACTAGCTACTGTTTCTGACAATTACGTTGATCAAGCTTTGTTTAATTTTTTGTCTTATGGTTATGTTTCATGTTATCCATGGGTAAAAGTTGCTTTTGAACAAACAAAGAATTCTCTATCACTTGCTGTAAAAGGACATGTAAAGAAGGATAAGTATGGTGGGGTGATATACAATTTCTATAGTGATAGTTATTGTAAATCTTACAAGATTAGTGGTTTACCTTATGTACTTCAAGTTTTGTTATTTGAAACAATTCCTACATTGAAAGTTAGGGGTTTCTGTATTGATGATAATGATTCAGAATTCAGATTATTCAGATGGAGGGAGTTAGGAAAGGCTCCCAAGAATGAGAAGTTGAACGACATGGTTTTTGGTTCTGGTCAGGTATGTTGGTTACCATTTACATTATATTCGGTTACCTTTTCATATGTTATTGGTTACTTAACCTTTTTTTTATGTGTAATGTCTTGCTTCTTTTTTGTGTTCCATGTTTCTGATATTGTATATTTGTTGCTTTTAATTTGTTTCAGTTAATTATTCAGAATCTTGTTCCTACGGAGGATGAGAAGTTGCGGTTTGATCTAGGAGGTTTTTATTTTTTTAGTGGAAGTGACAGTGGAGCCAAAAGGTCTGATATTAAAGTTGAATCATCAAGGAATGTTAAAGATCTTATGTTTTCTATTTCTGATGTGGAAAATATTATTGATGAACGGGTGAAGCCATTGGAAGGGAAGGTGTTGGAAGTGAAGAAAGAAATCAAGAAGTTGGATGTTGAGTTTAAAAATCAATTGCAAGGGTTTCATATTCAAATTTGTAGGGATATAAAAAAGATGTTTAGAAAGCAATTATATGGAAAATCTAGTTATCTTAAGCTGAGAAATGTAACTGTTATTGATGATGATGATGATGATGACGACGACGATGATGACGATGATGATGGTGATGATGGTGATGATGTTGAGATGGATGAAAATGTTGATGGTTATGATGTTGAGATGGATGAGAATGTTAATGTAGTAGTTGATTATGTTATGAAGGTTGAGGATGATGTCGCAATTGAAGTTGATGACATTTCAAAACAGTTTCATGGAAGTAATATGGCTGATGTTGGTGGGGTTGGTGTGATTCATTTTGAAGAAGTCGATGAAAAGGTATATCCATATGTTAGATTTTCATTTTTATTTAATATTTATTAAGTAAGTGCTAAATTTTTTCCATTTTTTTTACAGATTGAGAACAAGAATGACAATTTAAATTCTTATTGTAAAGAGATTGTTGTTTATACTCCTAGACGGCTCCTAATTAATGTTGAGAATGAAAAGGTTAAGCATTTTTTGTTTTGTTTTTTTATGTTATATTTTTAAGTCTTATATTGATCAAAAGTATGTTTTTTTTAACAGGTTGACAAGATTAATGAAATTCCAAGATTTGATATCTTAAGTCAGTGCAGTGGTCAAGAAATTGGTGTTTTTACCCCGATTGAGGTTAGTAATTTTTTCAACAGTAGTTACATGTACATGTTGTATTAGTTACTTAAATATGATGTTTATGTTACTATTGACTGTGTCTTGGATTTTTAATTTGATATTGTTATTATTTTTTGTGTCATGTCTTAAAATTCATTACAGGGTAGTAAAAGTGATACAACAGACAGGTTGTTGATTGATGACATGGTTATGACTACATAGGATTTAATCCATTGTGTTGAAGTTAAAAAATCTGCAACTAACACACTTGGTAGGCCTGCCCGTATGTATGCGAAGAGTGCGGTGTTGAAGAGTCCTTATACATTGAAGTTTGGTTCAGCTGATTCAACTTCGTCTGTTGTTGAGGATAGAACATTACGCAGAGGACTGTCTGCTTTTCCAGATGTTTGTATGGGTATGCCTTTGACGTTTGAAGATGTTATGTTTGAGCAGTGGTTTAAAATTAGTTTAAATAACAGAAAAAGGTATGTTTATTGGAGTTTAATATATTTATGATATGTCTTTTCTAGGAGATACAATCATTTATTTATTCAGTCCAATATGTTTCTGTTTTGAAGGATTGAAAAATTCCTGGGAAACAATGACAAAATAGAGCCTTCCTTTAGATTTGGGTCTATTTCAATATCCTCAAAAATGTGGTTTTACAAACTGAAGACCCCTGGTCAGTGGCTTGATGATGATGTGAGTTCTTTTGCTATTTTTTAATTATGCTTGTTGGTTTTGGTTACCTTATCTTATTATTTTGGTTACTATATGTGTCTGTATTGGATACTTATTTTTTTAAAGTTTTAATTTTTTTTTGTTAATATCTGATTGTTATCATGGTTTTTTTTTGGTTCAGCATATCAACATCTGTTTGTATTATATGCGCAAACTGGCTAGATACTCGAACAATATTCAAATAAGGGTTAGGACAACAGATTGTTGGTTTCATGTGAAGTTGACTAACTTATATGGGGAATATTGTAATAAAAATTGTGATAAGACATTGTTATTGGGCAACAGTGATGTGGCTGAGTATATTCATGGCTTTTTTATGGAAGTCAACACACCGTGGGTTGATGTTGATTTTGTCATGTTTTTCGTTCATATGGCAGTTCCTGGACATTGGTTTTTACTGGTTTTTGATGTGCATCGTAGAGTGTTAGTAGTTTATAATTCTCTACAACAGAATAGGGACATCATGCGAACAAATATCAGTGATGTGTGTGAGCCATATATTTTCATTCTTCCAATAATATTGTCTGGATGCGGTTTTTGGAAGAATAGATCCGATATTGATTTCAATAGCGAACCATATCGCACCAAAGGAGAACATGATATTATTGAACTTGAATTTGCTGAGGGTTTACCTGAGCAAATTGAAAGGTAAGTTTACATTTTTTATATTTTTTTTAGTTTTTCATATATTATGATGTTTGTATTTATTTGCTTTATATGTTGTTTGTTTTTTCAGTGACTGTGGTATGCTTACTATTTCTTTTGTGGAACATATTCTACACAAGCAAATTTATGAAATGCCAAATCCATTTCCAATTATTCAATACCGCAAGAAACTATGCGTCAATTTGTTCATTCATGCGAGTAACAAGCACGTAGGCGGATACGAGTCTGATTCAGAACACCCAGGCAGATTTGTTAGTGAAGACTAGTTTGGTTTTGCATCATGTTACTTTTCTGTTTAGAAATTTGATACCATTTGATATGGTTATTGACTGTGAAATGCTTTAGTAAATATTATGATGATGGAATGATACACGTATGATATTGTTTTGTTGGTTCAAATTGTTGTTTTAGATGTCTTGTTTTTTTATTTTTTAAATAATATTGTAATTTTTATGTTGTTATGGTTCAGTAGGTTGACAAATTCGTATATAAGGGTAATAATTTTAATTGTATTTGGTAACCAATCAATCTTAACAGTCAATTGTAAAAGCATATGTTATTCATATGTTTCAGTTCGTTGCCAAATTATGAAACAAAGGTAACTATTTTAGTTGATGTTGGTAAATAAACAGTGCTAACTGAAAATTTAATGACACTTGATAACGTCTTTCATGTATTTGTCTTTTTGGTTAAGATGGGTTGCAATCAGTCATACAAAGGGTTCCAAATAATGTTGGTTACTGTTATAATCAATATTATTTGTACGTAACCAAATTGTTATAGTAATTTAATACATTATTAAACAAATTCTATGTGTTTTTAAGGGTTACAGTGTAGCCAAGTATACAAAGAAATGTATACATTTTATATGGATTACACGTATGATATTGTTTTGTTGGTTCAAATTGTTATTTTATTTGTCTTACTTTTTTATTTTTTAAATAATATTGTATTTTTTTTATTGTTCAGTAGGTTGACGAATTCGTATATAAAGGTAACAATTTTAATTGTATTTGGGAACCAATCAATACTAACATTCAATTGTAATAGCATATGTTCTTTATATGTTTCAGATCGTTGCCAAATTTTGAAAAAAGGTAACTATTTTAGTTGATGTTGGTAAATAAATAGTGCTAACTACAAATTTAATGATACTTAATAATCTCTTTCAAGTTTTTGTCTTTATGGTTAAGATGGGTTGCAATCAGTCATATAAAGGTTTCCAAATAATGTTGGTTAATGTTACAATCAATAGTATTTGTTGGTAACCAAATTGTTCTAGTAATTTAAAAATAAATTAAACAAATTCTATGTGTTTTTTAAGGTTTATAATGTAGCCAAGCATACAAAGAAATGTGTGCATTTTATATTCTATGTTTTAAAAATAATAATTTAAAAATTACAAACAAAAATTATGACGCTTAAAATTGTTTTTTCTAAATACGATATAGTTGGTTGCCAAATATGAATTCAAAGGTAACCAATTAAATGTTGGTGTGCAACCAGAATGTCATAAGGAAGAATTACAACTTAGTAAACCAAGTAAACTTCAAGGAGTTTGTTACATTTGTTTTGATGTTGTATAATATCAAACCTTTCGTGGTCTCAAAATTGGTGGATTATTGCATGTTTTCCTGTTGTGTCCCTTTTCTTGGCATCTGCTGCACTTATTTTGAACTGTATTTTCAGATGCATGCTTGTATCTACCTTTCTTTGGTCTTCCAGCTGGTCTTCTTGTATTTGGTGGTTGGACACATATGTTTTTAATATCTTCTGGAACATCCCAATGCTCTTTGTCATCTAACGGCGTGATGGAAGTTGAATATGTGTCTACCAAAGTTTCATTTGAATTATATTTTGAGCAAAGATCATAACAGCTCAAATTCCTTTTGCCAATAACAGCAGCAGCGTGTGAGCAGGGCATTTCATGGTACTGAAATTTATGGCATGTACATGTCTTTTATTCCATGTCCACGATAAATTGTTTGGCGATATCGTAAACAGTGAAAATCACTAGGTTTGATGTCTCAACCTACAATAGCATTTAATTGTGTAGTTAGTATGTATAATATTTTTTTGTATATGTAATTTGGAATAATCAAAGTCATATGTACTGTTGGTATATTTATCAGTTTATTTTGGTAACCAAAACTGCATAACTTTGATTATTCCAAATTTATTGTAGGTATGCACATAAAAATTTAAAAGTTGTATGACTAACCTTAAGTTTCTTTGACTCAATGATATTAGATTGCAATCTTCTTTCAGCTGTTGTGGAAAGGGTAGTGAAAGATGACATTGCTGATTGTTTGTTTATGAAATACCATCTTTGAACCATACAACGCAAGCATTCAATCATCGATGCAACCAGAAGATTTCTGATTTCCTTTATTGCATTGTTAATAGATTCGACGATGTTCGAAGTCATTGTTGAGTATCTGCTCACAGTCCCATGGAGCCTCGTGCACTTTTCTAGATGAACTTCTTCTTCTAAATATTTTCTTATTCGAGCATCAATTGCATCAAGTTGAGCCATGTGTATATTGAATTCTTCAACGGTGTAAGCTCTGCAAGCCGCGTTGTATGCTTTTTTGATTTCTTCTCCTTTCTTCTTGAACCTGTTTTTTATATTTTTCAAAATATGGTATGTGCATGAACCATGCATGACATCAGGGAACACACTGTTAAGTCCCTTATAATTGCTTCATGCCTATCTGAGACAATGCATTGTCCTTCTCTTACTCCACAAGCATCTCTCAAATTAATGAAAAACCATGTCCATGATAATTCATTTTCACTGTCTACAACTCCAAAAGCAATTGGTATAATATTTTTGTTTGCATCTCGTGTGCTTGCTATGAGAAGTGTACCCCCCCGTAGGTTGATTGTATGAAGGTGCCATCAATTACAATGATGGGAAAACAATGGTGTCATGCTTCAATGGATGCTCCTATTGCAAAAAAGAGATATTTGAATCTACCATTATTCTCCAATTGCAAGGATGTGATGGTTCCTGAAAAGAATTTTCAGTTTGGTTAATGTACATCTATGTAATAAATATTATCCATATTTGTAGTTGAGGATGCACTAAGTGTAGTACTACTGGTATCCAATTAATCAGAATTTCATATTTCTCACAGTATTCAAATGGTGTCCAAAATGCTTTTTTATTAGTTACATTTCATGTATATAATGGTCGCATGCAAAAATGATTTTTTTATTTATATTTCATTATTAAAGTTAGTAGACAAACTTTAATTAATAGGCAACCAAATCATTTAATTTGAGTAAATGTAATATTTAAAATATAAATGAAAAGTTTCTAATTGATACCTGAATTTGTTTTTTTCAGCATGTGCAACCATGAAGGAATAATAGTGTAGTCGTGTGGATTCCCTCTTACTCTTTCCATTGCTTTTTCTTTTGCTCTCCATGCTTTTTGGTAGGTGATGGACACATTATAATCTGTCATCATATCTTCCACAATATCAGTTGGTGTGTAAATTTTCTTGAAGTTAGTTACTCTATGCATTATGCATTCACTAACCATCTGACTACTTGCTTGTCTATGATCTCCAAGCAGTATGTTAGATGAACAACTGTGTAAATCATTAAATTCTCTCACCTTGAACATATTTGTCTTCCGAAATTTTGATGCTCTTAGTTTCCATTTGCAATTTTCATTGTCAATGCATACAAGAACAAAGTCTCTTCCACTTGTTCTTTCTACCTTGTGTTGTCTGTTTTTCCTGATTGAATGTAGCCTTATTGCTTGTGTTAAGATTCTTTTGTCTTTGTAAGTTTGATGGATTTTGACTTCAAACTTATTCGGATCTGATATGACCTCATCACTTGTTCTATTTGTGAAACCCCAGATTTTATGAATAAAGATTTAATTTTTTTCGAAATATTTTTTAAATATTATGGTGTGAATTTGAGATAATGTTATAGTTGTGGGTAGTATTTATAAATTTTGCAAAGTATGCAAGTTGTTGTATTATATTCAATTGGTCGGAGAATATTATTTTTGTCGGGGAATATTCGTACTACGGCACAATTATTGGTGGACCCCACAACGGAATTATTGTCGGATTGAGAAAACGACAAAAATATTTTATTAAAAATAACGACGGAAGTTTTACCGTTGATACTGTTGAACTACTCGGTAGTAAAAGTACAATAATACATGTGGTTGCATAGTAGCACACGGTATTGATTATTAATGCTTATGTGAGAAGTTACTTAGTTTGATTCAATTATTGTCAATTAATAATATGAATTATTTAGCGATAATGAAGTTTTGTTTTATTCGTATTATTAACGTAATAAAACAGAAACATCTTTTTATATAAAACAGAATACTTTATTAAAGTTATTCTGTAAATAAAATATATTATATTTTATTTAAAAGATTTTTCTTTAAATATGGACCGTCAGATTAAAGTAAATCAATCTGGACCGTTCATGGATTAGTTACTATGCATTCCATTTTCCTATAAATAGAAGCTCATTCCTTCATTATTTTCTTACGAATTCACTGAACTCTAGAGAGAAACTATAGAGAGAAAGAAGAAAAATATTCTGCTACTTAACTACTTCTTTATTTCAGTTCTTCTTTAAAACGGTAAGGGATATTATTTGTTGTACCCGTAAGGGGTGTTATTTATTTTGTATTCATGAAGAGAACTTCTGTTATTCTATTTTTTATTATTCTGTTGGAATAACCTGTTTATGCGAAGTACCGCATACATGGTGAAATTCTTCTATTATTCTGTTCTTTATTATTCTGTCGGAATATCCTGTCTGTGCGTTTACGCCGGACCTGGTTCCATTATTTATTATTCTGTCGGAATATCCTGTCTGTGTGTTTTACGCCGAACCTGGTTCCATTATTTATTATTTTGTCGGAATATCATGTCTGTGCGTTTTACGCCGGACCTGGTTCTGTCTTTATTATTCTATTGGAACATCCTGTCGGTGTGAATTTTACCTGACCTGGTTCCGTTATTATTATTCTGTTGGAATAACCTGTCTATGTTAAGTACCGCATGAATGGTGATTTCTTTTGTTATTCCATTCTTTATTATACTCAGTTGGTTAAAACTTTGACTTCTATACTCCATGAAATAGTATCTTTTCATGAAAATATTCTTCTAAGAATTCTTGAATTTTACTCCACAAAGCAGTATCATGTTGACAATTTAGACGTTATTGGTTCCTGGACAAATTAATTCTTGAACTTGTTTTATTGAATTCTTATATCATTGTCATCATCGTCATGTTTATATTATGTTGAAAGTCATCTGTGGCCTGTAGTGCATAGATGGACTTGGTATGATAATGAGCAGGGATTATTCGGTGTAATCATGACTGTAATGTTACAAATGATGTGAAAAAAGTCCTCATTGGCCCGTAGTGCATTGATGGACAATTTTTGGTATGATTATGGCTATGGATTCTCTTTAGCCGTAGTGCAAAGATGAATTGTTTTATGGCATGATCAGGACCGTTGATGAAAACACGATTATCTTTGGCCCGTAGTGCATGGATAATTCGTGGTCGTGATACTAAAGAATATCATTGGCCGTAGTGCAGGGGTGATTCGATGATGTGGATTATTTTTTTAGCTGAGTCTCAGCGATAAAAGTTATGAAAAACCTTTTAAATCATAAAAGATAGTAGATTTTATTCTTTACTTGACTCTTTTAATGGATTGTTGGTTCCGCTGCAGTTAAACTTGATGTCTATTGTATTTTATCAGTTTAACATTGTTGAAGACTAATGATAATTTATTCTGCATTATCTTAGTCATAATATTTCTTACTGGGCTAGTTGAGCTCACCCTTTCTTTCACTGTTCTCTTCAGGAAATGAGAACGTAGCTGAGACTAGTCGGGGAATAGAGTGATAATCCTAGATGATAGCATTAGTAGTCCTCACTATTCTATGTAATAGTGTGATAATAATTGTAATGAGGACTCCTTTTGAGTATGGATAATCTCTAGAAGAAAATATTTATATTCAAACTCACAGTTTATGTTCTGTCGTATTATACACGACAGTTGTATTATTTATTAAGTTATATTTGAATTCTGTACCATGTATCTGACGACTCAGTATGAGTGATGTATACCTAATTTTGGGGGTGTCACAGTTGGTATCAGAGCTTAGGGATATGATCCCTGGCTAGGATGTGAGAATAGAACTAGGAGGGGAGAGACGGAGAATTCCTTCGCTAGTATGACTTACCTAAGTTTACTTGTTATTTAATTGGTCGGTCAGAGTATAGAGATAATATGTGATATGTTAATTAACCCTTATTTTGTAATAGTATTTGAAAATGGCATCTGAAAATGTTGAGATAAGCAATGGAGCACAGGAGACCGTTGAGTCTCCACAGATCAATAATCAGGACAATATGCAACAGGATGGCGATAATCCTCCTGTAAACAATAACACTGATCAATTGACGAACGACGGTACATTTAAGAGCTTTTTAGAATTCATGCAACATCAGGCGAAGGCGGCTACTGTTCATAATGCAGGAGAAAACAATGGCAACCCACGGTTAGTCACCGCTAAGCAATTCAAGGAGCTGGGACCACCGGAGTTTTTGGGAAAACCAGAACCACTTAAGGCGGAGACGTGGTTAAAGTAGATCACCAAGATATTTGATGTCTTGGGATGCTTCGAGGAGCAAAAGGTTCCCTTTGCCATCTTTATGTTGCGTGAAGAGGCAAATTACTGGTGGGAATCTGTAAAACGTACCCAGCCTGACGCACTCAAGATGTCTTGGGAGAAGTTCCAAGAGCTATTCAATGACAAGTACTTTCCCGAGAGTATTCGTCATATGAAGGAGGTGGAGTTTATCAAGCTGGAGCAAAATAATATGACCGTGTCGAAGTATGAGGCTAAATTTGCTGAGTTGTCCCGGTTTGCGTCCCACTTGGTGGATAATGAAGAGCGAATGACGCGAATGTTTTTGCGAGGTTTGAAACCTGAGATACGTCAACATCTTATTTCTCATAAACTGTGTTTGTATTTAGATGTTGTAAATAGGGCTCAGTTAGTAGAGCGCGATAACGAGTCAACGCAACCAAAAGAGAGCAATCGATAAAATGATAATACTGGTGATAACAGTCATCAAAGCGGTGACAATAAGCATGGAGGGAATCAACATGCCAGAAATGATAACCACTTCGGTGGTAATCATGGCCAAAACAATAAGAATGGACATTTCAAGAAGAGAAGGTTCAACAATGACGTGAAGACGTCGGTACCAACACCCGTTTCAAAGGAAGAATAACAACCACCGGTCGTATGTTTCAAATGCCGACAGGAGGGACACATCCGTCCAAACTGTACGCAGCAATCCAAAGCGTGTTTTAATTACGGAAGAGAAGGTCACCTAGCTCGATTTTGTCGTATGGTGAAGTCAATTCCTGCTGGGATAGTGATGCCAAAGGATGTCCCAGACAAGCCAAAGCGGTAGTTTAAGAGAGAGCGTTTTTTTGTGACGAGGAACCTGAATAAAATTATCACGGGTATGTTAGTCATAAACTCTTGTAAAGTCTATACCGTATTTGATACCGGTTCTACTCACTCTTTTATTTCACCTAGTTGTGTTCAATGTTTGAACTTAACTCCGGAGAAGTTAGACTTTGATATATCTGTTTAAACTCAGTTGGGAGAAACCTTTGTTACCTCCACTATTTATAAATCTTGTTCAAATCAACACTTTCACGTTACCTGTCGATCTTATCTCTTTGAAAATACTTGCATTGATGTGATTTTTGGAAACGATTGGTTAACTGCTCATCACGCTTTTCGTAAGGTTGTTAGCTTTCATATTCCTAACCAACCTATTATGCGAATTCAAGTAACCAAACCACTAAAGTCAATCATTGTCATATCAAGCCATAATTAAAGAGCCCCGAGCCTTTCGCTGATGACTTCCTTATGTAGAATGCACCGAAGCCAGACTTTTCGTAGGAGACGTTATGAATGACGATGGCAAGTTGATAGGTATCAATGTGACGTGTTATCCAAGTCTTGGATGAGGGTCACAGTTTTGAATGATATTTCTATTATTAATAAATTTCCTGACGTATTCTTGAAGACTTCTTAGCCTACCCCAGAGCATGAAATCGAATTTTGTATTGACCCCAGTACAAAACCCATTTCTTAAACCCTCAAATATTTTTTTTTACAACTAAAACGAACGTATCATGCGACAACGACGTTGGCTTGAACTGTTGAAAGATTATGATCATACCATCCAATACCATCCTGAAAAAGCGAACGTGGTAGCTGACGCATTGAGTAGAAGATCATATGCGGGTATGAATGCAATATTGACAACACAAAAGCCCATTTTGTGTGACTTGCAAAGGATAGAGATAGAGTTAAAAACTCCAGGGACCCATGTGATGATGGCGAATATACGATTAGAATCGACTTCAATCGATAAAGTTAAAGTCGTGCAAGCTACAGACCCGGAGCTGATGAATACTAAGAAGAAGGTTCAAGAGGGCGTTATTCTAGAAGCAAAGAATCGATGAAGAGAGGAAATCTCAACCCTCGATTTAATTGGCCCATTTGAAATCCTTGATCAAGTAGGAACTGTGGCTTATAGACTCGTTTTACCGCCAAGTATGTCGCGTGTTCAAAACATTTTTTAACGTATTGATGTTACGTAAATATGTGGACGACCCGAACCACATTATTGATTTAGAACCGGACGAGATAGCAGATAATTTAACGTATGAAGATGTACCTGTTAAAATCCTGGAATGTATTCAACACTCAAAGGTTATAACTTAAGAGTTAGAATCTGACGAAGTGTCCTCATCTATTCGGCATACCAGGTACGTACGAAAATTTTGAGGGCGAAATTTCATAAGGAGGGGAGATTGTGAAACCCCAGATTTTATGAATAAAGATTTAATTTTTTTCGAAATATTTTTTAAATATTATGGTGTGAATTTGAGATAATGTTATAGTTGTGGGTAGTATTTATAAATTTTGCAAAGTATGCAAGTTGTTGTATTATATTGGATTGGTCGGAGAATATTATTTTTGTCTATTCGTACTATGACACAATTATTGGTGGACCCCACAACGGAATTATTGTCGGATTGAGAAAACTACAAAAATATTTTAATAAAAATAACGGCGGAAGTTTTACCGTTGATACTGTTGAACCACTCGGTAGTAAAAGTACAGTAATACGTGTGGTTACATACTAGCACACAGTATTGATTATTAATGCTTATGTGAGAAGTCACTTAGTTTGATTCAATTATTGTCAATTAATAATATGAATTATTTAGCGATAATGAAGTTTTGTTTTATTCGTATTATTAACGTAATAAAACAGAAACATCTTTTTATATAAAATAGAATACTTTATTAAAGTTATTCTATAAATAGAATATATTATATTTTATTTAAAAGATTTTTCTTTAAATATGGACCGTCAGATTAAAGTAAATCAATCTGGACCGTTCATGGATTAGTTACTATGCATTCCATTTTCCTATAAATAGAAGCTCATTCCTTTATTATTTTCTTACGAATTCACTGAACTCTAGAGAGAGAAACTATAGAGAGAAAGAAGAAAAGTATTCTGCTACTTAACTACTTCTTTATTTCAGTTCTTCTTTAAAACGGTAAGGGATATTATTTGTTGTACCCGTAAGGGGTGTTATTTATTTTGTATTCATGAAGAGAACTTCTGTTATTCTATTTTTTATTATTCTGTTGGAATAACCTGTTTATGCGAAGTACCGCATACATGGTGAAATTCTTCTATTATTCTGTTCTTTATTATTCTGTCGGAATATCCTGTCTGTGCGTTTACGCCGGACCTGGTTCCATTATTTATTATTCTGTCGGAATATCCTGTCTGTGTGTTTTACGCCGAACCTGGTTCCATTATTTATTATTTTGTCGGAATATCCTGTCTGTGCGTTTTACGCCGGACCTGGTTCTGTCTTTATTATTCTATTGGAACATCCTGTCGGTGTGAATTTTACCTGACCTGGTTCCGTTATTATTATTCTGTTGGAATAACCTGTCAATGCGAAGTACCGCATGCATGGTGATTTCTTTTGTTATTCCATTCTTTATTATACTTAGATGGTTAAAACTTTGACTTCTATACTCCGTGAAATTAGTGGAATATCTTTGATATTTACGCTTCATCTAGTATCTTTTCATGGAAATATTCTTCTACGAATTCTTGAATTTTACTCCACAAAGCAGTATCATGTTGACAATTTGGACGTTATTGGTTCCTAGACAAATTAAATCTTGAACTTGTTTTATTGAATTCTTGTATCATTGTCATCATCTTCATGTTTATATTATGTTGAAAGTCATCTGTGGCCTGTAGTGCATAGATGGACTTGGTATGATTATGACCAGAGATTATTCGGTGTAATCATGACCGTAATGTTACAAATGATGTGAAAAAAGTTCTCATTGGCTCGTAGTGCATTGATGAACAGTTTTTGGTATGATTATGGCTATGGATTCTCTTTAGCCGTAGTGCAAAGATGAATTGTTTTATGGCATGATCAGGACCGTTGATGAAAACACGATTATCTTTGGCCCGTAGTGCATGGATAATTCGTGGTCGTGATACTAAAGAATATCCTTGGCCGTAGTGCAGGGGTGATTCGATGATGTGGATTATTTTTTTAGCTGAGTCTCAGCGATAAAAGTCATGAAAAACCTTTTAAATCATAAAAGATAGTAGATTTTATTCTTTACTTGACTCTTTTAATGGATTGTTGGTTCCGCTGCAGTTAAACTTGATGTCTATTGTATTTTATCAGTTTAACATTGTTGAAGACTAATGATAATTTATTCTGCATTATCTTAGTCATAATATTTCTTACTAGGCTAGTTGAGCTCACCATTTCTTTCACTGTTCTCTTCAGGAAATGAGAACGTAGCTGGGACTAGTCGGGGAACAGAGTGATGGTCCTAGATGATAGCATTAGTAGTCCTCACTATTCTATGTAATAGTGTGATAATAATTATAATGAGGACTCCTTTTGAGTATGGATACTCTCTAGAAGACAATATTTATATTTAAACTCACAGTTTATGTTCTGTCGTATTGTACACGACAATTGTATTATTAAGTTATATTTGAATTCTGTATTATGTATCTGGCGACTCAAGATGGGTGATGTATACCTAATTTTGAGGGCGTCACACTATCTATCTTGTGTTGTCTTTCTTGTTCTTTATCAACAGCTTCACTAGCCATATGCTTAACAAAATGTGATCTAAATTGGTCTTCTTGTGTTGCCAAAAATTCAGGATCAGAATTTCTTTGTGTCAATCTAATCGGTGATTCATCGTGCATTATATTTTCTTCTTCAATTATCACGTTTTGTAATATTGTAGTTCCTCCATTGTGGTATTCAGAATCTATAATCAGTGGATACTTGCCATGTTCACCTGAGTTTCTTCTTATTTCCATATAGAATCTGAAGGTTGATTCATTTGTCACCTTGATTGGAGGGATGTTGTTGCTAATATGAAATTTGATTGACAACTCTGTTGTGTAGCATTCTAGGCTTAATGCATTGCATATCAAGTTGTGCATTTCTGTGAATGAACAAGTTGAAGGGACTAGTAGGCCGATAACTTCGAAATCTTAATATTGGTTACTGTCACTCCACGTACCGTTGAAGTAAATTACAACTGGAATCATATCCATGTTACGGCAACTGAAAACATTAAAATTAATACAATTATGTAAATAGTCAGTATATGAACATCACGTAGTAATCAATTGTAAAATTTTTAGTAATAAAATATTTTCAACATATTGTTTGCATTATCAAATTTAATAATGCATAGATAGACGAATGTAACCATACTATTTTATGAATGATGTAAGATTATGAAAATTATATGAATTCTTCAAACCATGAATGTGCAATACAATTCCTAATAGTCACTGAAATTAATACTATTACCTTATTGGTTTCCAAATCAACATTATTCAGTAACCAAAATAGACATACTTAGTACCTATGAATTTGTAACAGCTTGTTTTGGTTAAATTTATAAACAAAACACATATTATGTTTTTGCGGACGATAAATACTAAAGAATGAACATTTAAATTCGAAACTAAATTGTATTGAATTATGCATTTATTTAAAGTAACCAAACATATATATTAATGTGGCCAATATATTATATGAATTATTCAAACCATGAATGTGCAATACAATTCCCACTCGTTACTGAAAATTAATAATATTACTTTATTGGTTTCCAAATCAACATTATATGGTTTCCAAACTATTTTATGAATGATTCCAGATTATTTGTATTATTTTCACGATGACCGAATCAAAAATTATCAGTAACCAAAATAGACATAATTAGTATCTATGAATATGTAACAGACTGTTTTGGTTAAATTTATAAACAAAACACATTATGTTTTTGAGGACGATAAATAATAAAGAATGCACATTTAAATTCGAAACTAAATTGTATTGAATTATGCATTTATTTAAAGTAACCAAACCTATATATTAATGTAGCCAATATATTATATGAATTCTTCAAACCATGAATGTGCAATACAATTCCCACTCGTTATTGAAAATTAATAATATTACTTTATTGGTTTCCAAATCAACATTATATGGTTTCCAAAATATTTTATGAATGATTCCAGATTATTTGTATTATTTTGACGGTGACCGAATCAAAAATTATCAGTAACCAAAATAGACATAATTAGTATCTATGAATATGTAACAGCCTGTTTTGGTTAAATTTATAAACAAAACACATATTATGTTTTTGCGGACGATAAATACTAAAGAATGCACATTTAAATTCGAAACTAAATTGTATTGAATTATGCATTTATTTAAAGTAACCAAACATATATATTAATGTAGCCAATATATTATATGAATTATTCAAACCATGAATGTGCAATACAATTCCCACTCGTTACTGAAAATTAATAATATTACTTTATTGGTTTCCAAATCAACATTATATGGTTTCCAAACTATTTTATGAATGATTCCAGATTATTTGTATTATTTTCACGATGACCGAATCAAAAATTATCAGTAACCAAAATAGACATAATTAGTATCTATGAATATGTAACAGACTGTTTTGGTTAAATTTATAAACAAAACACATTATGTTTTTGAGGACGATAAATAATAAAGAATGCACATTTAAATTCGAAACTAAATTGTATTGAATTATGCATT
The DNA here is from genome assembly GCA_016801055.1 of Panax notoginseng. Lineage (NCBI taxonomy): Eukaryota > Viridiplantae > Streptophyta > Magnoliopsida > Apiales > Araliaceae > Panax > Panax notoginseng. The sequence continues at coordinate 57,215,399 of CM029019.1, read as the reverse complement.
TATTTAAAGTAACCAAACCTATATATTAATGTAGCCAATATATTATATGAATTCTTCAAACCATGAATGTGCAATACAATTCCCACTCGTTATTGAAAATTAATAATATTACTTTATTGGTTTCCAAATCAACATTATATGGTTTCCAAAATATTTTATGAATGATTCCAGATTATTTGTATTATTTTGACGGTGACCGAATCAAAAATTATCAGTAACCAAAATAGACATAATTAGTATCTATGAATATGTAACAGCCTGTTTTGGTTAAATTTATAAACAAAACACATATTATGTTTTTGAGACGATAAATAATAAAGAATGCACATTTAAATTCGAAACTAAATTGTATTGAATTATGCATTTATTTAAAGTAACCAAACCTATATATTAATGTAGCCAATATATTATATGAATTCTTCAAACCATGAATGTGCAATACAATTCCCACTCGTTACTGAAAATTAATAATATTACTTTATTGTTTTCCAAATCAACATTATATGGTTTCCAAAATATTTTATGAATGATTCCTGATTATTTGTATTATTTTCACGGTGACCGAATCATAGTTGCTTCATTATATAGAATAATTACTTCGTACCTTTGTAGTTTCGTTGGAGATTCAGTTCAATGTCTCAGAATCTTCTTTGTGATTATGTTCTGGAAATCTTTGAATCGTTTATTTGAATGTGGTGTTCGGATGCTCTGTTTTTACTGCCTCTTGCTTTCGATTTTCGGTTTCTTCTATTGTACTGGATATGCTTTTTCTCGATTGCTACTTTGTTTCAGATTAATATACTTTTTGATTCTTTTCCGGAAATCTTTTGATCGCTTATTTGAATATGGTGTTCGGATACTCTGTTTTTGCTTCTTGTTGCTTTCGATTTCTGTTTCTTCTCTATTACTGAATATGCTTCTTCTCGATTGTTCCTTTGTTACAGATTACAATGATCTACGAAGATTCCTTTTTGTTCTTCGTCGGATTCGTATATTGGCGACGTGATTTTTGAGTATTTGGGTTAGTTAGTAACTGCCAAAATAAGTGGAGTAGTTTTTTCCTTTTATTAAGGGTTTTATTTTTTTGTTGGATTTGATATACTGACGTGGAATGCACTATTGTTGATATTATTATACAGTATTTCACTGTTAATACAATTATTTGGTTGGTGCACTATTGTTGTAATTACTTTATATTAGTTGTATACTTATGTAAAGAACTCTAATTTATTGACCCTAAACTCATTGTACAGTTTTGGTGCAATGAGTTTGGACTTACAAGTGTTATAATAATAATTTTATTATAGTTATGAATCATTTATATATATATATATAAAATTCAAAAATTGAACTCTAAAAAATTAAAATAAACATCTCTCCGGGCTAAGACTCCCAGAAGGCAACAAAATATTTTTTACAACTTGATCAACTATATAATTAAAAGTAAAAACTTGGTTTCATAACTTTTTGATTTAACCTTTTTCTTTTTTATCTAAATTAATATAAGTATCAAAATTTATAAAAATTAAATACTATCCAAATTTATAAAATATTCAAAAAGAAACCTCAATCAATTAGGAAAAAGGAAGTTGTTTTTCAATTTATATTCTCTAACAGGAAAAAGAACTAAAAGAATTTTTATTTGATTCTAACAATTATTACAAGTTTTTTTTAATCAAATTTTTTTGTAAGATAATATATTTTTAATAAATTATATGTATGGTAATTTTATAAAAATATTAGGATATCCAAAATATCTCTTGATAAATCACGTGATTTAATGATATTTAGTCTTGAAATTCATTATTAAATTAATATCTTAACTAAATTAAATTCATTAAAACTTAAAGTTTTATCAGATCATATGATTAGTTGTATTAATAATATTTGTGAATTTTTTTGAAACACAATAACTATAAAAATTAGTTGAAAAATTATAGTGGATTCATTACTAATTAACTAATTGTCATAACTTAATTGAAATTTATTAAAAATTAAGTTTCATATTTCTATACAAATTAGAATTTAGGCAAATTTTGTCAATATAAATACTAGTATAGAATTTCATTATAAACTTAAATAAATACAAATTATTATTATTTTTATAGTTATAACTACCAAATCTACACTCTATTCAAATGTTTACCTTGATATTTTATTGAATGAACCTTCAAACTATAAGTCAATAATTTATCCTTTAAATAAATATTTCACAATTTAATAATTAAAACTATCTTTTTAAATTTCTGATTAAATATTTATTCTATATTTAATTAATACATAATAAACTATTATGCATGCCGTTCGTGCAGGAGTTGATGAACTTGTACTTACTAATACATTAACATTAATACGACTCGACGGACTGTCTAGACAATCGCCTAAGTTTGACTAATATTCAAAACTACAAAACTTAGGTTAATGGATGACTTACATTTGAAATTACTACTTGATAGCCCGTGCAATGCACGGGTTAACGTGAATAACGGATTTAATAATTCGTCCAATATTCATGTCAAAAAAAGATCGAAAGTACACAATTTATATACCAACGTTAAGTCATATCACACTATCAAATCAATCTTCTTTTTACACAATGGGTGAAAAAATATTCTGATTCATAATGGTATTCACCTTTTTTGTTACCGATGAATAAGTCCTTGACCCCTGAAGTATACACTGGATTTTAGCCCTCTGTAATTGGGAAAAAACATAAATACCAAGTCTTGAAAAAAACCCATAAAATACAATAATCCCTAGTACTATTTCAAAAGATCCGGATAATCCCACCTCAAACACTATTAATAATCTGTCAGCTGTATTCTATATTTCATCTATACAACCGCAACGCTAACTTGCTAACTTTCATACTACATATGTTGTTTTTTCTAGAACAAAATTAATAGATTTCCCCTGTCTGGATGAATAATCTAAGGCTAATGACAAGTTGTAAACCTTGATACAAGACCAAAACAACCCTGCATAATGATATTTCTGGTTAAACATCATCAGTTCTAGTGAAAAAGGGAAATAATTGTTTCAGTCTCATTTCCTCTTCTTTCCCTACAAAAACCAAAATCAGCAATAGACAAATAGAACACAGTTAAGCCTCTCAAATGGCACTCACGTAATAATCTAATCAGGAAAAACAGTAGTAGCCATTCTAAGGTTATCCTCAAAATTTAGAACTATATACAAATCAAGTTTCAGTTTTTACAATTTCTTTACTATTAAATTTGTTCAAACTACACCTGAAATCAAAGGGTATAAATGTGAAGAATAAAGTCTTATTAAATACCTTTCCAAGCTCATAAAGTCTTCCCACAGCCTCATCTATTAAAATTTCTGGGAACAAATCAATCTTTCGATCCTCAAAAACACCTAGCCAAATCAAAGAACTTCTCAGTGTTACATCTCACGATAATGCAAGTCTGTGGATAAAAAATCAATTAGCACTTGAATGATATAGTGTAATTTGTTACATCATCAATACAAAATAGTGTGAACAATATTACAGAGCCATTACTAAAAATAATCATGTCGTCATCGCATTTCGCGTCACCTTGAGTTGATCACTATGCATTTTTGGGGGATTAAAGAATAGCATAATTTCATCACAAAAAATGAAGCAAAACAAAAGGAGGAAAAAAGAAAGAATAAACAATTTATTGTAAAAACTAAATTTCTTTGGCTTATTTACAATTTTATTGCAAAAACAAATTTTCTATGATTAAGTGCATTATCCCACCATCCTTTAAGAATGCCGGTAAATCCATTTACTAAAAAACGACAGATTTGATGGTCTGCATTATCATTTTGTTTGCAGACTATTGCATACATCATAATATGATGTATGGTTTCATAAATTTGATATTCAATCTTACCATCAATATTCCATTCGTAAATGGTTTTACCATGGTAAGATTTTTGAGAATGAAGAAAGTCTTCTTCATACAGAATATCCTGGGGAGTAGGTCGAGAGTAATAATACCTACTATGTGACGAACGAGAATTTTGTAATTTAATTTTAATATTTATTGAATTAAATAAATATTTTCGATGATTTAATTATTAGATTTAATAATTAATTGATGCAATTGTGGTAGATTAATTTAATTATATGTGTTGCAATTATTAAATTAATGTAGAGAATTTTTATTATTCAAGTATGTGATTATGTGAGCTTATAGAATTAAATAAAATATTTAATTAAGCATGATGTTATTTAATTAATGTAATTATTAATTAGAGATTTAATAAATTGTCATTATTTATTAATGAGATATTTAATTATGTGACTATGTAAATTTATGAGAAATTATTATATTTTATTTAAACTAAATTAAATAAAATATGGGATTTATTTTATAAAGAGTGTGACATTTTCAAACTATATTGTAAAAGTTTTATTAAATTAATGGGTTTTGTAAATATTAAACTAGCCAAACGCGGCCTTAGAAGGAGTTACCACCAGTTACCCATGACTGGGCTAACTGGCCATGATGCGCGTCTGTGCTCGACTATATGATATATATTCTCCTTCTTCTCTTATTATTTTCTAAGTCTGATAAAACTAACCAGAGAGAATTGAGAGAAAATCATATCTGTTAAAGAGAAAGTTTGAGTGTGTAATCAACATGTTATTGTAAAAAGGGTCATTTGGAATCACTCTTCATTAATTATACTTTGGGTAATTCTCCTTCCCAAATTTTTATTTTCACGTATTCAAGTTTCATGAATATGGCTTTCATAGTTTTTGGTTTAAACCTCTGTAATTGGGGTAGGAGTAATGATTATGGGTTGTATATGTGTTATGATTTATCAAATCGTATTTAATTATATATATGTTGTAAACCATAACATCAAATTCATGAAAACATGTCGTATATGATTTCTACAAAATTACAGAGTATGGGTTTTGGCCTTATGGCCTTATACGTGATATTTAATGTAGTGATCGTATATTATCCCTAAATTTTACACTCCTATATTATTATGCATGTTGATACGAAGAGACCAAGCCTTAAACGAATGGATTCGGTGTTATAACAGAATTCGTAGTGTTAAATTTATGATTTTGTTCATTAACTTCAAGAACATCAAGAATAGTCCAATTTTACATGATTTAATTCTGTTATTGGGTGTTTTAAATGGTTAAAATCACTTTACAAAGGTTGGGTTATGTTTATGTATAAATTATAACATGTGGGTATGTGTAATTTGGTGAAATTAGTGTTAAAAATGTGTTGATTTTGCTGAACTCTGTGTTCTTCGCGAACTGGGAAACAGAATCTGGGGTCTCGCGTCGCGGCGCCAACTCTAGAACTGAAGTCCCACGCCGCAGCGCCACCACGCCGCAGTGCCAAGAGTCGAGCCGCAGCGCCACGGTGCCACAGCGCCAAGTGTCCGGCTGCAGCGCCACCGCGCCGCAGCGCGAAAATCACGTGTACCAGTGGCGCCGCAGCGCCACTCTCTAAAAAATTCAGAAATGAGATTTTTAAAATATTAAAGTCTAACAAGTGTTAGTGAATTGATGTAATGAATATGTAAATATGTTAAAAGAATAATGTGATGATAAAAATAGTTGTTTAAACATGTAAATAACATAATTACATGTGAATTAAATTATTGAATTCATAATTAGATTATTATTCATGAAGTACAAATTATGTGATAATGAGATAAATTGACTAAGTATAGTCGATAATTAAAGTAGATAACGAGAATGAGTTTATGTTGATTAGTTAATTTATAATTAACTGGTATTGTGTATATGAATGGTATGTAGGATTTAATTCAAAGAATGTGCGTAGTTAAAGTGTAATCTACGCACGAGGCAAGTTTCCTAAACTTAAACTCTTAAATTTGAGCAAGTTCCCTAACCCTACTTGTCATTATTGTTCAAGTTTATTATTTACCTTGAATAAGTTATCGTTACTATTATTCAAGTTCAAATGTTATATTAAAAATTGATTATCTTTTCAAAGTATGATTTAGTTATACAATAATTGTTCTATTGTATACTTCTTGAGATTATTATTCAAATTGAATATCATTATTGTTGAACCTTATTAGACTAGTGAAACCTTAATGATTCAACTAGTCCATAGTTGATGAGCGTTCTAAATTTCAGAATCCTTGATGAATTATCCAAACCAAACTTCCTTTGGTGCGGACTCGAATGTCAAACTGAGATGAACAACCCTGTATAGGGGATTATTACGCTTTAGCGTTAAGATATTGTGCACAGTATGGTACTAAGGGCTGATCTCCCTAAGTAAGAGAAGAAAGGTCCATAGTCTTATGACTGTTAAAGGTTTCAAGTATAACCCTTGATAACCTAGGACATAGTTCAAGGTCTTATGACCCTCAGAATTCTTTTGATTCTTGTTATTTATTCTTGATTCAGAAGTTGAGCTTTTATTCATATGTATTTGATTATTCGGATGTTATTATACTGTTGTTTCATTATTATACTTGTGGGCATTTGAGCTCACTCTTGCTTAATAATAACATTGCAGTTAAGAATAAAAGAAGTGATGAACCTTCCACTAGTAAGGGCAAGGGCAAAGTTAGCAAGTGATGAAGACTTGTTATTTTAAATTGATGATGTATTTATGTTAAGACTTGAGTTATGATGTTGTTAAGACTTATTTGTTAGAATTCCGCACAGATGTTTTAAGGTTAGTTTAACCTGGGATTGGATGATGTAATCCTTTTAAGGAGAAGATTTTAATTCTATCTATTGTATGGTTTGCATTTATTATGGGTAGATAGATAGAAGATAGTACGACTTAGTAACTAAAACTTAAAAGTTTTGTTGTCAGGATGTCGAATATTGGAGAAGCTAGTCAAGCTGGAGAGGAAGGAACTTGTGTACCTATAGTACCGACAGAGGAGGAGCCCCGAGACATTCATGTTGTTAGGGAACAGTTAGTTCAGAGGGAGTCATCTCCATTGATCACCGTTGTTGGTCAGGAGCATGAGCCCGAGACTGATCTTGAGGAGGATCCTGAGGAGGAGTTTGATGAGGAAGAGGAAGAAGAGGAGTTACCACGATACACCGTTGATGCGGAGATGTATGACACGTTATACGACCGTAACGTTGAGTTACAAGACGAGATTCAGGAATTGACCGAGCGACCGACTGTTCAACAGTCTACTCTAGAGGAGAAGGAGAGAGAGATTTTGACTCTTCACACACGATTGGGAAACGTAGAACGGGATTTGGTCCATGAAAAAGGTCAAACCGAAGATAAGACCGAGGAGATAGAGAAGCTGAAAAAGGAACTGAAAGAAACCTCCGAAAGACTGAAAATAGCAGAGGAAGGATGGGTAAGAGAATCACGTCGAGCTGATCGTGCAGAAGATGATAGTCGTGCAAAGAAGGCAAAGCTTGAAGAGATATACTCCACACTTAATCATGCAATGGATGAGGCCCAGGAACGGGTTTTGAGATACCCCATCCAGTTCAAAGGACTTCCGTCGTATATGATGGATCGTAGGACGATGTCTCGTATCATGGATGAGGAGCGTGGCAAGGCTATTCAACACCTTGATAGACAGGATTAGTGTAAGACCCCAAATTATTAATAAATAAAATTTAATTTCCTCTATTTGTTATTCTAAAATAGTAAGGGTTGATTTGATTAATGTTGTTAGTTATGGGTAAAATGCGTAAATATTTTAAATAAGCAAGTGGTTATAAAATATTCATTGTTGTCGGGGAATATTCGCTTGGTCGTGGAATATTCTTACTGTCGGAGAATATTCATACGACGGCGCAGTCTTTTGTGGGCCCCATAACGGAAAGCGATTGAATGAAGAAAACGACAAAAATAAGTTGTTTATAAATAACGACGTAGTTGTTACCGTTAATACTGTTAGAATACCCGGTGGTTAAAGCACGGTAATACGCGTTGTTGCACAGTAGCACACGGTATTGCATCAATTATTGATTCTTACGTAAGAAGGTACTACTCAATAATAGTTACAGTAATTACTGTTCAATATTTTATTTTATTGATTAAATAATTGCTACGTTGATATTTTATAATTGTCACTACACAGTATTTTTTATTATCGGAGCAATAATTCATATTATCTGAATAATATTATTAGATAACATTATTGGCAATGTCTAGAAAGTTCTGTCTAAGGAGAGGTTTGGTCATCTAATTGCGCGCCAGTAAGGAGAAATCCTTATTGAAAAGCCTCTTCTTTCCTGGGAACGGCCTGGTTGCTAGTACTGTGATTCTGTAATATTATTTGTGTATAATTAATTATTGATTTATATGATAAGAAAAATATTAATTTTATGTGGATATAGATGGAGAAAATTTTTAATGTGACAATTGTTGAAAATTAATATTTTATCTTTTTTTTGATAAAATAATTCATTTAAATATATTATTTTAATAATATATTGATGGTGATATTTTTACAATGAATGTAGGATATATGAGTATATGAGGAGGAAGAGTATTTTTGTGGCATTAAATGATTAACACATGTTTTGTGTGTTGGTGGACACAATTCTTGACCGAAAATTTATTATTGACTGTAAAATCGCCCGTTTATGGATTTCGGTCAATTTCTGTTTGGAATTTGGAAAAAATTTCTTCTGTAAAGTTGTAGAGAATTGAATTTCCTATAAAAAATCACGAGATTCGAATTTTCTGATAAAAGGGCTATTTATTATGAATTATTGAAGTTCTGAAGTTCTGAAGTTCCGAAATAATTAATTTTTGAAAGTTTTATTTATTATTTTGAAGAAAAACATTTTTTGGCATTTAAATGGGCTAACATGTGATATAAATGGGCTGAGATCAGATGTCTAGAGGTGGGCTAAGGAAAATTTGATAAATATATTAATATTATATTAAATTTTCTGCTTTGGTGTTCTAAGCATTTTCCTATAAATAGGGTGCTTAGGTTAGAATTAAAAATCACACCAGAAACACAAGTTTCTCTCTATTTCTCTCTCTATATTGAGCGTATTCTTGTGAGTATTTGATACTTTGAGTGTTGCTATACGGTGCAAGTTTCCTTCAGCACTATATCTAGTATTCCAGTCAGAAGTACTGTCTTTCCGAGGTAAGTGATGTTATTTCTTCTTAAATGATATTATTTTCTCCAATATCATTATGCCGAAGTATTGATCTGAACTTTTTATCAAATTTAGAACTTTTCATGTCGGGGTTACTATTCATGAGTTACTATTCACGAGTTACTGTTCACGAGTTACTATTCACCAAAAAATAAAATTTTCTTCTTTTCGTCCAAAATATCTATTCTAGATACTAGCTTTGATTGTATCCATGTTTTGATCATTCTTGAATTTTACTCCACTATAATTATTTATGAGGTATTTTTGGACATGGAATAGCTGAAATACGAATCCTTAATATTTATTATTTTGTTTCACTGGATTCGTTTCCTTTAAAATATTTTTCATCATCCTCAGTTCTAAATGATGATATAATTGAATATCTTTGGCCTGTAGTACAAACATTAATAATTTCTGATGAATATCTTTGGCCCGTAGTGCAAAGATGAACATGTGTTTAGATGAACATGACCAACTGGTGAATATCTTTGGCCTGTAGTGCGAAGATGAATATTGATTGATGTTATAGGGATAAAATGCTGATGATGGACTTTTAAATTCATAGATAATAGTAGATTTCATTCTCTACGTAACTCTTCTATGAATTATTATTTTCCGCTGCGAATATTGATTTAAAACTTATTGTCTATTGTATTCTATAATATTTTTTTTCTTGTTGAAGACTAACGATAATTTGTTCTATGTTATCTTAGTCATAATATTCTTTACTGGGCTAGTTGAGCTCACCTTTTTCCTTTTTGTTCCATTTTTCTCAGGAGGCGAGAATGTAGCGAGTACTAGTCGGGGTATGGAATGATGGTTCTAGAAGTTATTTTAGTAGTCCTCACCATTTTTGTGAAATAATGTATCAATAATTGTAATGAGGACTTATTTGAGTGTGGATATTGTCTAGATGACAATATTTATATTTAAACTCACAGTTCTTATGTTGCAATAGTAAAGATGTAGTTATTTCTGTACCATGTTATTGACGACTCAGAATGGGTGTTGTATACCTGTTTTGGGGGCGTCACAGTTGGTGTCAGAGCCATAAGTAAAGAGCTCCGAGCCTCTATCTGGTGACATCCTGTTGATGGGGAATGTACCGAAGCCAGACTCTCCGAAGGGGACGCCGTTCTGCGGTGGCAAGCTGATAGGTACCCTTGTGAGGTGCTGACACATGATGGTGTCCAATGTCACAGTTGGTATCAGAGCCATAAGTAAAGAGCCCCGAGTCTCTATCTGGTGACATCCTATTGATGGGGAATGCACCGAAGCCAGACTCTCCGTAGGGGACGCCGTTCTGCGGTGGCAAGCTGATAGGTACCCTTGTGAGGTGCTGACACATGATGGTGTCCAATGTCACAGTTGGTATCAGAGCTTAGGGATATGATATCTGGCGGAGATCGTGGAATAGAACTAGGAGGGGAGAGACGAGTAAATCCTTCGCTAGTGTGTCCTACCTAAGCTTATTTGTTGGTCGGTCATAATATAGGGATATTATGTGATATGTTAATTTGTTAAATTAACCTTTATTTTATGGCAGTATTTGAGAATATCGACTGAGAATGTTAACAGTGGAGTAAATGAGACGGTGGAGATACCTATACTCACCAACGAGGAGAACGTGCAACAGGTTGGCAATGTTCCTCCTGTGAACAACACCACTGAGCAGACGGTGAACGATGAGATGTTTAGAAGCTTTTTGCGATTCATGCAAAACCAGACGAAGGAGATTCCTGTTCAAAATATAGGAAGAAACAATGGCAACGCACAGCTGGTCACAGCCAAGCAGTTCAAAGAGTTGGGACCACCAGAATTCTGGGGAAAGCCGGATCCGATTAAGGCGGAGACATGGGTCAAGCAAATTACCAAGATATTTGATGTCTTGGGATGCACGGAGGAACAGAAGGTTCCATTCGCCACCTTTATGTTCCGTGGCGAGGCAGACTACTAGTGGGAATCGGTGAAGCGTACCCATCCAGCCGCACTCAGCATGTCTTGGGAGATATTTCAGAAACTATTCAATGACAAGTACTTTTCTGAAAGTATTCGTCATATGAAGGAGGTAGAGTTTATTAGACTGGAGCAGAATAACATGACGGTGTCCCAGTACGAGGCGAAGTTTGCAGAGTTATCCAGGTTTGCACCTCATTTGGTGGAGAATGAGGAACGTATGACGCGGATGTTTCTGAGAGGTTTGAAACCCGGCATACGTCAATATCTCATTTCTCATAAATTTTTTCTCTATTCAGATGTTGTCAACAGGGCTCAATTATTAGAGCGAGATAACGAGTACGGTCAACCGAGGGACCACAACCAGGATCATATCGGTGACAACAGTCATCAGAACAATGATAACCAGCGGAGAAAGAAAAATACAGACAAGAACGGCAACCACTCTGGTGGTAATCGTGGCTATGAAAATAGAAGAAGCGAGTCGGGAGGAGATTTTAAAAAGAGGAGATTCAACAATGACAATACGAAGACGTCAGCACCAGCAGCAACTGGTTCCAAGGGAGGAGAACGACCACCGGTCATATGCTATAAATGTGGAAAAGAGGGACATATCAGCCCAAACTGTCCACAACAGTTCAAGGTATGCTATAATTGTGGAAAGGAAGGACATATCGCTCGAGATTGTACGGTAGCGAAACCAAGTTCAGCGGGGACGGTGACTCAAAAGGCTATCCCAGAAAAGTCAAAGTCAACGGTTCCTGGAAGAGTGTTTGTCGTGACTGGTCAACATGCGAGGAACCCAAACGAGGTGATCACGGGTAAGCTAATCATAAATTCATGTGAAGTTTATACCTTACTAGATACCGGTGCTACCCATTCATTTATTTCTCCTGCTTGTGCTCAACGTTTAAACTTGACTCCGGAGAAATTAGACTTTGATTTATCTGTGGAGACTCCGTTAGGGAAAACTTTCATCACATCCACTGTTTATAAATCTTGTTTGATCCAAGTTGGCACCATCACCTTACCTGTTGACCTTATCTCTTTAAAGATACTTGTATTTGACGTGATTTTAGGAATTGATTGGTTAACTACTCATTATGCCAAAATTGATTATTTTCGTAATGTGGTTAGTTTTCATATTCCTAATCAACCTGTTGTGCGAATTCAAGCAACTAAGCCATTAAAATCAATCACTGTTATATCAAGCCATAAAGCCATTCGTTTATTAAAAAACGGATGTCAAGCTTTCTTAGCCCATGTTGTGACGAACGAGAATTTTGTAAATTATTTTAAATATTTATTGAAGTAAATAAATATTTTTCGACGATTTAATTATTAGATTAAATAATCAATTGATGCAATTGTGGTAGAATAATTTAATTATATGTGTTGCATTTATTAAATTAATGTAGAGAATTTTATTATCAATGTACGTGAGCTTATTGAATTAAACGAAATATTTAATTAAGCATTATGTTATTAAATTAATGTAATTATTAATTAGAGATTTAATAAATTGACATTATTTATTAATGAGTAAATTAAAAATATGACTATGTGAATTTATGAGAATTTATTATATTTTATTTATATTAAATTAAATAAGATATTTGATTTATTGTGCAAGTGGATGTGACATAAATTAAACTATATGATAAAGTTTTATTAAATTAAATGATTTTAAAACCTTTTCCTAACTAACCAAACATGGCCTTAAGGGGAGTTGGTACAGTTAACCCATGATTGGGCCAACTGACCACTCTGCGCTCAGTTCCTTTATTATATTACGACGTCTTCTCTTTTTCTTTCCTCATTTTGCCTAAGTCTAGAAAGCTATCAGAGAGAGTTTAGAGAAAATTGTAAGAGATATTTAGAATTGTGAGTGGGTGAAGGAGATTTTGAGTGAGGAATTCTAATCCTACTAATTATATTCTACAGGGTAATCTTCTCCTTCCCAAATTCTAAATTACGTATTTTAGTTTTCATAAAATGGCTTTCAAAACTTCTGTTAATCTCTGTGAATTGAGAATTGGTGTTGTGATAAAGATATGTGTAGTAATTCGAGAAGTATAGCATGTTTTACATATATATTGCATGATTCCATATCATTAGTTTCATAATATTACGTAATATATATGTTTTACAAAATTACAGAGTTTGGGTTTGGCCTTAAGGCCTTATACGTGAAAATTTATGTATTGATCATATATTATCCCTAAATTTTAGACTTGTATGTTGTTATGCATGTTAATACGAAGAGTTTAAGCCTTAAACGAACGAATTCGGTGTTATAACGAATTCGTAGGGAGAATTTTCACATTAAGTTTTCTAAAACTTCATGAACATCAAAGTCAGTGAATTGTTAGGCTTTAAATCTGTTATTAAGTGTTTAAAATTAGTTTTGTCAGTATATAAATATTGGGTATTAATTATATATGAATTCCAACATGTGGGTATGTTTAATTTGGAGAATTAATGATTTTGTAGTAATTATTTTCGCTGAATTCTGTGTTCTTCGCGAACTGGAAATTCAGAGGTTGGAGCGTCGCGCGGCGGCGCGAGCTCCTAGTCTTTTTCCCGCGCCGTAGCGCCAGGGGGCCGGCCGCAGCGCCGAGAGCCTGTATAAACGTGGCGCCGCAGGGCCACTCCCCAGAAAAAAAAATAAAATAAAAATAAAAAAAAATAAAAAAATGAGCTTTTAAATTTTCTAAGTCTAACAATGGGTTAGTGTATTAAAATAATGAACATGTAAATATGTTAAAAATATTATATGATGATAAAATATTTATTTAGCATGTAAATAACATAATTACATGTGAGTTGTATTATTAAATACATAATTAGTTATTTATTCATGAAGAACAAATTAAGTGTCAACGTGATGATTTGACTAAGTTAGTCAATTATTAAAGTAGACAACGAGAATAAGTTATGATGATTAGTTAATAATTAACTGGTATTGAATGTGAATGGTATGTAGGATTTATTTCAAAGAACGTGATTAGTTAAAGTGTAATCTACACGCGAGGCAAGTTTCCTAAACTTAAACTCTTAAATTGAGCAAGTTTCTTAACTCTACTTTTACATTGAGCAATTTACTTAAACTTAAATTATTATTCAAGTTCAAGTATTATACTAAAGATTGATTATCTTTCAAAGCATGATTCAATTATACAATAATTGTTCTATTGTATACATTTGAGATTATTATTCAAATCGAATATCATTATTGTTGAACCTTTTTAGACTAGTGAATCTTAATGATTCAGCTAGTCCTTAGTTGATGAACGTTCTAAATTTCAGAACCCTTATTGAATTATCCAAACCAAACTTCCTTTGGTGCGGACTCGAATGTCAAACTGAGATGAACAACCCTGAAAAGGGATTCACTTATGCATTAGCGTTAAGATATTGTGCACAGTATGGTACTAAGGGCTGATCCCCCTAAGTACGAGAAGAAGGTCCATAGTATTATGACTGTTAAAGGTTTCAAGTATAACCCTTGTTAACCTAGGACATAGTTCAAGGTCTTATGACCCTCAGTATTCTTTTAATTCATGTTATTTATTCTTGATTCAAAAGTTGAGCTTTATTTAGATGTCGTTGATTATTCGTATGTTATTATACTGTTGTTTCATTTTTTTATACTTGTGGGCATTTGTGCTCACTCTTGCTTAATAATAATATTGCAGTTAAGAATGAAAGAAGCGATGAACCCTCCACTAGTAAGGGCAAGGGCTAAGTTAGTAAATGATGAAGACCTGTTATTTATTAACTGATGTATTTGTTTAAGACTTGAGTTATGTTGATGTTAAGACTTATTTGTTTAGAATTCTGCACAGATGTTTTAAGGTTAGAGTAACCTGGGATTTATTTATGATTCAGTTGATGTAACCCTTAAGGGAATAGATTTTATTATGATTTCTATCTATTGTATGGTTTGATATTATTTATGGGTAGATAGATAGATGATGCTTGTACAGTGAACACCAAATCCTGTGGAATCGAAGTACCCGGATTTGGGGGTGTCACAAGTTGGTATCAGAGCTGTAGGTTATGAACCTTAGGTGGGGGAAACAACCTTAGGTAGTAGCCTTATAGAAGAAGATAGTAATTGAAAACTCTTATCGAGTTCTAAGAAATGAATTTTTGTAATTCATTGAAGATAATAAAATACATTATGTGTTTGTGTGTTAAGTATGCGTTAGATAGTATGACTTAGTAACTAAAACTTAAAATTTTGTTGTCAGGATGACGAATGATGGAGAAGCTAGTTAAGCTGAGGAGGGACCCCATTTACCTATAGTACCTACTGAGGAGGGATCTCGTGTACTTGTAGGACCGACTGAGGAGGAGCCCCGAGACATTCATGTCGTTAGGGAGCAGCTGGTGCAGAGGGTTTCATCTCCATTAATCACCGTTGTTGGTCAGGAGCATGAACCTAAGATTGATCCTGAGGAGGATCCTGAGGAGGAGTTTGATGAGGAGGAAGAAGAAGAGGAGCTACCACGGTACACTGTTGATGCTTAGATGTATGACACACTATATGATCGTAATGTGGAGTTACAAGATGAGGTTCAGGAATTGACTGAGCGAGCGACAGTTCAGCAGTCTACTTTAGAGGAGAAGGATAGAGAGATTGTGACCCTTCATACACGTTTAGGAAACGTGGAGTGGGATCTGGTTCATGAGAAGGGTCAAACCGAAGATAAGACCGAGGAGATAGAGAAGCTGAAGAAGGAGCTGAAGGAAACCTCCGGAAGACTGAAAATAGCAGAGGAAGGATGGGTAAGAGAATCACATCGAGCTGATCGTGCAGAAGATGATAGTCGTGCAAAGAAGGCAAAGCTTGAAGACACGTACGCCACACTTAATCATGCGATGGATGAGGTTCAAGAGCGAGTGTTAAGGTACCCCATCCAGTTTGAAGGACTTCCATCGTATATGTTGGATCGCAGGACGATGTCTCGTGTCATGAATGAGGAGCGTGGCAAGGCTATTGAGCACCTTGGAAGACAGGAATAGAATCTTTTTATTTATGTGAAAGACTTATATAGTTTTATGTAAATTCCGACGTGTTTATGAACTAAGGAATATGTTAATATTTGAATGTTTTAAATCCTGTGGATTCTTTATTCCAGGATAGATGATGTAAATAGCAGTATGCTATAGTTTAATGTTAAAACTTTTTATTTGAATGAAAAGATATCAAGTTGTTTGAGATGATGTGTTAAGTGATATGTTAAATTGTTGAGTAATGTCTTAACTATGTAGAGAAGTAAATAAAGTTCTAATAAACGTTTATTTAACAGAAAAATGCCGCCAAGGAGAAGACAACAACGTCAACCGGCTCAGGAAGGGTCAACCAATAATAACAATAATGCCAACGTTAATCCAGTTCAACAGCTAGTTAATTTACTAACTGGAGTCATGAATAACCAACCGCAAGCTCCACCTAGCACAACGTTTAAAGATTTTAAGGTGGTGGGACCGATAGAGTTCAAAGGTTCCAGAAACCCGATCGAGGCTCAAACGTGGGTGATGGAAATGGAGAAGGTTTTCGACGTTGCTAGGGTTCGAGAAGATCAGAAGACCGTTTTTGTGACATTTATGCTAAAGTCTGAGGCTAGCTATTGGTGGCAGGCAAACAAGATGCGAAGAGGTGAAGGTGTAATTACGTGGGAGAGATTCAAAGAGATGTTTTTCGAAATGTATTTCCCAGCTAGTTCGCAGAATCAGATGGAGGTGCAATTTCTGGAACTGAAACAGGGAAACATGAGCGTGCCTGAATACGCGGCTAAATTCGATGAGTTGGCAAGGTTTTCCCCGTATCAAGTACACATTGACGAGAGGAAAGCCAGATGATTCGAACAAGGACTGAAGCCTTAGGTATACAGCAAGGTATCAATGTTTCAACTTAACACGTTTGCGGGAGTTTTGGAAAAGGCCATTCTCGCGGAAGGAGGAAGTGATGCAGTGACTAAGTACAACCAAGAACAGAAAAAGAAAAAGAGTGAGAATGAAGGTAATAACAAGACTGGTGGAAGTAATACTGGGAATAATAATAATCAGAAGAGGAAGTGGACGGATAACTCGACAGCTAGAAGTCAACACAGAGGGCAGAAAAAGAAGATAGACGCATGTCTGACTTGCGGCAAGGCACATCTAGGAGTTTGTTTGAAGGGAAAGAGAGTGTGCTAGAATTGTGGTCAGGAAGGCCACATAGCACCAAATTGTCCAAACCCAAAGAAGGGTGCTTGTTTCAACTGTGGTTCGAAAGATCATTTAGCAAGAGACTGTCCCAAGAAGGGATCGGGAGGATCAGGACAAGGAGGAAACCGGGGAAATAGCAGTAGAAATACCTTAACCATCATCGGACCACCTGCAACAAACTGACCAACCGCCAGAACTTTCAATATGACGGTGCAGGATGCAATCTAGTCTCGTGATGTGGTGTCAGGTATCATTCCGATCAATGAAATTAATGCTTACGTTTTATTTGATTCGGGTGCTACTTGTTCCTTTATATCCGATGACTTTGCTAATAGTTTAGATTTGCTTAAGGATGAATTGGAATATCCCATGATTATAGAAATTGCGAATAGAGAGATAATTCCTGTTAAGCATTTGTATAAGAATTGTAGAGTGGATATTAAGAGTAATATCATGAACGTAGATCTTATCCCTATTCGATTGGGGGAATTCGACGTTATATTGGGTATGGATTGGCTATCCAATTATGGGGCTGTAATTGACTGCCAAAAGAAGCGTATTAACCTTATGACTCCGTCAAAGGTTGTGTTTTATGGTAGCAAGTCGCCTAGACAAGCGAGTTGTCTGACGATGTTGCAGGCCAGGAAGTTATTAAGACAAGGCTGTGTAGGATATTTAGCTTACATAGTCGACAGTCGAAAAAAGAACCCGAAGGTAGAGGAGATACCGATTGTGAGGGACTTCGTCGATGTATTTCCAGACGATTTGCTAGGACTTCCTCCAGATAGAGAAGTAGACTTTGTGATTGATTTGGCGCCCGGAACTACTCCAATATCGAAGGCACCATACCGAATGGCGCCAGTAGAGATGAAGGAATTAATGGTACAACTACAAGAATTGTTGGACAAAAAGTACATTCAACCGAGCGTATCGCCGTGGGGAGCGCCGGTGTTGTTCGTGAAAAAGAAGGACAGATCGATGAGGCTCTGCATTGACTACAAAGAATTAAATAAGGTCACGATTAAGAACAGATATCCATTACCGAGGATCGATGATCTGTTTGATCAATTGAAGGGAGCAAAATACTTTTCCAAGATTGACTTGAGGAGTGGTTATCACCAACTGAAGGTGAGGCCAGAGGATGTACCGAAGACAGCGTTCCGAACGCGATATGGTCATTATGAGTTTTTAGTAATGTCGTTTGGTCTTACGAATGCTCCTGCAGCATTTATGGGACTAATGAATGGTGTATTCAAGCCATTTTTGGACAAATTCGTGGTGGTATTTATAGACGACATTTTGGTATATTCCAAAACCAAAGAGGAACATGAAGAACACTTGAGGTTAACGTTGGATGTATTGAGAAGGGAGAAGTTGTATGCTAAATTTTTGAAATGCAAATTCTGGATCGAGAGAGTACAATTTCTTGGTCACGTAATCGATAAAGATGGAATTTCGGTAGATCCATCCAAAGTAGAAGCTGTGATTAACTGGGATCAGCCGAGAACGCCGTCAGAAGTAAGAAATTTTCTTGGATTAGCAGGATATTATAGAAGATTCATACAAGATTTTTCTAAGATCGCAACTCTGTTAACGAATTTAACTCGAAAAGCTGTAAAATTTGTTTGGACGGAGAAGTGTGAGGAGAGTTTTCAAGAATTAAAGAAGAGGTTGAGTACATTGCCTGTGTTATCTCTTCCGGATGATACAGGAAATTTTGTTGTTTTTAGCGATGCGTCGCATAAAGGACTTGGCTGTGTGCTGATGCAAAACGGCAAAGTCATTGCGTATGCATCACGGCAGTTGAAGGATTACGAGAAGGGTTGCCCAACCCATGATTTGGAGTTAGCTGCAGTTGTTTTTGCTTTAAAAATTTGGAGGCACTATCTATACGGGGAAAAGTGTGAAATATATACGGACCACAAGAGTCTGAAATATATTTTTACACAGAAAGATTTGAATATACGTCAAAGAAGATGGTTGGAATTAATCAAGGATTATGACTGTGAGATTTTATACCATCCGGGTAAGGCTAATGTGGTTGCCGACGCCTTAAGTAACAGGGTCGTGAGAAATTGATGATGTTGACTGCTCAGCAGGAGCTAATTGCAGATATGGAGAAACTGGAGTTAAAAGTGAAGTATCCTATGGAGATTGATGAGAAGCTATTTCAGATGCAATCTGGTACACAACTCTACTAGATAGAGTGAAGGAGGCTCAGCTTCAGGATGAGGAATGAAAAAAGGTAACAACGAAGATATCTGAAGGAACCGAACCAAGATTTAAGATGGATAAGGAAGGAATATTGAGATTTGAAAGCAGAATTCGGGTTCCGCCAGTACAAGAAATTAAGGAAGAAATTTTGAGTGAGGCTCATAGTTCAAGATATTCGATTCACCCTGGTAGTACAAAAATATACCAAGATCTTCGACAACATTTCTGGTGGCCGAATTTGAAACGTGATGTTACAGAATGTGTTGCCAAATGCCTGACATGTCAGAAAGTTAAAGCAGAACATCAGAGACCGAGTGGATTGCTATAACCGTTGGAGATCCCAGAATGGAAATGGGAACATATTACGATGGACTTCGTGGTTGGCCTTCCGACGACTCAGAAAGGCTACGACGCTGTATGGGTTATCGTTGACCGACTGACGAAATTCGTGCACTTCCTTCCTATCAAAATCAGATTTAACTTAGATCAGTTGGCAAGATTATATGTAAAAGAGATTGTTTCGAGGCACGGAGTGCCGGTGTCTATTGTTTCTGATAGGGATCCGCGCTTCACATCAAATTTCTGGAAACGTCTTCAGGAATGCATGGGTACACAACTGCGAATGAGTACAGCTTACCACCCTCAAACAGACGGACAGGGCGAACAAACGATTCAAACACTGGAAGATATGTTACGAGCCTGTGTAATGGACTTCAAAGGAAATTGGGATGATCACCTACCGTTGGTAGAGTTCGGCTACAACAAACTAGTTACCACGCTAGTATTGGTATGCCGCCTTACGAAGCGTTATACGACAGAAAGTGCAGAACTCCGCTTTATTGGGATAAAGTTGGTGAAATACAATTGCTAGGGCCAGAATTGGTACAGCAGACGGCAGAAATAGTCAAAGTGATCCGAGCACGACTGGTAGCAGCTTAAGATCGACAGAAGAAATACGCTGATCCGTATCATAAAAATATCGAGTTTGAATCAGGTAGTTATATTTTCTTGAAGGTCTCTCCCTGGAAGGGAAAGATCAGGTTCGGAAAGAAAGGAAAATTGAGCCCAAGATTTATTGGACCCTTTGAGGTACTCTGCGAAGAATTGGAGAAGTTGCGTACGAGGTAGCCTTACCTCCAGTACTCGAGAATATCCACAACGTCTTCCATGTTTCTGTGTTACGACCTTACAAGCCTGATTACAAGCATGTAATTGAATACGAACCCCTGTATTTTTTGAGAAAGACTTGTTCTTATGAAGAAATTTCCTGTCCAAATTATCGACCAAAAAAGAACAAGTTCTCAGAAATAAAGTTATACCTTCTGTTAAGGTAATTTGGAGGAACCACAACGCTGAAGAAGCTACGTGGGAACTCGAAGAGAATATGATGAAGAATTACCCACATTTAATTACTTAATTATGTGTATACAATTCTGGGACAGAATCTTTGTAAGGGGGGGAGAATTGTAACGGGTCGAAATTATTGAGTCGTGATTCTGGGGACAGAATCCTTTTAAGGGGGGAAAGATGTGACGAACAAGAATTTTGTAAATTAATTTAAATATTTATTGAAGTAAATAAATATTTTTCGACGATTTAATTATTAGATTAAATAATCAATTGATGCAATTGTGGTAGAATAATTTAATTATATGTGTTGCATTTATTAAATAATGTAGAGAATATTATTATCAATGTACGTGAGCTTATTGAATTAAACGAAATATTTAATTAAGCATTATGTTATTAAATTAATATAATTATTAATTAGAGATTTAATAAATTGACATTATTTATTAATGAGTAAATTAAAAATATGACTATGTGAATTTATGAGAAATTATTATATTTTATTTATATTAAATTAAGTAAGATATTTGATTTATTGTGCAAGTGGGTGTGACATAAATTAAACTATATGATAAAGTTTTATTAAATTAAATGATTTTAAAACCTTTTCCTAACTAACCAAACAGGGCCTTAAGGGGAGTTGGTGCAGTTAACCCATGATTGGGCCAACTGACCACTCTGCGCTCAGTTCTTTTATTATATTACGACGTCTTCTCTTTTTCTTTCCTCATTTTGCCTAAGTCTAGAAAGCTATCAGAGAGAGTTTTAGAGAAAATTGAGAGATATTTAGAATTGTGAGTGGTGAAGGAGATTTTGAGTGAGGAATTCTAATCCTACTAATTATATTCTACAGGGTAATCTTCCCTTCCCAAATTCTAAAATACGTATTTTAGTTTTCATAAAATGGCTTTCAAAACTTCTGTTAATCTCTGTGAATTGAGAATTGGTGTTGTGATAAAGATATGTTTAGTAATTCGAGAAGTATAGCATGTTTTACATATATATTGCATGATTCCATATCATAGTTTCATAATATTACGTAATATATATGTTTTACAAATTACAGAGTTTGGGTTTGGCCTTAAGGCCTTATACGTGAAAATTTATGTATTGATCATATATTATCCCTAAATTTTAGACTTGTATGTTGTTATGCATGTTAATACGAAGAGTTTTAAGCCTTAAACGAACGAATTCGGTGTTATAACGAATTCGTAGGGAGAATTTTTCACATAAAGTTTTCTAAAACTTCATGAACATCAAAGTCAGTGAATTGTTAGGCTTTAAATCTGTTATTAAGTGTTTTAAAAATTGTTTTGTCAGTATATAAATGTTGGGTATTAATTATATATGAATTCCAACATGTGGGTATGCTTTAATTTGGAGAATTAATGATTTTGTAGTAATTATTTTCGCTGAATTCTGTGTTCTTCGCGAACTGGAAATTCAGAGGCTGGAGCGTCGCGCCGCGGTGCGAGCTCCTAGTCTTTTTCCCGCGCCGCAGCGCCAGGGGGCCGGCCGCAAGCACCGAGAGCCTGTATAAACGTGGCGCCGCAGCGCCACTCCCCAAAAAAAAAAAAAATAAAATAAAAAAAAATAAAAAAAATGAGCTTTTAAATTTTCTAAGTCTAACAATGGTTAGTGTATTAAAATAATGAACATGTAAATATGTTAGAAATATTATATGATGATAAAATATTTGTTTTAGCATGTAAATAACATAATTACATGTGAGTTGTATTATTAAATACATAATTAGTTATTTATTCATGAAGAACAAATTAGGTGTCAACGTGATGATTTGACTAAGTTAGTCAATTATTAAAGTAGACAACGAGAATAAGTTATGATGATTAGTTAATAATTAACTGGTATTGAATGTGAATGGTATGTAGGATTTATTTCAAAGAACGTGATTAGTTAAAGTGTAATCTACACGCGAGGCAAGTTTCCTAAACTTAAACTCTTAAATTGAGCAAGTTTCTTAACTCTACTTTTACATTGAGCAATTTACTTAAAGTTAAATTATTATTCAAGTTCAAGTATTATACTAAAGATTGATTATCTTTCAAAGCATGATTCAATTATACAATAATTGTTCTATTGTATACATTTGAGATTATTATTCAAATCGAATATCATTATTGTTGAACCTTTTTAGACTAGTGAATCTTAATGATTCAGCTAGTCCTTAGTTGATGAACTTTCTAAATTTCAGAACCCTATTGAATTATCCAAACCAAACTTCCTTTGGTGCGGACTCGAATGTCAAACTGAGATGAACAACCCTGAAAAGGGATTCACTTATGCGTTAGCGTTAAGATATTGTGCACAGTATGGTACTAAGGGCTGATCCCCCTAAGTACGAGAAGAAGGTCCATAGTATTATGACTGTTAAAGGTTTCAAGTATAACCCTTGTTAACCTAGGACATAGTTCAAGGTCTTATGACCCTCAGTATTCTTTTAATTCATGTTATTTATTCTTGATTCAAAAGTTGAGCTTTATTAGATGTCGTTGATTATTCGTATGTTATTATACTGTTGTTTCATTTTTTTATACTTGTGGGCATTTGTGCTCACTCTTGCTTAATAATAATATTGCAGTTAAGAATGAAAGAAAGCGATGAACCCTCCACTAGTAAGGGAAGGGCTAAGTTAGTAAATGATGAAGACCTGTTATTTATTAACTGATGTATTTGTTTAAGACTTGAGTTATGTTGATGTTAAGACTTATTTGTTTAGAATTCAGCACAGATGTTTTAAGGTTAGAGTAACTGGGATTTAATTTATGATTCAGTTGATGTAAACCCTTAAGGGAATAGAATTTATTATGATTTCTATCTATTGTATGGTTTTGATATTATTTATGGGTAGATAGATAGATGATGCTTGTACAGTGAACACCAAATCCCGTGGAATCGAAGTACCCGGATTTGGGGGTGTCACACATGTTATGGATTTGAATAAAGACACGTCAAATTTGAATAATATTCTTGTTGTTAGTAACTTTCCTGACGTATTTCCTAAGAACTTCCCGTTTACCCCCCGGAATGTGAAGTTGAATTCTTTATTGATCTTGAACCTGGTACAAAGCTTATTTCTAAAAACCCCCATATCGAATGACTCCTATTGAACTTCAGGAGTTGAAGGCCCAACAACAAGAGTTATTGGACATCGGTTTCATTCGTCCTAGTACATCTCCATGGGGTGCTCCTGTTTATTTGTAAAGAAGAAAGACGGGAGTATGGCGACTTTGTATCAATTACCTTACCGGGAATTAAACCATGTCACTATCAAGAATAGGTATCCGCTACCTCGTATTGATGACTTGTTTGACCAGTTACAAGGAGCACAATTCTTTTCAAAAATTGATCTTCGTTCTGGATATCATCAGCTGAAGGTTAAAACTGAGAATATTTCGAAGACTGCCTTTAGAACTCGGAACGGGCATTATATGAATTCTTAGTCATGTCTTTTGGATTGACTAATGCTCCTGCGGCTTTCATGGATATGAAAAAACCGAGTATTCAAGGATTATTTGGATCATTTCATTGTTTGTCTTTATTGATGACATCCTCATATATTCTAAAAGCCGTGAAGATCATGAGCACCATTTGAAGCTGGTACTCCAAAGGCTGCGTGAAAACAAGTTATATGCTAAGTTGAAGAAATGCGAGTTCTGGCTTGAGGAAGTAGCATTCCCTAGGCACGTGGTGTCAAAACATGGAGTATCTGGGACCCGACGAAGATTGAAGCAATACAAAGCTGGGAGCAACCGAAAACGGTGACAGATGTACGTAGCTTTCTGGCTTAGCTGGTTATTTATCGGAGATTCGTAGAAGGGTTTTCTCGAATCGCAACCCCCGTTAACTCAGCTGACTCGGAAGGATATCAAATTTGTATGGAGCGAAGAATGCGAGAAGAGTTTTCCAAGAGCTTAAGAGGAGATTTCATTTCGGCACCTAGTTCGGACAATACCATCTTGTTTTCGGATGGATTTGTTATCTACAGCGATGTTTCAGGCAAAGGTTAAGGATGTGTTCTCATGCAATGTGAGAAAGTCATAGCCTATTCCTCGCGACAACTTAAAGAATATGAGAGGAATTATTCTACTCATGATCTAGAGTTGGCAGCAGTCGTTTCCGCGCTAAAGATCTGAGGCACTATCTATATGAGGAGAAAGTGGAGATATATTCAGACCATAAA